>CM055894.1:14369631-14969631 GCA_029582155.1 Panopea generosa | reverse complement strand
TATACACATTTAAGCCATTTAGAACAAAAAGCATCAACAGTTTGTGTAAAGAGTATCTACCCTGATACAATGGAAAGCTTATTTATCGTCGGGCATATGGTATATACTTGGTTTATTGAGATGTTTGTTTTCGGGATATGGTGTAATTGGTTTATTATATCTACTTTGTCCTCTTATTTCATGTCCGTATGTTTCTTTCTTACTGTATCGTTATGTTATTCTCATTTAAATGAACACTTCACGTGCAACTCATACAAATATAGGGTTCATAAGATTAGCATATGATACGTTTACTTTGTACAATAATCATATGTCTGGGGTTAATGTATTAGTCAATCATGCGACCAGGCAATTACACTTGTTACGGATTTAGTTTAAATAGCATTTTAATTACAACATACGTGTATATCATATATTCAATATATACATTAAAAAAGAGAAAAGGGTTCACAGAGAGAGAGAGGTAAAAAACGACACAGACAAACAAATTGAGAGCAAGACAGATAGGGTATGAAGGTCTGAATGAAATATGTCAATTCATCTGCAAAGCCCATATTTTAATCGATATTAAAATATATATATATGTTTTCAAGGTTTTTGTCCTGGAAATAAATCCATGTACGTATTTTAATATGGGAGGATTGATGAAAATTGGAAAATATTGATCACCTAACAGTATTATTTCAACGGATACATTATGCTATTGTTGTTTCTCTGAGGAGTGTGCAACGGGCATGGGAAATAATGTTTATATCCTCAATACATCCGCATGCACATAAAGAACTCTCTATTATATGCTATTACAGATGGTGCTTCAGGTTGCTACATTATGTCCGAAGATGTGTGTGGAACTTGTAATTATTTGTTTCTATTATATGTGTAAAACTGTTTTGGGATTTTTGTCATATTACTTTTAAATGTGTTTTTAAAGATGGTAAGATATTCTGATCTTTATTTTAGATTCCATTTCTTAATGTTTGATGAGTGGAGAGGAGTTTTTAAGTAGCAAATGTCGTAATGGTGTATCCTAACTAATCGGATTAAACGCATTTTGACTCGACCCCTAGGTATACCTTTTGAGAAAATAAATTATATCAACGACAATAAAGTTGATGTGTCTTATAACATATAACTTGATAGTAAACAACTAGAAGCAACCAGGTTTTTTATCGATATTGTTGACAGTATATATTATTTGATACTCGAGTTCACTTAAATAAAATATATTGCTCCTGTTAAACCGTTAGTGTTCTTCAGAAAATATAAAAAATTAAATTCATGAATCAATGTTTGCATCTGTTCCCATATATGTTTAAAATTTGACCAAACGGTGTAGTTCAAACGACATTCATATAAGTCTCCAGACCTAACAGTCTAATTTACGATTCGGGGATGTGTGTATTCCTATATATAGCGTATGTTTGAAGTAAACAGTTTTAAATATACAGTGTGTATATGAGAATACATGCTTAAATATGTAAGATGTATGTGTCTCAAGTTGTATAATACATACAACATTGATTATTATGAAATAAGATATATGGACCTGGTTGTATACTCTATAGTTTGACGAGTTTTGGCCTGAATATACATGTAGTCTTTGTGTCTATATGTATTGCATAAAACACATTAAAATACTATAATTGTTATGTTTTTTAGCCTAAATGAATATGTGTGAGCATACAGACTATCAATGAATATGTAGGCTTGGATTGTATTCTTGTATTTGTGATATAGATAAAAACAAAAATACATGTAGTATATTTTCGTGAACATATGTGAAAGTGGTTCAAGACGTTTTACATTCGCCGTCCCGTCAAATTATATTGTCCCTAATATTTACATTTGACAATGTAGCGTTAGTTTCTTTTCTTTCAAACTGATAATTTACAATATTGTATTTAATCGACAGTATAATGCAAATAATCGTTGTGCATATTTTCCGCCAATTTTATTTGTAACCCACACCAATCATAGCATGTTTATGAAGTCAACATTTTTAAATGTAATGTTTGTTTGTTTTATGAAAACAAAGCGCAGTTATAACTTTGATAAAATGTAGTTTAGATTCAAAATGGAAATCAACATTTTAAATTAAAGTGAACCTTCAAACTGATAGGGGGTTGTTAAGAACAATAAACTCTTCTTACATGTACTTCAATCTTGTCATCTTAGTTTTCATACCAATTCAAGCTGATATCTTTGTGTCTGTCTATACATATTTAATTATTGTTATCTTTACTCTCCAACCTTATTGTATTTGTTTTCGTCCAGTTTTCGTCCTATGTTTTATTTGGTTTACAAACATAATTCATTCTTATAATATCTTCATTTTACTATTTTCTTTAATTCATCTAGTATCCCTAATTTCATGAATATATATTAAGTTATTTATAATAAAGGAAATAAATGCTCAGACAAATTTGCATAATTCAATAATTTATGTAATACACTTTTTTGTTATTTAGATGATTCCTTTATGCTATGACTGTGAGTTTTGTAAAAACCAATTTGAGTAAAAAAATATTGTAAACTGAAATGATAATCTACTATTCGATAGACTCAGTTATATATAATCATAAATTAATAAAGTTGATACTGTTTCTTGATCAAGACTGGTTCTGAAATGTGTTAGATGCATATTTTGGGGAAGTATATAGAATATACAATACAGGTATTTTGAAAACAAAACAATAACGCGAACACCGTTACCGTACCTATAACTTTAAAACATATACCTGGGTAAAATAGATGAACATATATATATTTTGTTTTCGTTCGTAACAAAAGCTTATGCAATTACGGCAAAATGGATATATGTAAATGTCAAGTGTTTTAACAAAATAAGGATACTTGAAACTTATACAAATTGTTTCGAATACATAACAGGTATGTGTAAATATTAATTTCGAAGGGAGATAAGTCAAATGTTAACTTCTCTAGCATACCAAAACTTTAGCATGTATTGCGGATAAAAATGATGGCAAAATATATAGTGTCAACTTGAATCATTACGTCAATTCTTCATTCTGCGTACGGTAGGTGTATAATTTATCCATATTTCTTCCATTATCTTCACTGTCATTGACGATACTGATATAGGTTTAATTAACTCTTTTTGCTTTGTCATCAAGGAAAATTATAAGTTCATTTGACGCTTTCTGAAGCATTACGAACCGTACTGGGACAATACACACAATATAACAAACCCTTTGATAATATTATATCAGATCATTAGAGAATACTAAATGTTTCCCGTTATCAGGTAGTACCATATATGTCCAGCTCTCATTAAGAGCTTAAATTCGATCTTAAATAGAAATAACTTTGAATTATCTGCAGAGCATTTCATGAAAATTATGCAAATGGCAAACTCAGAGAAATGGGTGAAATACATGATAATTTAATATAAATTAATTATAAACATTCTAATAAAACGAAATATTTACAGTCACTCAGTAAACCAGTTATTTTAGTGGCCTAGGGGTCGGGACTGAACACAGACGTCGACAGTCTAACCAATGTCCTGCTTTTTCGATATACTCATATGTATTTAAATGTCCCGTCCACATTTCATTATATTAACAATCAAATATTCTTTCAAACATCAATTTGCTTTCTAAATATGTGTTTCTCCGCGCAATATGTTTTTAGACAAATGACACAAGCATTCAAAAGAAAATAAACTCTAAAAATTATATTCTAGTTTTGAAATGATATACACTATACAAACAGCTACATGTACGTTGCAATGAAACGGATGAAAAGTTAAGACCGTTTCTGTATTCTAACGTTCTCTGTGCGCAATATTAAACACAATAATACTGATATTTTACTGATATTGTGCTGATTGTTAAGTTTGGTATTGAGGTAGATTTGTTTATCGTTAAGGCCACAGTTACTTAAAATAGAACCAAAGAGTCCGAACAACAACTTTAGTTTCTGTGAAATATCACATGTATTACGAAATTATTTGTGTATGTGTATATGTTCCTAACATATATTCTCTTATTCTTCTTATTATTATTCTTCTTCTTCTATAAACAAATATTTCGATACAATACGCTCAATAACCTTAATGCCCTTTTAGAATTAAATTTGCATTGAAACAAAACTTGAGATTGATCTCATGTTAATCGAGTAACAATCAAGTACTAAATGATGATTTCCTGTCATTAATTTTTAGTTTCTTCAAGATATGAAGATGATATTATAGGTACAGGTTTACAGATGTAAAAATATATTTTAGTAAACTTTAATAAAAATGTGTGTTTGTTGATATGCGGCACATTACTTCAAGAACATTCAGTGATTATCCAATCATATTTGAAAACTATTTTTTCAACAGGTCATATTGTTTTATATCCAAATGTTGAGATAATACGCATTTCGGTACATGTGTAGAGAGGTATTAAACACGAATAGTACATATAAACAATGCAACATGTATTTGCGTTAAAGTTGTTCTAATTAAGATATATTTGCATGTCTCTACTTCCACGATGTGTTAGCTGTTAAACCATGAACTATAGTATGTGACTTTGATGTATCAACAGTGATGGAGAATGCTTCATTTTTGTATAACTGGTTTGCATTTTTTTCACATTTGTGATCACCGTCTTCAATTATCCGCATACACATACATGTGCACATATTAATTCATTATATATTGAAAGTTGTGAAAACAGAAAATCTTTAAAAACTTTAATGTAAATTATCATAATAAAGAGGTACACTAAATTACAGTCTTCTTTAGATTCACGATATTCTTTAACCTAAGTATGCAGACCCGCATCAGCTAAAATATGATTTCCAATTTCAGGTTGTGGTGTACAATTGAGCCCAATATACAGTCCTGAACACGTCAATGTTTCATTCTATTTCAACGTAAACCCGGCCGATCAAGGTTTATTGACCGTTTCCTACAATTACGATGGTAGTTCATCAGTTAAAACTTTGTTACAGTTCTCTGCTGATGGTAGTGTGCAGACAAATCCTTCCGTAACATTTGTAGGTGATACAAGTACAGGCAATATATCATTTGTATATAGAGATGTCAATATAAGCGATGCAGGTCTTTATGAACTAGGCTATTTTGGGAGTAGTCCAACACAATGTGTGACATTATTTATACTCGGTAAGTACGTGTTATTTATGTCATTGGGATTCACAAAATGTACACGAGGTTCATGTTTTTTCCTTTATTCACGAACCTTAATGTGCCAACGGATTCTCTCACTTGGTCCAGGGAATCATTTCTTTGTAATAATAAGCCATGTTAAAAGAATATGTACCCGGAAAGAATCATGAATTCGTACACATATCTTTTTTGGTTATGACTTCTGGTCACAATTGCACTGAACATCTCAACTAAAGAATTTCCTTAACTCAAATTTCTGAAATGTTATAACATCATTTACATAAAAAATGTTGCATGGTATCCTTCACTAATCAGTTAAGATGTGTTCCAACATTAATTGTGTGTGGTCATTCAACGTGTGATGAGTTCGATTTATGATTTAGAGAAACTAAGAATCCGGAGTACGGTGTACAATCTCACATTTATATAGTAACGGTTGCGGTTTTCAGAACTAAACTGAACACATGTGTTATAAATTCTTACAGTTATTCCTTTGATAATAACAATAAGAAATAAGTGTATTCTATTAACAGTTAATTTGTACAAAATAGGTGTGTGGCTAATTGAATAATTGAGTATTTTGAATCATCAAAGTGGTTGTTGTTGTTAAATGAGGGTGAAGTTCTATCATCATCCTCTCATAGTGTCTTTTCTGTTTATTTACCTTTATATATTCATATCGAATGTATGATGGTCTTGTGCTCAACAAAAGGTAGACTTAAAACTGAAATGCAGGCTGTTTTCGTGTGAATAGTGTTTGAATATGTGTTCAACTACTGTAGAAAAATAAGCAAGTGCTTCAGTCAATAGACGTTGTTTTTTGTAAGAAAATGAGCAAGGACCGACATCTCACTAGGGTAGGGTAGAATACAAATAAACTCAAAATAAATTTACACTTATATCTTTACATGAACAAAGTTTGAATATACGAGTATCCAATATATACTAGTGCAAAAAAAACCCCTCAACAACATGACACTTTACTATGCATCAATTTAACTGATTTTGCGATAAAAACTGACGCTTTTTAAATAATTTTTAACTGGTGTCGCGATACAAGTTATTTGAAACTTCGATGAATGATTTACACTGTTTTTAAAATATAATTATCCTTATGTATATATTCAAATACAACGTCTGCGTCCATTTTATATCTACAATCGTCCCTTATGGTGATGGATGTATCAACATGGTTCTCTTCCCGTGCTCTATGTTGTACTGGGCTACTATGACCTTACGTCTCCTCATACCGACTCCATTCTGACGTCAGGATTGTCACGTCGTCCAAATGACGAGTATGAAGGTTGCGCGTCCTTATGACGGTATGTCCACCGACTGAATCCTGTAGTGTCGTTAATGTTACGGGACCTACGTCACATATATGTCAATAAACAGCTACAAATATATTTATATATATAATATATACAGATTTACTATTTACTTAATATGAAATATCATTCAGTTTATCGCTTACCATCTATCAATTTCATGGTAGTTTCATCAATATATCCTAATTGTACATTCATTTCTTACCATCTATTATTTTCATTGAACTTTCATCAATTTATCATAACGGTGCATTCATATCTCTTACCATCTATCACTTTATTGTAGTTTTATCAATATATCAACAGTATATTCATATTTCTTACCTTCTTTCACTTTCATGGTAGTTTTATCAATATATCAACAATACATCTATATAGAACCGTCTATTAATCTTGTGGTAGCAAATCCATTTCTACATAATTCCACATATAATATATACACATAATATGTATATATTTGTTTTGCAAATAACAAAATAAACTAACACAAATACCGATTTTCAATACTTTATAAACACAATATTAACATCTCAAAATACGTTCCCATATTTCTCGGAGTATATCCTAATAATCAACTGTTAATACTCCGGATATGAAGTTAAATTAATCACAGTCAAGTCTGAATATGCATCAAAAATCTATATACAATTTACATAGATCTGATTATGTCGGAATATAGCTATCGGACACTTACATTACTAAAATATAGGAAATAGTATGTAACAAGTACTCACTCAGATACCGTATGTTGTGGTCAAGTTATAATGCTGTCTTCACCGTTCCAACGTTTTGACATGATTGCATTTTTCTAACAGACAAGGATGATGATGTTCATAAGTGTATATACACAATTGTAACCTGTCAAAATGTATATCAATACTACTTGTACAATATGGTTAGTTTTGCAATTTTAAACCCGTTTACTTTTTCTGAAATGCTCATTACTCAATGAATGCGCTCCAAAATAAAAAGAGAAAATCCAAAAGTGTGTTGTACCCCTTCAAATGAGCTGAATTGGACTTAAAGTACGAATGAGACCAATAAAATGACATATTTTTAAGAAATACGCTGTTGTTATGAAATATTTTACAAGAGAAATTTTCTCTTCTAGAAATTGTATCCAAATGCACGCGTTTGAAAGAATGAATCTTTCAAAACAGTCAAGTAGAAAACGAAACGTCTCTTTAGTAAAATATGTAAAAGCGAAATCCTCCCAGAAGAGAAAACTTCTCTTCTAGGATTGTATTGTTGTGATCGGAGAAGTATGCAGAACAAGAGAAATATCTCGTAAACATACGAGAAGAAGAAATTTTTCGCTAGCAACATACCAGACGTTTCTTTTCTGCCGATAATATTTTACAAGAGAAATTTTCTCTTCTAGAAAAAGTGTTCAAATGCGCGCGTTTGAAAGAATGGATAATTCCAATCTGTCAAGCAGAAAAGAAACTTCTCTTCAGTATTGTCTGTAAAAGCGAGACCCTCCTAGAAGAGAAAATTTCTCTTCTGGGATTGTCTCGTTGTAATCTGAAAAAGCATGTAGAACGAGAGAAATATCTCGTAAACATACTGAAAGAAGAAATGTCTCGCTAGCAACAGGCGAGATGTCATTTTTTTTATCGATAATATTTTAAAAGAGAAATTTTCTCTTCTAGAAAAAGTGTTCAAATGCAGACGTTTGAATGAATGGATATTTCAAATATGTTAAGCACAGAAAAGAAACTTCTCTTCAGTATTGTCTGTAAAAGCGAGATCCTCCCAGAAGAGAAAATTTCTCTTCTAGGAGTGTCTCGTTGTAATCGTAGAAGTTTGCAGGACAAGATAAATATCACGTAAATATATTTAAACAGAAATCTTTCGTGAGTAACATAAGAGATGTTTCTTTCTGCCGATATTTTACAAGAGAAATTGTCTAACCATCTTATGAAGCTACACAGACGATGCTATAATTTTTTTACTACGGTGGCGAGTCTACGTGACCTTATGTAAAAGTCAATGGAAATGTCCCAGTTTCTGGTAACATTTTTTTGCAGATTACTTTCTTAAAATTAACATCTCATGAAAAGATACAAAACAATGACGAACGCTGTCTCTTTAAAAAGATGAACCTTCAGTGCTATTACATATATAACGGGCCATGCAAAACTCATATATATTTGCAAAATGTGTAACGGCGTATGTGTTGTTGTTTTTTTGGTGTAAATTTCAACACCCCATCTTTTCAACTGATCAAAATACGACGTTACACTTTTTGCAGTTAATACGACTTTTCCATGCCAACTAAAGTCAGTTGAGTATAAACGTTTTACTTCGACTGTGAAACAAGTCACGCTCAAAATTTCATTAGGCAGAACCAGTTACATGCGTGTGCTCACATAACCATAACGGTGGATCGAATCTACGACCCTCCGATCATGGATCTGATGCTCTGCTACTGGACCACGCGCTCCATTTAATAGCACCGTTATGTTCAACTCCATGCAGAGACAGCGTTCGTCTTTGTTTTGTGAATTTCATGAAATATTATGAAAGCAATCAGCAAAATGTTTCCTGAAGCGGACACTTTCTTTCGATTTTCACACAAGTCCATAATATCAGATCACGTGGATTCACTGCAACATGCAAGTACAAAAAAATCGTGGCTGCCGCATGAAACTACACAAATATCGCAATCCCTCAAATTCACATTCATCTTCAATGATAAACACGTCCCCTTAATTCATTTAATCCAATGAAAACTCACGAGGAGCACGCGAAGTATTTATTTTGAAACAAACTGTCAATCAATGTTTGTGTCTATCAAGGGTTTAATTCTATCAATACAAATTATGCAATAAGACGATGACTGGTAACCAGGAACGAGAAAATAGAACAACAGCTAAGCTGGTTCGAAGTTACCTGGAATTTGCTTCTGTCATAGAAAATATAATAAAACTTCTAACCTATACATTGGTAGTTGTAACTGCATTAAAACGTTAACAAAAAGCTACGTCAACGCGGGACGAATTCAACAGTTCTCACTCTTTTAAAACAAAATCCCACTAAAACGATTGAATAAGAAGGCAGGGGGAGTTAAGTTGAAAATAAGTAAATGAGGTTGATCTTTTTCTATTATTTTGTTTAACTAAATGATAATTAAATATAACGTTGCTAACTCACCAAATGTATTTTCCCCTTCCAGTATATCTCACTCAGTTAATACAATTTGTCAAAATTAAATAAGCACAATGTAACAGTTCATTTTTATAAGTCGTAATGTATCAAAACGTATTTAAAATGTTTCTTCTATTAAATATACAGTTAATGTATTTTTATTGCACAAAGTTCTCAGAAGATGAACAGTGAATAAACACATCGTTGTCCAAATTATGCAAACGATTGCGAATTTACCTCTAACGAAAGAGTTCGTAAACGTGTGTTTACATTAGTAACTGCATCTGGGCTACACATAGCCTGCATATTAACGGATAGGTTTTTCCTTAAAGAAAAGTGAGGGGCCCCATTTCGAACAGTGGTTGTTTATTGAAGCAATACTGATTTTGAAAGTTGTTCTCTTTCAATGATAATAATGAGTTGTTATTACCTTAAAGTCGTATGCCTTTCACAAATATTATTGCGCCTTGAAATCAACTTATAATTGTGACTCTCAGGCGTATGTCATCCTAATCTATATAGCGGAAATGTTCACGGCACATTTATTATTTTAAAGGATTCAGATTTCCGTGTTCACGGATGTTATATATTAAATTGAAGTTTCATTTCTTTAAGAGACCGGTACAGTGAAACTTTAATAAACACCTTCCATTGGACCAGGTGCTTGTGTCGTCATAGGCAAATTATCGTTACGGTCTGGTTTAATAGTAAATCATCAATAATCCAGCATTTGCAAATGAAATGGAACTGTATCTTATTTACGATATGTAGTTCTGTCATGATATACATGTAAAGGTACAAATATACAATGTTCACATTCAAATAAAAAACTGATGGAGGGTTTCATTTATTAGTTCCATATTAATATGTTTGATCAAACATCGGAATAACGGAAGTTTACAATGTTCAGAAATAATCGCCTGTAGGATATCTGTAAAAAGCAATTATATCGGTTATCAAAACGAGGCAGGTATTCTCCATGTTATTTTAGCACAACATTAATAGAACTGTTTGATATGTCTGTGCCGACTTTGGTATCAGACTGAAACATTACACTAATTATCAACCAGCGAGCCAGTAGAAAAACGATCAATGTTAAATCCCTGCTTTATGTGTCGTTATACTCCGGTTTGAAAAACACACTACCAAAGAGGTGCAGAAATATTGCTGTTTTATACGTTAAGCATGTTCTGTTATACAGGGGCCTTGTATATATAGTATATATATAGTAACAAGTTTGCTGGTTTTGCAAATTTATCCACTAGTAAGGTCTTTTAAATGATGTTTAGTACGAAATAATCTTGTTAAATGGTGTAAAATGAAGTAGTTCAGTGAATGCTGAAAAGATAAAAACATCCGTATTAAATACACAGGTGATTCTGTACCAAAAGGTTCAAGCTGACCATGTCGAATTCGACTGCAAGGATAACAAAAATGTGTTGCGTTTAATAGTAAATAATTTTATGGTGTTTAAATGCACAAATCTCAATCATTATACATATCCGTTTGCATATTCAGTACGAAAATATCTGGAAAAATGTCTTAGAACTTACTTTAATATATATTTTCAAACTGATTTACCTTAAAATTCTTTTCAATTAACTATTGTGAAAATAAATTTTTTTGAAATTAATTTGTGGATATATTTATTAATAACAAGTTCAAAATAAATGTTGTTTTTTTTTAAATTGTGCAAGTAGGGCGATATGTCTGTTTCTTATAACGTGCTATACACCATAAAGAAAAAAAACAATATATATATCATTTTATCAAGCAAAATAAACAATTGTATATTGTTGATTGTGTTATTTTCGTTGTTATGTGTACAGCATACTAGCATTATCTGTTGCTTAAAAACATGTTTATTTGAAAATAGTTTAAATCACTTAGCAGGAATTTCATAAATTTTTATGTCCCCCAAAACTGTTTGAGTGGCATATTGTAATCGCAGCGTCCGACCGTCCGGTTTTTCGTGTCCGGCCTGTAACTATGCTATGCATGAATGGATTTTATTGATACTTATTACAAATGATTAACATAATATGACAACTCGTCCGGTGTAAGACCCATACCCATAACTCAAAGGTCAAGGCCACACTTTCAGTTTGTTTTACAACACATTGAGTCTGTGTGAGATTTCGTGTCCGGCCTGTAACTTTGTGTTGCATAGATGAATTTTATGAATACTTGCAACATACCAATGATCAACAATACATGATGACGTGTCGCGCGTAACACCCATACTCCCAAAAAGGTCAAGGTAATAATTTTGAAATTTCGTGTCTGGTCTTTTACTTTGTTACCTATGGATACAGTTCAAAAACACTTCGCTCAGTTCATGACATAGCAAGGTTGCATACGTAAGACCGAGGCCCGTTCCTTAAAGCTCAAGGCCACACTTTGAGTTTGTTTGACAACTCTTTGAGATTTCATGTCCGGCCTGTAACTGTCATGCATACATGGATTTTATATAAACTTGCTAAATATGATCAGCATACTATGGCGACATGTCGCACGTAAGACCCATACTTCCACTTCACAGTTCAAGGTCACAATTTAACTTTGTTTTGCAACACGTTCAGTCTGTTTGAGATTTCATGTCCGTCCTGTAACTTTGTCACCTATTGATAAATTTCAAAAACACTTGGCTGAGTTGATCAACATGACGAAGTGTCGCGTGCAAGACTCAGTACCTTTTCTTAAATATTAAGGTCACACTTTCAATTTGTTTGATATTTTGTGTCTGGTCTGTAAATTTGTCTTTAACTTGGCTCAATTGATCATTATGACATGACGATGTATCGCATGTAAGACCCAGACACGTACCTCAAAGGCCAATGTCACACTTTGAGTTTGTTCAGCAACAATTTGGGTCTGTTTGAGATTTTAAGTCCAGTTTGTAACTTTATCATACATGGATGGATTTCATAAACACTTGACTCAATTCATCAATTGATCAACATGACATGACGAAGTGTCACATTAAAACCCAAAATCTTACCTCAGAGGTCAAGGTAAAACTTTCAGTTTGTTTGATATTTCATATCTGGTCTGTAACTTTGTTATACATGGAGAAAACTAGCTTGACACAAGTGATCAACATGCCATGATTACGTGTCATCTGCATTTATCTGTAGAAATACCGAGAATTTACATTAGATGTCATGATCCAAGTTATACAAAGGTCAAGGTCACACTTTAATGTAACAAAAAGAAAGAAATTGGTTGTCTAGTCTGAAACATCAGTCCATTTTCACATACCACTTTGGGGGTGGGGGTGGGGGTGAAGCGACACTAACCAGTGACCTTATTTTTTTCATTATTTTTATTTTATATACAAATAGCAATCCATAATGATTAGAATTAGTGCTAAAACTGCCATAATCATTATATCATGCACCGATTTAAGCCACAAACTTTAACATACACATTATATACGTTCTTTTCTATAAGCATCCTTTTCTTACCTAGAGAAAAGGGGAGTGAGGGTGTTGGTGTAAGTTTGATAAAAAATAAATATTAAAAATTGGGTCCAGTACGTATAGCCAATGATTTTTTTTCTAAAAGTTTAATACATGTATGTCTGATAAAGACTAAAATCTCAGTGTAGTTTTTACAAAGTTAATATAGAGTATACCAATTGTTATAATAATGTTCATTTTTGTAATTTCATACATACGTATGTAAAATTGATATCTTTATGACCACATATTTATCAAAATTAACAAAAAAAATACATTTGACGAAAGTTTCATCATAAAATTAAACAGCACTAATTCAAGCACCTGGAAAGTAAACGAGCTAACTTGGTCATTAATCGTGATTCGGCCTCTTATCAAGGTCAGGTCATTAACTTGTCAGTTTTAGTACATTTCGATTATTATCTTTAGATTACGTTCTCCAGCCACACACTACACTGACCATATGGTCAACCAGATAGGAGTTCCACATTTAATCCAAGTATTTGAAAACCTGAACAAAATTTGTGTCCGAAGATTGAAAGAAAATATCACTTTGATAAGGAAAAAATATTAAAAGATTAAAGATGAATTAGAGGATGGATATGGCAGAGATATATACAATCCATTTGATTATTTTAAAATAATATAATTCTATGTAATTGGTTATTAAAGCAGTGCGGAAGTGCAGTGTAAATAGTGTTGACCGCTCATACATAGACTGCTGGGTTCGATCCCTAACTCGGGCCTGGTTGTCTCTCAAACATACCACTCAATATTGGTTATACACAGGAAACAGACTTGACAGCGATTTGTATAAGGTCTGCAACTGCTTTGCAATTAGCAAAAATTATTTAATTAGAATAAACTAATTCATTCCAATGGTATTGGATTGTTTGCCATCGATTCAATACGCAATAACGTGTGTTGTTACAGTGTATGTTCATGAATTATACTTATCGATAACGACTCATGTCCAAGGCGGCATTTAATGCTTCATGTTATTTAACTGAAATGGATTTTAAAATATTGGTAATATATTCAACTATGAAACTAACACCATATTCGTTTTATAATGGATTGATTTATGTAATAACCCTGATACACTTTAGATAACATTATCAATACTATAGTTTTCAAGTAGTTACATTAATTTATATATAGATATGTATTACCAAAGCTTAAGATTTGCTCCTTTAAACTATAAATAGTCTCTGTTTATACTGTATATTTTCCAAGTTTTCAATGCATGTGTATCCAGTATCATGTATATGTCACAAGCGATAAATTAAGTTACAAAAGCACGTTCCAGTGGAGGGGAATGAGCGATTCACCAACGCAGGCAATGGAAGACATGTGTTTTGGAACAGATACGTATATTATACCTAACACGAAAGAAAAAACAATCATGGAGTATAAATGGAAATATATAGTTTTTAAAGCATCGACATGGATTATAGTAATCTATTGTATCTGATTGTACATGTACTACATTTTCAGTTTTAAATTCAATTCTACTTAATTGTACAATTACATATAATGATAAAACTATGCTGGATTTTTTGCAACTTGCATTAAGAAACAACTCATCCGCTGTTAAGATGGAATACAAACATTTTTGTCTTCTTTTTTAACTTAATACATTACCAAAATGTATTCATTCAACCCTCAAAATTAATGTGTGTGTGTGTGTGCGTGCGTGTGTGCGTGCGTGCGTGCGTGCGTGCGTGCGTGCGTGCGTGCGTGCGTGCGTGCGTGCGTGTATGTATCATCCAATACAAGCATTCACCCAAGCCATGTAATTGACCAATCGGAACAATTTTGCCCGATGCTGTAATGTTATTGCTGCCTTATAGAATAATAGGCTCAGAACTGCTGTACATGTCAATCACTCTAACAACATTCAACATGACTACCAAGATTTAACCAGTGTTCGAACATATTCATACGTGCTACCGACTGAGACTACATGGCCTGGTTAAATAATAAATCATCGCCATTTTCATTTTTCTCTTTCCAAATATATTATGTATTAATCTTTCACGTTCATTCCAAGTACCATTTACACCTAAGTTGTCTCTCTGACCATGACTAGGGGTGTGTTATATGCTAACTCGGTATAGAGCTTAACATTGGATGTATTCTGTTAGCAATTACATTAATTGTGCATGCAGTTAAGATGGCCATTCAGAGACTGTACAATTTACTTGCAACAGGAAAGGTTTTCAGTACTGGTAGTCAGCAGATCATAATAATACTACACTGTAGCGTCGGACTGCTGAATATAAGCCACACCCACAATGCAATGTATAGCTTCTACCAGCGATTGTTCTTAAACATTAATCATATAAAATATACAGATTTTAACTAAAATGATTTGTTCTCCAATTTGGAATGAATAACTGATGTTATTTAAATTGCTATTAAATGTTTAAGTTGAGCAAACATAAATATAGCGTAATTCCGTCGACTCGAGGTGATTCAAGTAAATATATCAAAACGAATAGGAAAACAGAACATGACCTTCTCTTTTACTTTTTTCTGAAGTCATTAAAGCAATCTCAGACATAGAATATGTAGCTGTTAATAAAATTTGAGGCAGGAGCCCGAAATATCGGAGAACAGAGTTGTTTTTCTTTAATAATAGAAACGCTAAATTTTAAAACGTCCGGTAAATGTTAAAACTTATCCCCCACAAATATTAAAATCTTAAACGTTAAATATTAAAATTGTTTTCGCAAAATGGCAAAAGTGTAATATCAAACGTTTAATAGTAAAACTAAAAAATGTATAGTACATGCACACTTTATGTAATTACAGCGCATATTATATGAGTCACATAGTGTGTTACTGTTGAAACGAATGAAATAATAAAAAAAAGTGGCAACACTGCACATCTGTCACCCAAGATAATTGCGACACAGGTACACAGAAAATAGATTGCATTACATGCTTATGTAAATCCGATCCATGCTCAAATAAAATACAACGTTTAAGGCAACTGGTAAAGTTTCAGAACCTTATTAACGTAAACAAATTTTGTAGACAATTAGAAGAAAAGAAAGTTGTAGTTATTATATAAACTTGTAATAAGAGAGAGAGAGAGAGAGAGAGAGAGAGAGAGAGAGAGAGATAGAGAGAGAGAGATGACAATTTCTTAAGGTTTGTCAAACAGTTTAACTGAGAGAGAGAGAGAGAGAGAGAGAGAGAGAGAGAGAGAGAGAGAGAGTCGGGCTTTTACTGTTGATGTTAACAATATATTAGGATAAACAGCATCAGCTGACAATATAATTTGAAGTTTTAATGTTATCAATATGGTAATACTATGATACACATCAGTGACTTGTAGGATAATTCTTAGTCGTTAATGTTACCAAACAATTAATAATGATAAACAGCAATGACTAATAGTTTAACTTTAATCAGTAGTATTATGATGAAAAGCATTAGCTGACAAAATATTTTGAAATGTTTGAGTAAACAATATGATGAACAGCAGTATATTTTAAAATCCAAATGTTATAGTCTAAGTTTTAGTAGAATATGGTTGTTATTTACTCCAATAATGTCTGACTTTTAAACGTTTGAAAAAAAATCACGGGATTTTAAACACATTTCTTCGTGCAATCTAGGCAAACACATGGAAAAGAGTTTAGGAAGGAGTTTCCTGATGGTGGTGTTTCTCCTCAGGAAAATGTTGATATCTTAAAAACCTTATGTTATATTCTGGTAATTTTTAAGTGAAAAATTGTTATTTACTCCAATATTTTGTGATTTTAAACGTTTCGTTTTAGAAAGAATTATCAGATGTATTAAAAATGAACTTCCATTGGGTTTTAAACCAGGATCATAATATCAAGTACTGTATGAAAAGTCATGGGGTAGAAGTCTTTTAGGGAATGTCCCTTCTTGTGGCGGTAGACCTCCGGAATATTTTAGATATAATAAAAAACAAATGCTGTATTCTAGTTAGTCTTAAGGCGGTTGGGTGTTTTTTTGTTTTTTTTTCAAATATTTTATTGTGTTTTCTTTTTTTTTTATAAAATTATACACACAAAAATACATAAGAAAAAAACCTGTAAGATTCATTGAAAAAGCGCAAAGTTTGTAGGGCAAAGATGTACAATCTTAAGCCCTCCAGTTTACACATCTATGCATATTAAAACTATTAAAATATCATATAAAAATTGGTAGCATCACAAAACGACAGTATCATCATTTAGAAAAAAAACATTGCAACAAATAGTTAATAAACAGCATCATATAAGTAAAATTATATACAACATCACATATAACTGATGTACAACATCATATACCAAAAGTACTGCATCATATAGAAAAACACCGCATCACGAACAACCTATATACAATATCACACTGAAAAATAACCGCATCTCATAGTTAATATACAGCATCATATAATTAATGTACAACATCATATACCGAAAAAACTGCATCATGTAGAAAGACCAACGCATCACATAATAACTACACAGCATTTCGTACAACCCATGTAAGCATAATATACCAAAGATACTGCATCATATAGAAAAAACACCGCATCTTATAGTAAATATAAAACATCATGTACAACCAATGTACTGCAGCATATAGAAAACCCACCGCATCACATAATAAATAAATAACATCACGTACAATCAATGTACGCATCATATACCAAAATTACTTCATCTTACAGAAAACCCCCGCATTTCATAATAAATGAACAGCATCACGTAAAACTAATCTACAGCATCATGTACCGAGAGTACTAAATCATATAGAAAAACTACCGTATCTCATAGTAAAAACACAGCATCATTTACGACTAATGTACAGCACTATGAACCGAAAATACTGCATCATATTTCAGAAAAACATGCATCTCATAGTATATTAACAGCATCACAAACGCATAATGTACAGCTTTTATACAGAGAATATTACATCATATAGAAAAACTAATGCATTTCATAGTAAATCTAAGCATCACGTACAACTAGAGTACAGCATAATATACCGAAAGTACTGCATCATACAAGAAAAAAACATCAAATCTCATAGTTGATATTCAGCATCACGTACAACTAATGTACAGCATCATATACCGAAAGTACTGTATCATACAGTAAAGCACGGCATCGCATAGTAAAAATACAGCATCATGTTCAACTTATGTACAGCATCATATACGGAAAGTACTGCATCATATAGAAACCACCCGCATCCCAGAGTTAATAAACAACATCCGGACCAACTACTTTACAGCATCATATACCGAAAGTATTGCACTATACAGTAAAACACCGCATCTCGTAGTTAATATACAGCGTCCCGTAAAACTATTTTACAGCATCATATATCGAAAATATTGCATCATACAGTAAAACACCGCTTGCATCATACAGTAAAACACCGCATCTCGTAGTAAATATACAGCATCATGTATAACGTATGTCCAGCATCATATACCGAAAGTATTGCATTATACAGTAAAACACCGCATCTCGTAGTTAACATACAGCATCATGTACAACGTTTGTCCAGCATCATATACATGTACCGAAAGTATTGCATCATACAGTAAAACACCGCATCTCGTAGTTAATATACAGCATCATGTACAACGTATGTCCAGCATCATATACCGAAAGTATTGCATTATACAGTAAAACACCGCATCTCGTAGTTAACATACAGCATCATGTACAACGTATGTCCAGTATCATATACATGTACCGAAAGTATTGCATCATACAGTAAAACACCGCATCTCATAGTTATTATACAGCATCATGTACAACGTATGTCCAGCATCATATACCAAAAGTATTGCATCATACAGTAAAACACCGCATCTCGTAGTTAATATATAGCATCATGTACAACGTATGTCCAGCATCATATACCGAAAGTATTGCATCATACAGTAGAGCACCGCATCTCGTAGTTAATATACAGCACCATGTACAACGTATGTCCAGCATCATATACCGAAAGTATTGCATTAAACAGAAAAACACCGCATCTCGTAGTTAATATACAGCATCATGTACAACGTTTGTCCAGCATCATATACCGAAAGTATTGCATCATACAGTAAAACACCGCATCTCATAGTTAATATACAGCATCATGTATAACGTATGTCCAGCATCATGTACCGAAAGTATTGCATCATACAGTAAAACACCGCATCTCATAGTTAATATAGAGCATCATGTGCAACGTATGTCTAGCATCATGTACCAAAAGTATTGCATTATATAGTAAAACACCGCATCTCATAGTTAATATACAGCATCATGTACAAAGCATGTCCAGCATCTATACCGAAAGTATTGCATTAAACAGTAAATCACCGCATCTAATAGTTAATATACAGCATCATGTACAATGCATGTCCAGCATCTATACCGAAAGTATTGCATAATACAGTAAAACACCGCATCTCATAGTTAATATACAGCATCATGTACAACGTATGTCCAGCATCTATACCGAAAGTACCGTGTCGTACTGACAAACAACTGCATCTCATAATAAATATACAGCATCACAAACAACTAATGTACCGTATCATATACCGTAAGTGCTTCATCATAGAGTAAATTCACATTTTATAATAAATAAACACAATCACGTTTAACTTATGTACAGTATATTATACAAAAAGTACTGCATCATATAGAAAAACACCGCATAGCATAGTAGATATACAGCATCACGTATAACAAGTGTACAGCATCATATACCAAACGTACTGCATCATATAGAGAAAAAAACGCCGCATCTCATAGTAAATATACGGCATCACGCACAACGTATTTACAGCATTATTTACCGAAAGTACTGCATCATACAGAAACACAACCGCGTCTCATAGTGAAAAACCATCGCATCACGTAACTAATCAACAGCATCAAATATAACTAATGTACAGCATCGTATACAGAACATACTGCATCGTACAGAAAAAGCACAGCATCTCATCGTTAATATACGCACGATGTTCAACTAATGTACAGTATTATTTACCGAAAGTATCGTATCATACAGAATAACACCGCATCTCATAGTATATACAGCAATCATAACAAGTACAGCACAGTAAGAAAAGAAATGACAGCATTGATCACAACATTTACATATAATGGGAAGAAATGACAGCATTGGTACGAACAGTTACCACAACAACACAAACACAAAGGTATATACAACAATCATAACTAGTACAGCACATGTAATGATAAGAAATAATAGCATTGGTCCCATCAGCAACAACAACTGCACAAACACAATACTTTAAACAACTATCATATACGTACAGTACATGTAATGAGAAGAAATGGCAGCATCGGTCTCACCAGCTGCCATAACAGTACAAACATAGCAGTCAATTCAACAATCACAATTAGTACAGCACATGTAATTAGAAGAAATGACAGCATTGGTCACACAAGCTACCATAACAACACAGACATCATAATATATAACACAATCATAACTGTATCATATAGAAACTCCACGGCATCTCATAGTAAATACATATATACAGTATTACGTACAACTATTGTACAGCATCATATACCGATATTACTGCATCATATAGAAACACCAGCGTATTTCATAGTAAATATGCAACATCACGTATAACCTACGTACCCCATCATATACCAAAAGTACTGCATCATATTAAAACAACCTCATGTCAAAGTAAATATACAGCATCACGTACAACTAATGTACACCATCATATACCGAAAGTACTGCCCCATATAGAAAAAAACAGCGCATTTTAAAGTAAATTTACAGCATCACGTACAACGTATGTACATAATCATATACCGACATGCTGTCCTGACACGTTTTCTGAACAGCTGGTCTCATTATTAAAATAGTGTTGAACAACAGTTATTTAAACTCTACAGGGTTTGAAACATTATACTGTAAATTGTTGATTGATATGATTGTCTGTATGATTCCTAAATATTAGAATCATATTATTATTTTTTTTGTTTGACGTTTACGAATCATGAGACGAGAAGCCTGAGGAAAATTTATATATATTATATAGTATGAACAAAATTATTTAATATAGTTTCAAGCTAGGCTGTTTTTACAGCTTAATCCATTAAAGACACAATCACCTTACAGAAGATCCCGTTTTAAGTTCAAGAAACTCATCCAAAATCTTGACACAAGACTTTAAACAACAAGTTTTTTTTTAGAGAAAGAATATTGAACTGGAAGTTGTTCTTAAAAATCTCAGCATGGATAGACACATCCCTTCCTTTCTACGGTAGGAGCAGAAGTAGTAGTAGTAGTAGTAGTAGTAGTAGTAGTAGTAGTAGTAGTAGTAGAAGTAATAGCAGCAGCAACAACAGCAGCAGTAGTAGCATGTTCACATTATTTTAAATGCAAAAATAAAATCACATTTTATACTCGATTCGAACAAAAATAATTTATTATTCAAAATGCAAACAAAAAAAATTACAATTTCTAAATATGGATTTAAACAGTCACGATTTTATTTGTATATACTGGCCAAACCTAATACTGCGAGTTTATAATAAACAGTAATAAGGTTAGCAGTAGCAGTAGAAGAGTAGCAATAGAAGTAGATTGTTATGGTAATCGCTGTCGTTATAGTTTTCGTTATTATTGTCATTGTTATTGTGTTATTATGTTACTGTTATTGTAATTGCTATTACATTTAACAGTAGCCTTAGTATAAGCTTTATATCAATTTGATATTAATGATTGATTGCTGGTATATAAATTTTCCTCAGGCTTCTTGCCTCATGATAAGTAAACTTCAAACAAAATAAAGATAATAAAATGATTCTAATATTTAGAAATCATACAGACAAATGATCATAGTTTACCAATCAACTATATACAGTATAATGTTTCAAACCCTGTATAGTTGAACTAACTGTTGTTCAACACTTTATTAATAATGAGACCAGCTGTTCAGACGACGTGTCTGGACAGCATACGTTTGAGATTTGTTTCAAACTCAAACCAAAACTGTATGTCTAGAACACTGTTCAGTTCCAGCATAAGAGTACACCTATATGTTTGAAGACTGTTTCAAACCTTAGTCTTCAAACTAAACCAAAGCGCATGAAACTAATACAAGTTTCAGCACGAAACCTAAAGTTATTGTTTGAGTTTCAAACTAATAACAAAACTGTTTGCTTGGAACAAAGCTCAGTTCCAGCATGAATATACACTTATACGTTTGGAGACTGTTCTAAACCTAATTTTTCAACTAAGATAAAAAAAATCCAGTTCCAGCACAAAAATAACCTGTTATGTTTGAGAACGGTTTCAAAATAAAAGCATCAGACTAAAACAAATGTGCATGAAACAATTAACAGTTCCAGCTCAGTAGTTATTCCTATGAGTTTCAAACACAAGCCTTCCCAAAGCCTATTTATCGACGTGCACACTTAAGCTCCTCAGAGGTTTAAAGTTCACTTTGACGCTGAACATCTCAAGCAGACTTCTTGTAACTTACATCGAAAGAAACTAACAATATATGGTATTGCTTTATTACGAAGCAGTAAATCGTTCATTGCTGAAGAATTAAAATATCTTACTTTTTTTTTCAGAAAAACAACTATTTTAAAATGGTGTCCAATTCACGATTAATATTTCAATCATTGATTATAATTATATCATTCATCTTTTTGTGATGAATTATCTTTTAAAACTTATATCTGGTATAATATTGTATAATAGTAGCGAAAAAATAGAGTTTATTACCTTAACTTATAATAATTGCTATATACAGACATTTATGCTATAAAACAATAATATTATTTTGACACGGTGTCAGTATATAAATCATCCCGTCAAAATGATCTCGTCATCATAAATCATAGGAAGTTTTGACATAATATAATGAAGAATGCACATAATATAATAAACTTTAGACAAGATATAATAAAGTTTCGACATAATGTTATAAAGTTTTTACATAATATAATAAACTTTCGACAAGATATAATAAAGTTTCGACATAATATAATGAAGTATCTACAGAATATAATAAACTTTTGACAAGATATAACAAAGTTTCGACATAATGTAATGAAGTATCTACATAATATAATAAACTTTTGACAAGATATAATAAAGTTTCGACATAATGTAATGAAGTATCTACATAATATAATAAACTTTTGACAAGATATCATAAAGTTTCGACATAATGTAAATGAAGTTTCGACATAATATAATGAAGTATCTACATAATATAATAAAGTTTTGACATAATGTAATGAAGTATCTACACAATATAATGACGTACTTACATAATGTAATAAACAGTCTACATAATATAATAAAGTATCTACAAAATATAATGAAGTATCGATATAATGTAATAAAGTTTCTACATAATATAATAAACTTTCGACAAGATATAATAAAGTTTCGACATAATGTAATGAAGTATCTACATAATATAATAAACTTTCGACAGGATATGATAAAGTTTCGACATAATGTAATGAAGTATCTACACAATATTATGATGTATTTACATAATGTAATAAACAGTCTACATAATATAATAAAGTATCTACAAAATATAATGAAGTATCAACATAATGTAATAACGTTTCTAAATAATATAATAAACAATGCACATAATATGAATGCACATAATATAATAAGGAATGCACATAAAATATATAAAATGGACCACATAAGACAGCTATGGCGTTCTATAGCATCATATTAAAACAATCTTATGTCAAAGTAAATATACAGTATCACGTATAACGTATGTACACCATCATATACTGAAAGTACTGCACCATATAGAAAAAACAGCGCATTTCAAATTAAAATTATAGCATCACTAACAACTAATCTTAAGATCATATACCAAAAGTATTGCATCTTACAGTAAATACCACCGGATCGCATAGTAGATATACACCATTAGATGCAACTAACGTACAGATCATATATCGAATTTACTGCATCATACAGTAAAACCCTACGGATTTCACAGTAAATACAACATCACGTTCATCTAATATACAACATTATATACCGAAAGTACTGCATCATATAGAAAAAAACATGGCAGCTCATAGTTAATATACAGCTGTACAACTAATGTACCGCATCATATACCGAAAGTACTGCATCATAAAGAAAATCCATAGCATCCTATATTAAAAATTGTACAATAATTAACAACAGCGTAAACCGAAAGTATAGTTTATAGAAGAAAAAAAAACATCGCATACCATATTAAATTTACAGCATTACCTTAAATTTATGAACAACAACATATAGAAAAAAACACCGAGTATCATAGTTAATATACAGCATCATGTACAACATATGTAAAGCATCATTTACCGAAAATACCGCATCATTTACCGAAAATACCTCATCATATAGAAAAAACAAAGCATAATCACGTACAACTAATGTACACTATTATATATCAAAGTATCGCATCATATAGAGAAAACACCGCATCCAATAGCATATAAACAGCATTACATTAAACTTATGCACAATATCATATAGAAAAACAACCGTATCTTATAGTAAATATGCAGTATCGCGTCGACTTATGTACATCATCATAAAGAAATCTGCTTCATCTCACAGTTAATAAATAGTATCACGTACAACATATGTACAGCATTATATACCGAAAGAACTGCATCTTACAGTAAAAACCACGGGAGCTCATCATAAATATACAGCATCACGTACAACCATTTTACAGCATCATATACCGAAAGAACTGCATCTTACAGTAAAAACCACCGGATCTAATTGTAAACATATAGCATCACGTACAACATATACATGTATGCATCTTCAAGTACAACTAATGTACTTCATCATATACTGGAAGAAAAACAACCAAATATCGTAGTAAATATACAGTATCACGTACAACGCATGTACAGCAAAGTAATGAATCAAATAAAACCAACTTTATCTCATAGAAAAAAGCCTAGCGTCACGTACTACTTTTGTACACCGTCATATACCAGTGTACTGCATTAATAGAAAAAAACAACCGCATCTCATATAAAAAAATCTAGCATCACGTACAACGTATACCAAATGTACTGCATCATATAAAAAACTTAAATACCGCATAGCAAAACTACAACATCACATAAGAAAATTACAGTATCAATATAATTGAACAGTATTATGTAGCAAGATTACAGCATATTAAAATAATTGAACAGCATACTATAACAAGAAATGTCACTGGTAAGAGTCGCATACCCCCACCCCCCCCCCCCCCCCCCCCACACACACACACAACCCCCAAATGGTCTGTGAAAATAACAATATTTTTTATAATAGGTAGCGATGTTTCCATAAATATCAAGAGTCATGGACTAACGTTTCAGACTAAAATGCAATGCCATGTGTTATTTTTACATTTAAAGGTGGCTTGACCTCTGTGTAACCTTGACCAAGACATATATGTAAAGGTCTGGGTATTTCTTTAGGAAAATACAGGTACACATTATCATAACATATTGATCACATGTATAAAGCTATTTTAAAATCCTTCCATGTAGAACAAAGTTACAGACCAGAAATGCAATATTAAAAAACTAAAAGTGTGACCTTGACCTCTGATAGGGTTCTGGGTCTTAACGCGACACTCCGTAATCTCATTTTTGACATATGCAGTATTTTTTTAAATCCATCCATGTATGATAACGTTACAGACAGGGCTTTCAATCTCAAACAAACTCAAAGTGTGACATTGGCCTTTGAGGTACGGGTCTGGGTCTTACGGTGCGACAAATTGTCATGTCATCTTGGTCAATTGAGCCAAGTTAAAGACAAAGTTACAGACAAGACACAAAATATCAAACACATTGAAAGTGTGACCTTGACCTTTAAGGCAAGATTCAGGATCTTTCACGCGACACTTCATCATGTCATGTTTATCAACTCGCCAAGTGTTTTTGCAATTTATCCATAGGTGATAAAGTTACAGGCCGGAAATGAAATATCAAACTTACTGAAAGTGTTGTCAAACAAAGTTAAATTGTGACCTTGACCTTTGAAGGGGGAGTCTTAGTGTTTTGCACGCTATGTCCCATGTTATGTTGATCATTTGTAGCAAGTATTTATAAAATTCATCTATGCATGACAGTGTTACAGGCCGGACACGAATTCTCACATAGACTCGAAGTATTGTAAAACAAACTAAAAATGTGTCGTTGACTTTTTAGATACGGGTGTGGGTCTTACGCACGACACGTCATCATGTCATGATGGTAAATTGAGCCAAGTGTTTTTGAAATGTATCCATAGGTGACAAAGTTACAGACTAGATACGAAATCTCAAGGTGACTGATAGAGCCATTAAACAAAGTTAAATTGTGACCTTGACCTTTAAAGTGGGAGTCTGGGTGTTACGCGAGGCATGTCGTCATGTTATGTTGATCATTTGTAGCAAGTATTTATAAAATCCATCTATGAATGACGAAGTTACAGGCCGGACACGAAATCCCATACAGACTCAAAGTGTTGTCAAACAAACTTAAATGTGTGACCTTGACGGACGGACGTTTCCACGAATGGGTATTTAAGTGGTTTCTTTGTGCCCAGTTTATTACTTGAATGTGTGACTAAAATTTAGCTACACAAAAGAAAAAAGCCAAATAAAAGTTGTTTTTATGTGTCAGGAAACAGCCACATATTTTTTCAACTGTTTTTCAACCGTCCCAACAAATTACTAACCCTTAACCCTAGTCATTTAACTACCCATTCGTGTGCACGGACAGACGGAATGACGGATGGATGGACGGACGCTGCGATTACTATATGCCCCCCTGCCCCACCAAAAAAAAAAGAAAAAAAAGAAAGAAAATAAATATTTATTTTTTTTGGTGGATGGGGGGCATAAAACTGCATCACAAAACACCCTATACTATATATCAAAACTACTATGTCACATAAAAAATACGGCAAGAACAGCATCATATAACAATTGCATAGCATCGATATACATGTAACATAGGAAACCATACGGAATGGCGGATGGATGGACGGCATAAAAACTGCATCACAAAACACCTCATATTATATATCAAAACTACCATGTCACATAACAAAACTACAGCAAGCACATTATCACATAACAATTGCACAGCTTCATGCCACAAAAGCACTGCAACATAGAACAAAACTACAACACTGCCACGTTATATAAAAAAAGTACTGGATATAGAGAAATGGTTCCATGCCACCTCTCTATATCCGCCAGTGCATCTTTCATAACGAAAGTAAAATAATAACTATGGCAACTGAATTAACAGGATAATATGACCTGTATTTTCATATGGATGTACCTTTAACTTATTGCTTTATTGTTGATTTTTTTAAGTTTATTTAACTTTAATTATTTTACTTTTGCCGTTTTGTAAAAATATCTTCACATATAACGTTTAAGTTTTTAATATATGCGGGAGGTAAGTATTAACACTAAGCGGAAGTTTTAACATTTATACTTAGTTTTTAACATTTATTGGAAGTTTAACAGCTAAGGAAATTTAAACATTTAGCGTTGCTACAATACAGATACGGATTCCTATACATTTTGTCATTTGTCAATAATATTTCATAAATAGCAAACAAATGATCATTAATGATATCATTCTTTAACTTTCTAAACTTCGCCCTTTCTCTATCCAGCGACCATATAATCTCACAATCTGACACACGGCACTTTCCTTTCGGTCAATTTGTTTTAGAGAGCATGTTTGCACAGTTGGTATTCGGCATTTAATTGGCACTTGCGTCTCTTAAACACGTGATAAACAACATTTAAGTGTCGAAATCGTTGTTGCACACCATTTCCTTAATTCCCTTAATCGTTACAATTTGCTAAACAAAATTTGACCCTTGCACTCCTACTGATCAATGTTCTTTGATTTAAACTTTATGGCCGCATACTGCGGTTATGTTATTGAAATAGTTGTACATTTCGTGTAAGCGCTTCCTAATGTAGAATGAAACGTTATAGGTTTATAATAGAAGCATATACTCCATTTAACACGAAATCAGTTCTTGGCCTAAAATATATGCAATCCTAAGATAGTATTGACTTCGTACGTTCTGTAGTGAGGAGGTAAGATGCGGTCCCGCATTTTGGCTCACTGTTAATATTTCTGATTCCTTTGAATCATGAAGCACTTTAAGTGTTTAGAACATAGAATAGCAATTAAGCCGGTGCTACGATGGTCCTCCCTGGCGAGTGGTTTAATGTGCTTTCGTCTTATGATCACTGACTTCTCACCGCTAATGTCGTATGTTCGAGTCCCGCTTGGTCCAAAACTTGATGTGAGAAAGATTGCCAGTTACTTGCATAAGGACAGTGGTTCGACTTATATTCATTATGACGTCTACTTTCACCTATAAAACAGGATACGCCATATATACATTCCTGAAATGTATTGAAAGTATTTTGGTTAACGTCAGTGCTTCCAATAGATGCATTTATCAAAAAATATTGATAAAATACGTTCTAATATTTACTATTTATTCTATTTTTATTCAAATAGCCTTTCGGGATAAAAAAATAAATTCATTTTACTTTAGAAGCTTTGTGTTGAAGTGTACATGGCATTTATATATAAATAAGTTAATTCATTTAATTTTATTAAGAAAACACCAATATGTACGAATCATTTAAGTTTATTAACTTAATCTTCTTCAATAAAAAAAAAATCAGAAATTTTTAAATTAAGCAAATTTATTTCTGTAGCATTTGTAAAACAACATTCCAAAATAAATTGACAAATAGACAAATGTGTTCATCCTCATAAAACCTCTTTTATGTAAAAGAAAATTTGAGTATATTATACAAACTAAAATCTTATTGATAGGAGTTTGAAATGTCGAAGAGCGAATACTAGTGGTGGGGCGCGAGCGTGTATGATTGTGTGTGTGTGTGTGTGTGTGTGTGTGTGTGTGTGTGTGTGTGTAAAAACGTGTGCATATTATTTACTAAACTTGTTATGTGTTTATGTGTTTAATTATTTTCATGTTATAACAACAATGTACTTTGATGTAAAGCTATGTATAGTTTAAATCAATATTTTTTTTCTTCTACTTCTTCTTCTTCTTCTTCATTATAATTAAAATTATAAGAAAGATGTTTATCCGGATTTGCACTCGATCCCAGTACCGTAACTGTCAGAACCAAATATTGACAATTGAGCAATTGAATTGTAATGTTTTTATAGATAATATCTATAAATAAATAATTATGAAAATATGTTTACGAGTGAGATTTACTACAGGTAATGAAAAGGTGTATATTTCTCAGGATTATTTCTAATCCAACTGATTTTGTTTTCAAAATGTAAAACAGTTATTTGATAAGAAAACATCTGACCACTAGTTACAGTTATTAAAATGTTGTTATGATTAACTTTAATATATAATTTATTTATCGGGCGTTCTGCTTATCTACCCTTAAATTGCTTCTTATGAAAATAGTTTTTCGAATACATACCGGCAGTATTTTTTGACATATGAGTTATATCGATTCCAAAAGTTAATATTGGTATGATAATGCTTGTAATGGAAATTCGACAATAGTGAATATATTTTACAGTAATATTATCCGTCTCATTATTACTAAATATCTGGCACGCCCATCATAAAATTGGCACGTTTTCTTGTGTTGGTGTATGATAGGCTCATCTATATCTTGTGGATCGATTTATGGATACTAAATGAAGCATCGATAAACACCAGATAAGAATTGCCCACATTAATTTTAGAATAATCGTGGTGTTACCGCTAACAGAATTTATGGCTAATTACTGCGACTGGTGTTCTGGCAAATTTGGCGCACAAAGCGTGTGTTGCAACGCATGTATGTAGTTAAAGGTAAAACGATGTCATTACGGTACGTCATTGATATCTTTAACGTTATCTATATTTTCCAAAATTTGATGGCACCATTTTTGCGTAGCTATACGATTTTAGTTACACCAACCTGAGTGATTAAATGGAACGGCTTCCAAAGCAACGTAGTCATGATTAATATTAGGAATAATTAAAATATGTACAATACACCGAATAGTCAGTAGCCAAAGACGACTTTAAACTCGTTCTTCCCACTGTGGTCCCATCACAAAAATCGATAATGCAAATAAAAATAAATTATTTCATGTAAAGCTATGTTATTTGTGTAAATGTATAGAATATGGAAACAAAAATACTCTGATGTACATCATCATATTAAATTTAACTTGCTTCGATAAGTATGAGATATAATAGTCTTATTCAGCCATAGAATAAAAGTTATACCATATTCACTATATGCCATCACCGTTTGTAACACAATCGATAAACTACGAAATAAACTTCAATTGTCGAATCAAGAATAAAAAAAACAAACATATTTTATGTATCACTTCAACAGAATAATAATGTGTTCTGTTTTGTTATAAAGTATAACTAAGCTATATTTATGCGCAGGTGGTTACTTATATTGGAGAACGGATACTCATGATTAAGCAATTGTTAAAATTCGCATATGAAATTCATCTTAATTATCGACATCGGCTTCTTGAATATTGTATAATAAAATTCGTGTATGTTAATGTTTCATAAAACATTTGCGGTCATGATGTGATCATATATATAACCAGTTTTCCCAGTCTTTATAACCACTAAAATGATTAGGTCTGTATTGGTAAATCATGCCGAACTGCAATGCAACTTCCAAAACTGAAGCTATCTGAGACAAGATTCTCTAATTCTTGTTGTGTCTGACTAACAATTCAAGAATGAATGGTACCACAAGCATCATACTGTGCAAGTATTTTATTTGTAATCGAAATATGATACAACATATTATACATGGCTATCAGATTTTTATGTTAGAGGAAGCTCCTTGAGAAGGTCACGTGGAGTGCATGCCTTTGCAAGATATCTAATACTTTATAACACGATTCAAATAGCCAACTAGATAAAACATGGGAGGGGTTTAACTGCTACAGTCTGCGTTCTATTCGTAACGTCTTTATAAAGTGAGCCTTCCATTTTGTCCCGCTGGACATTAATTCTATCACTAAAATAAATTGATTCCTTTGCAATGTTATCATAGGTGATAAAAGTCAAATTATAAGAAACATTTACGCGGGAAGTCAGTTTTACCATGTAAACGTAAGTTATAAATTTTGGTTGTTGAACATTTTATAATAACTTTTTTATTGAATGTGCATGTACTACATATAGCTGAAATATTGAATTGGCAATGTACTAAAACTATACAGTTATAATAATGTCCAATATCTGACAAACTATGTATTATGTTTACCAATATTTTATGTATAAAAAACTTAAAACATTCATTTAATATCAGGCTAACATAAGAACTTTGATTATGGTTAATGTTATGCACTCTTTTAAGATCAATACACTGCGTTTAAGATATAGATATGCATGTACTAAATAAGTTGTAGGTCTATATTAGTCTATTTATTCCGAACACTAATCGATAAAGTCATTTATGCAAATAAGCATACATATGCGCCTCTTCGTATTCAGCTTACTGTTATGTGAATAATATATGATGCAAATACATGTATACATATAACGATTTAGTCCTACTGGCCAAAGGCCAGAAGAGCTTATACGATGGTGCGTTGTCCTTCTTCCGTCGTCGTCCGTTAGCAACACTTTCTCTAAAACCACCAGGCCAGTTATATTCAAACTTCACATGGATGTTTCTCATGTACGACATTACACATAATTAATTTTCGATTTAAAATTCAAGATGACCACCGAAATATAGCTTTAGATTGTTCTAATTAAATATAGAGCTGATTAGGTAATGTATTGTATTTCAATGTTGGTTAATATATTTGTGTGTCTTTCCCAAAAAATCCCTACAAAGGTTTGTAGTATGAGATATAAATATATACTCATATATAGGAAGGTAGAGCGTCCTCGTGTTTTCTTGGCTCTCTAACTGAGGAATGTATTCATTTGTACATGTTCATAATCCGATTCATAGAAGTATAAACATTAAATGTATTTGTATTTTAGTCAATACATTTAATGTTTAATAGAAAAATAACTGAAATAACTATTATGAGAAGAAAGATTGAAAAAAATAATTTCGTTACCAAGAGATAAAAAATGAACATATGATTGCTTTTTCAAATCTATGTGTTACACTATGATATACAAACATGTATGCTTACAACTGTACGTAGTATGGTATTTTATTTGTATAGACAAAACAACAAGAAATCCAGGTCATACATGATACAAGTGGGAAAATACAAGAAACCAAGTTTACGACATCTGAACTGAATATCCAATACAACGCAGTTAAAAGTAAGCTAAAGTCATTTTTTTATCTTATTTATTTCATGTCATTGTCGTGGTACAATTTATATATTGATTGATAAAATGTGTATTATACACATATACATATAAAACCAAAACGAACTATGGTGTGTGTTCGTAGGGGCAAATTAGTTTTTCAGAAAAATGTTGTAAATGCTCGTTAAACTTCAGAAATGTCGCTTTTGGTTATAATTTAAGTAAGTTTTATTCTTCCAGATGATAGATTACTATTGAGAAAGGATGCAAACTAAAATGTAGATATAATGTACATCATTTTGAATAATTATGAACGGGTTTTGTTTTTGTCGTCTCTTTCCAAAAAATCACCTTCGGCATAAAACGGAGAGTCACAAAGCTAAATCGGAATCGCATCGTTCGGTAATTTATGCGCAAGTAATTTCAAGAAAAGAATACAGCATGGGGGTTATAGGGGATGTGTTTAGAAATTATCGAACCGCATACAGCTAGACAGTTTTTAAACACATCTCTTTTAATCTCCTCAGTGTATTAGTGAACTCAAACCAACCAGCTAAGCTATTGAACAAAAGCGACGAATCATTAAAATAAAAATTTAAATATAACGATTGGAATATTTTTAATAGCTGTACTTACACAAAACCCTTGATTGATAGTGAGGAAGTGATTTGTTACGTCATAGCGCGAGCGACGATATCAAATACAAGTGTACCTGCGATGGCGGGTCCGGGCCAACATAAAACATGTCTAAAATGCACAAGATATCAAAATATCTCACAACCAGTTTCAAAATGATCAGGGGGAGAGTGTTACCGGTCCAAATAATATTAAGCATTCGGTGCTTATTGTTTCTCAGTGTATGTACATAGTTATATATACTGAATACGCCCGTGAAGACGATTATCGCAGGCATAAATATTTATTTTTAAAATTGAGGAAAACTAAACAACGATGCACAAGACTGCTTCAAGCCACAACTTTTACTTTTTCCATCTTGTTATTGGACACCTGACCTAATGGTCCAAATCCGCCTTTGACTATTCTAAAAATAAAATGTAACGTCACATGAATGTGACACACTGCACTGCACACATATAAAGATTTTGTCTCAGCCGTGTAAAAAACATATCATCAGTGAGTAAACTTTTTATAAAACGAGGTTTTTGTCAATTTTTATATCTTCTCTTTTTCGTTTCAAACATACAAATAAAACAACGCATTTTAAGAGTTTTTGTATATTCATCACATAATCCCGAGAGTGTATCGAGATTCTCAGATTCGGCAAAAACGTACACATAAAGGGGTTTATATGAAGGGTTTTAACAGAATTACAAAAACGAATAATTTCAATAACTTTTGATAGTAAGAAAAATATGTTTTTCGGAAGTTTAATTGGCTTTCAACATATCGCGATACTTAAATACAGAATAACTGAAATGAATAAACACAAAAATACTAAGTAAAGATTCTTGTCGGTTTGTACGACCGAGCATGCCAAACTTATATGTGAGGGAGAATTTTACATACAAAATGCTTTTGTGGGGTTTGTGGTTACAACCATACTGCATGCCTCCGGGATTTTGACCTGAAAACATCGTTTTGTGGTTTAAACATGTCTGTTTTAAAACGATTTTTTTATGTTTTCATTTGTTTATTTACAAACTTTTTGATATGTATTTATTAATTTTGAAGTATTGTTAACTCGGTAGCATCCTGAAAACTGTCTCTTTTGTCTTAACTTTTGGAAAAACTGCTTTTACACTGCTAAATAAAAACTGGTTTGCGTTATCACCGACAAATTTCTTGCATTTTACTGCAATTTAACTGAAAACTGCTAAAAAAAATAAATTACGCCAGTTGTCTTTGCAAAGGTTGCTTATAGCTGTATGAGCGGAACCTGGCGTAAGTGTGTGTGTTTAAACTCTAAGACAGTATCAAACAAAAGTCTGTAAACATTCAGGTTGTGTGCATGCCAGCACACGCAGTTGTCATTTAATATTTACATAACATGCATAGTTTATTTAACAAGTTAGATTGGCTCTATCAAATTTTTTATATCGCTTTTGAATTATCTTCCCCAGACTTAAACAGTAAGGTCATAACAATAACATCTCGAGCACGGTTTTGATGTTGTCAAGTCGGATAATTAATATTAGAATTATGTTATATTCAGTTATCAAAATACGGTGTTCCGTTGGGGGCCATCGCGGTATATTTATTAAATTAAGTAAAGTCGAATCAACGAAACAACGAAACTACGATGGTGAAAAGTCGAAACAACGAAACATTGATGGTGAAAAATCAAAACTACGATGGTGAAAACGCGAAACTACGATGGTAAAAAGTCGAACCAACGAAAATACGAAACTTCGAAAGTCGAAACTTTTCACCATCGTAGTTTCGACTTTTCACCATTATTGTTTCGACTTTTCACTGTCGTAGTTTCGTTGTTTCGACTTTACTTAATTTAATAAATATGCTGCGATGGCCCCCAACGGGACACCGTATCAAAATGATGAACACATTGCTCGTGTTTGTACACTGGCACATTGATTTTTTATTCAATATTTACCAGACATACACAGTTGTTATGTGATACCAATCACACCGAATTAAGATATTGAACTGTCAAAATAAGATTATTAATGCTAGGATAATGACCCGTTGAAACATAAAATGTTTTACCTTGTGACTTTGTTTGCGGTTAAATACATTCATTTTCATTTGGTCTTTATCAAATATATAAAGTAGTTTTTATGACCAGAATGATTCGGGACAGTTCTTAAATTGAACGAATAAGAACACTCATAAAAGTTATAGTTATTGTTCTAATTGGTCAATATTTCTTTTATTTCACATTATATGCATTTAACTACTCCAATATACATAATTGTATCAACAGAATATGTACACTGTTGATACCATAATACTTTGAAATTGTTAAGAACAGGCCTAACTAGATAACATTTATGTGTTGCCCGTTGAGATGAAATTTCACTTTGACACGATATCCCAGCAATACGTGAATAATTTGGGGACATCGCAAAACGTATGTAACATAAAGCTGACATTAAAATAATGTTTAATGATTTTATTATCTATATTGCAGGTTACACTCGGAGTTACGGTATGCAACAACAAAAGATATAGCTGGGAGTACTTGAAAATAAGGATGATCTTTGCTTCAATGCTCGTTGGAAAACTAAATAGCACAGAATTTAAATTCACAGATGGTTCAACTACACAATATGTTAACAACACTACGGAATCGATGACTACTATTAATAATAAAGTTTCGGTGTATAAAAACACGCAACTAACTGATAATCTCAGACACTCAATATAAATTAATTATAAAAGCTGTAAACACATATGTAAAGAAGAATCTGAAGTAATATTAATCAGTATGCATTGTTTGATTTGATTAGTTTTTCATTTGGATGTTTTATGTCTTGATAATTATGTATGATACAGTAATATTTCATTCTAGTAAGAAATTTAGGATACACAATGCAACATTACCGCTTCAATTTTATTTGTGTAAAGTTAACCCTTACAGTGTACATTTAAAATTATTTAAACTTACAGTTTATTTACAAAAGAAATCATACAACATACAAAGTATTAATCAACTCCAACTATGGGCACGCTTTTTATGCATTGTTACTTTAGTATTTGTCATTGTAAAAACTTCATTATAACAGACCAAATCTTGAATATTCATTGTAAATAAACATTTTATAACATTAATTTCTCGGATGAAATGTTACAGTGATGAATCATGTTTATATGTGTGTGTACATTGTATTACCATATAGCTTTGCCATTATATGAAAATATTGTTGTGATGTTAACTATTTAAAAGAGTGTTTTATTTCTTGAAGTAGATTGTAGCTTAAAACTTAGTATGTACGTCCAGACGTCAACAATTTCTTGAAATATCTTCTCTGAAATCACAAACACAATGTACTTTGGATAGTGTTGAAGAATGTTTTATGTTATTTATTTTTTTGGCAAATTTTCATTTTAAACGACATCTCCGTTGAAGCCATTTTGATTATAACTTTACTGAATTATTACCAAATAATTATAGCTAAAATTCATCAGGTGGTCTTTCTAACCCAATATAAGCATCCAGTTGGTGTATTACTCCCGAATATAAATCAGGCATTAATTCAATATTCTAAACCTATGACAACATAACAGTTGCAATAATTTGGGATCTCAGACCCCAACTAGAGTTATACTAGATTAACGAAAAATGACAATTATAAATACTACTGATATTTGATCCTTTCTTTACTGTGGTATATAAATCAAAGAATCTTATGTTTTTAAACATATTATAGTCACTTTTTATTTGTATTTGTTAAATGACTGTATCTTTTCGGCATAAGTAAGAGTTAAACACATTTTCAAACAAAGGATATTTTGACTTTTAAAATTAAATAAGGTTTAAGTGCCATTTTAAGAAGCATGGGTGTTATATTTACTTCTATCAATATTGCTCTATTTGAGATATAGCGTTATATGTTTCGAAGATGAAGCTCTGAAACATTTGGCATTGAATGAAGATAATTGTTACATAAAGGGAAATGAAACGAGAAATACATGTTTAATAACGTTTTAACCTCTTCAGTATGGACTTTCCTTTATTTGTAATTTGTGAATTTCAAGTCAAGAATATAAATAAACTACATACATTTTTATTTGAAAATAAAAACGATTGTTGTAAGCTCAACGTTTTAATTCAGTTTCATTTTCCCGAAATCTTAGTTCGCATTCAACAGCATCACAAGAATTTACTACTTTTTTGCTAAAACAATAAATTTTAATAGCAGAAAATAGATTAAAAAGTATATATCTACACATTGCTAGACTGTCCTAATCCTTTGAACCGGTCATAATTGTCTGCAATTTGTGTATAACATTGACCAAAAAATCTGAATAACAAAATATATTAAGAAGTTTTGAAATGTTTTTTTATCTCTAATTTAGAATGTAGATAAACTCATGCATACACACTCATGCATACACATTTAAGATAATTTCAATAAGACGAGTGCTTACAAGAAGAGAAACGTTATTTTCTAGTACATAAGCTTGAATGAGCGTACACCTTGAAGATAGTTTCTCCTCTGGTGTCTTTAGTACGTTCTAATGACAATTTCAGAAATAATATTTTGTAAAAAAAAATCTTCTTAATATCATGTCTGTTTGTACGTATCGAACAGGTGCAAAAAAAACGTCTCTTTTGTTGCTAGCCAGAAATTTCTTCTTTTCTTATGCAAACAAGACATTTCTCTTGTTCTGCATATCTTTTTTGATTGCAACGAGACTATCCCAGAATTTTTTTTACATTTTATACTGAAAAGACGTTTCTTCTCTACTTGACAATTTTGAAAGATTCATTCGTTCAAACGCGTGAATTTGAACGTAGTTTCTAGAAGAGGAAATTTCTCTTGTAAAATATAATCGGCAGAAAAGAAATATCTCTTACGTTGCTAGCGAGAAATTTCTCCGTTTCTTATCTTTACAAGGCATTTCTCTTGTTCAGCATACTTCTCCGATTACAACGAGATGATCACAGAAGAGAAATTTTCTCTTCTGGAATGGTTTCGCTTATGCAGACAATACTCTCAGAAGAGAAGTTTCTTTTCTACTTGACAGTTTTGAAATAACTATTCTTTCAAACGCGTGTATTTGAACACTTTTTTCTAGAAGAGAAAATTTCTCCTGTAAAATATCCGCAGAAAAGAAACATCTGTTATGTTGCTCGCGAGAAATTTCTTCTTTTATTATGTTAACGAGATATTCTTCCTGTTCTGAACACTTATCCCATAACAACGAGACAATCCCAGAAGAGAAATTTTCTCTTCTGGGACAACCCTGCTTTTAAATATTATTCTGAAGAGAAGTTTCTTTTCTACTTGACAGTTTTGAAAGATTCATTCTTTCAAACGCGTGCATTTGAACCAAATATCTAGAAGAGAAAATTTCTCTTGTAAAATATTGTATTACAAGAGCATATAACTTAAAATATGTCACTTTATTTGTCTCATTCGAACTTTAAGTCCAATTCAGCTCATTTGTAGGGGTAAAACACACTTTTGGATTTTCTCTTTTTATTTTTGAGCGCATTAATGGGTGTTTATGAAATAAACGTTAAAATTATTTTTTTCTTTAACCCAAAAATGAATATGTAAACATATTTTTAAAATGTTTTATCCCTATTTACCTAGCGATAAGTTTACCAAAGATGTATAACCTGAAGTTATACATGCATATACAATCTAAATAACGTTGGACTGAATGACCGACCCTTTAATTCAGGCGTCACAAGCTAGCTTTATTGTTACAGTTTTGTTCGCGTGGGTCTTGATTGATTAACAACACAATTCTGGATTGTCCAAATACCCTTCAAACATAATATAGATTGGCAGTTTTCTACTATCAATCGCTGAATTTCTATTGAGTTCTACTTGACTGCATAAAATGTGTTATTGTCAAAACATCATTATAACAAGTGAGATTTACAAATACAATGAAATTAATTCCTACCTAATTTGCTTCGTTCAAATGACAAGAAATTTATGCATATAAACATTATGAAACTGCCAAACTTACATAACTATATAATAGGAGTAGATAAAGGTATTTGTAAATTCATATCGGTTATCTTCTGTTAACTGATTAAAAATAATCGTATGTTTAAAAACACCTTTATTGTAGATGGTCCAGGGTTATGTCAGGATGCTTTAATGCGGAGTATGTCAGGCTAAGGCTATGGACTAAGTATGTTTGTTTGTTGATTCGGGACTCAGACATCGACAGTATGTGGCTTCCTGTTAGGTATTAAGTATGTTATCATTTTGGATCATACACTGTGGTTTGTTCTTACAGCTTCGATAATGATCACTCTTTTATATATTTTTTATGATCCTATTTCTTAATCTGTATCTCCTGATTTATAGTACATATTGCTTTCTTACAAAATCAATTGGTTACCTTTGCAGTAACACCCTATGTACCATTTGCTGTTGACCAGCAAGAGACAATAATTGCGTGTTTGTTCATTTTTCGCAAAGTTTTGAGTTTGCAGTGCAACAAACTTTTACTGTTTCCGGTCTTTGTCTACTATTGACTTGTTCTTTGATTATTGATAATAAAATTGCAAACGGACTATTCTAAGATCCTGAGGATGACGTCAAATCATTCTAATATAACGTTAAGTTCATCGACAAGTACTGACTTCTTGTTTTGTCTTAGGTATCTTGTATCTTGTATAAGGATTTTAATTCACTTTCAGACGACGACAATTTACATTATCGTTCTGACAGTTTCAATAGATTTTCAAAGTCATCCACAAACAAAATACAAAAAGTCCAAATTGCTGAAATTAAAAATGACTACAAAAAACACTTGTTTTACCTTTTGGTACGTAATTTTCAAGGACAAGCAAGGGCATACTGATTATGTCTTACATGTTGCACATAAACAAATATTTCTTGTTACAACAAAAGAAAAAAATATTTGAAGATATGTCAAGGTGATCGTTATACAAGAGAGCTTGAATAGGAAATTATCGATGATTTCTGTCAGCGAAACATCTAAGTTGCATATTAGTAATGCAGATCAGTTAAGATTTAAAACACAATTTATTCACGTTTAAGAGATATTTCGGCTTTTATGAATGTACCTGATGCCATTTATCTTAGTATATTAAGACGTGTATTATCACATAGCTAAATCGCGCCGTTATAAAGCAGTGTGGGTTGATGTTATTGGTGTTATACGTTTCCCTTCCAACACACATATTCAATACCTCAAGTGACAGTGGCTTTGTTCTCCATTCATCTCATGTGTACATACTAACTATATATCCTATACTTTATTCATAAACGATCAACAAACAAAAATTAAAATGATATAGTGGCATATATTAAAAACTTATTAAAACCCCTACTCTTTAAAACAATAATAGAAACACATACCTATTTTTTGTTTTAATTTAAAGGTACCCCAACTATCCCGACTGTAGTCATAAAAAGGATTCCAGATGAAGGTGAAGATTTTGTGTTAACATGTAGTGGTAGTATATCAACAACAGTTCCAGCAGGTCACAACCTGACGATGGTGAATTCATGGACCGTGGATGACGTCATCAATCCTAACAATCCAAGATACAAATTTACCACCAACGGAAAACTGTTTACTATAGCAAATGCCAGTTCAATTGATGCAATGAAACAGATTACGTGTCGATCTGTAGAAAATGTGTCTGGAGGATTGATTTCTGCAAAAAGCAGTGTGCTTTCCGTACAACTATATTGTAAGTTGCATTTGATTTGTACTTTACGGTAAGATATCTCAACATTTAAGTGATAAAGCGATAAGCGTATATAATAAATGTATATCCCGTCGATGTGTTTTATCATATTTAGATAATCCAGATTAAACATATCGAGGTTCCTTATCAGTATGGCATGAAAAGGTACATTTACAAATCATTAACGTCACTCTGACATAATATATGCATATCACCAAAGCATGGTTACTCTTCCAACACCAACTAAACATGTATATCTTAATTTAAAAACATGTTTATGAACGATTCATATATTTAATGATCTCGAACATCATATTTAAATACCTACGTCACCAAACGTACGAATTATGTAGACTATCCTTAACAAAGCAGATTAGGAAATGGATTGTGACTCTCTGGCACATTCTTGATATATTTAAATACAGTCGTTATTCCTCTGGCATGTGTCAATAGCGATTGGTGAAATGACATGATTATCAAGCTGGGGTTCCCCATGCTTATTTCACGTTTCTTTGCAGTTTATATGATTATTTTCAAATTAACATCAGTCTATTTCACACGGTTTTACATTTCATTTCGTTATACATAATACGCTTATATTGAAGACATAAAATTTATGGAGAGAACCGTAACTTATATTGTTATAACTTGACGATACTTTTTTTTGCGTATTTCATATATGAATAGGTATTATTAAGTGATTTTGATTCTTTGTAAAATAATAAATACTACTTAATGTCTATACTAACTCCCTCTGTCATCGGTTAAATCTATTTGCATATCCATTCATGTTTCTTTTGAGGCGTACCGTTTATATTGAAATTCGCTTCAGTCTTACATGAAAAAAGCACATTTGCGAATGATTCCAATTCATTGTTCCTCATCTTAGGTGCGGATGCATCAACATGAACTCACAACACACTTGCAAATGAAATACATCCTTCTGCTACAACCTCGGCGTGTCCAAAGGCTGGTGCAAACTTTCTTGCATTATTTGATGATATATGTATCACATTTTCAGTATCGAGAACAGAAAATACGTACATGTCATTTCAGAACTTTCAGATTTGTTTTGCATGAAATCTTGCATATGTATATCTTGCAACATAATATTGCATATGACTTGTGACATTTAAACACACCATTTTCATATCTCATGATCATGGTTATCCTTTAAAAACTATTAAATGACATCTGAAATACATTATTAGTTCTACAAAACACGCGTCAGTTAAGGAGGAATATATTTTATAGATTATATTCTAAATCAATCGTATAATTAGTATATAATGAAACTGGAAGTAATTTCCAATGTGAATATGCATTTTTTTTAGCGATAAATATAATATATATTTATATGTGACGTCTTAAACATGGCTATGTTCGATCTTGTGATGTTCCAATTTATAGCAGCATAATCGCGTATTTTGCGATCTCAGTTGTCTTTTTCCTAATGTAAAGAATCGAAACATATATCACCACGTACAAATTTGACGGATGTATTAATTTACAAATGTAATAAAAACAAAGATTGAAAAATTCTGAAAATACTAGCGAAATACGGTAACTATTTTATTCTCCATTTTTTTTCTAAAAAACGGTTCCAAATCAAAATTACCTAAAATGAAACCGAGCGATTTTGCTCAATTTCATACGATTGTATAGAAAATAGTATACAATGATTAGGATTTTCTAAGAAAAAAATTGACAAACTAGATTTTTTATTATATTCAATTATTTAACCCTTCCCTATATAAAAAAAGCGTTGAAGCAAACGCAAATGTCGGTATATCGCATTAAATATACGGTATGTGATAAATAATCAAGTTTTTTCTTACTATTATACTAGTATTTTGTGCACATAAGTTATATATTTAAACTGTTGTTTAGTGAAATCTAATGCAATTATAGCATTAGTAATTGCGTGTCTGTTTTTTTACACGTACGGAGTTGTCATTTATTTCACTTACACGAAACTGGATTTTAAAACAATACTTCATTTCTGACTACCTCAATGACTGGTAGTGGAATGTGAACATCATGGTTGTCAAAAATCAGAACCAGAGGTCTGGTTTTTTTGAAGTTCGGAATGTTTCATTTGCAGAAACGCACAAGTGGTCAGTCACATGGTCAGCTGTTACTTCTTCCGATTAGATACACTTTCAAGCGGTTCATTTCCAAATCATTAACTTGTATCAAAGTTAAATTCAATATCTAAAAGAAATATGATGGAAATGCATTTTAAGTTTTTTCTTAACAACAATTAAGATAATACATATAAATTTCAGAGACACAAAATTAGTTATGTTGTAGGTCTCATTGACTCTTTTGATGATGAATGAAAGAGGCGAGGACTGGTAATCTGTATGGCTACTATGACGACTAAACTTGCAACCTTTGGAGTAAGCGGTCAACACTCTATCAACTGTGCTACCATCCTTCTTAAAACGTGATGTATAAGACTCACACCAATGTTAAAATCCAATCTACTTTCGTTTCCACATCAAACAAATCATCGCATTATAAATGTATCACTATATTAAGATATTTATACAAGTATGTGTTTTATAAAACTAGTTTGTTTATTTGAATATTAGCGACATTTTGTGCCATTAAGGACTAAAAGACGATCAGTTTACCAAACCAGACTTATCTGGGATGACAATGAGACGCAATGTCGTATATAAATTACCGCGGAGATTGTGGCCGGGCGAGGATGCTAAGATTATGATATTAACAGGTGAAGTCAAAAGTTTTGAATGTATCAGTGAAAATGCTTAAAAATATAAAATTATATTTTTATGGAATCGTTTTTTCTACACTGAAGTTTTTGATTTCATATTTGATAAGGCCAACGAAAACATTTGTTTCTGGTTGGTTGACCGTTCTCAATATTTACTGCCGGCCCTATTGTTTCCCAAATTAAAAACAAATATTTTTGTTTCGTTTTGTTTTTCAACTTAAACATTTCCGTTTCAAAATTTGTATCTTGAATGTTCTAATTTGTGTACTGTACGTGTCAATAATGACCGCCTAGAGAACAGAGAAAACTTCCCCGAACAAGTAGTATTTATTGTTATTTAGAACAGCACAGTGTATTTTTGATATACCTATCTCAATAATATAATTTGGTTACATGTAGCGTACAACTACAACCAATAATTAGCTTGCTCTGAATAGTACAATTACCTCGGAAAAACAAAGAAAAAACAATGATACATGGTCTACTCTACATTTTTTTCAGGGGCAAACCAGATTTAATATTATTAGTAATTTTAGAAATTGCTTTTAGTGAAAATGTTATAAAATTGCAATGTGTCCCTTTAAAATAATAACATTTTGAAATTAAACTAATATTTTAAATTTACAGTAAAAAGTTCGAAGATTTGTTATTGATTTTTGAGATACATGTGCAATACTTCCATCAGTTTTTGGAGAGAAGAAAAAATCTCAAACATAAAATGGCCGTATGTGCAAGCGCTTTTCATCCGCTTGACGCATTTTGTCGGCAGAAAAGATTAGCAATACGTTAAATTTTGTCAACATGACGTCTTTTGTCTGCAGAAATTTTAGGACAATGAAGACTTCAGTCTGTCCGCATCGAGACAAAAGTTGACGTATTTATATTGTTCCTGCAGATAAAAAGCGTTACGAACAAAGAGTATCAAGTGGACAGAAAAAAAGTCACAGACGTGCAAAAAGCCGACGTCTATTTACACATTTTTGAAACGCAGGTTTTCATCTAACTGATTTTTACATAATACTGGTAATATATCATACTGAATAGAACTATGAATAAATGAAAACGTTGCTGGTTGAATGAAAGACGTAGTATTGGATCTAGAGTGATTTTTATGTAGAATAACAAAATAAAACAAGGGATGTTAAGAACGTGTAAGCAAATGCCGATTACCATGATGATGATGAAAACATTGATGATGATAAAAGGTTATGTAATGCATAATCAGTTACACTGAATTATCACAAAGTTTACATTTAATAGTTTAAACATATTTTATTGCATAATTCACATAGCAAACGGGTTGGGCCACAAGTTCTAGCAACATTAGTTACGGCCCTCCCCTTTCAATATACAAATAACATTAGAATCAAGATGGCAATTTTAACAATCAATAGGATGTAAACCAACAATAAAATTGAAGAGATAAATAAAGAAAAATAAATAAATAAGGTGAGAAAAAGGGAGAAAATACATAATATGTTTTCAAGTGCTGTCATAATATCGTTCCAATGCATTGAAGGGCTGCATAAAATTGGGCATGATGCCGACAGTCAATTGTTGACAAAACGTTTCGTGTCTTTAATGTATTGTTGTACTTGTGTAAATATAAATGTATTTGTGTCACTGGTATATGTACTCTTACCAAATAATAACACTCGTGTACTTAAGGGATGAAAACGGCGTGTGGAACGAAAAAGACGAAGTCGTTCATCAGTATATATAGAACATTGCATAAAGTAGTGCTCGGCGTCTTCTTTTTCATTACCGCATCCGTCGCATCTTGCATCAATTGTTAAAGAATTTAATAATGTATCAAACTTAAGATGACTACATCCGTTTCTCAAACGAGCGTGGAAAACTGATAAAATTCGACTACCAGTTAGATAATACGATGGTACTATTTGCGTTTTCAAATACATGTTTGTTATATGAGTTTTAAAAATTGATAATGTCTCTGAGTTACGAATGTACTCGGGAAGTGTATTCCAAATAGATACGCATGACAGAATAAACGAATTTGCAAATAGTTGTGTTCTTGTGTTACAAACAACATAATCGGAAGAATTTCGTAAGTTGTAAGGTGTATTTACTCCTACTGTTTCTGGAAAAAGAGAACATAAATAATCGGGTAGAATTCCTGTTTTAAGTTTATATGCAATAATATATTTTTGATATTTTCTTCTTTCTGATAGCGATAACCATCCGATTTCGGTGTATAACTTATTTATAGAAACTGAACGCGTCAAACCAGTAACCACTTAGCTGCTTCGTGTTGTATTTTTTCTAGTTTGTCTTTTTCATATTGGGAACAATTATCAATAACAATTGATGCATATTCAAAAACTTGTCGCAGAAATGATATATATATTTGGTTTAGAGATTTCCGATTATGTGTAAATTTGATTTTTCGCATCATGCCTAAAATTTTTGAAGCTGATGAAACAATATTATTTATGTGTTGATGCCATTTTCCATCATGACTAAAAGTAACACCTAAATGTTTATGGTGTTCCACAAAATTAACTAAAACATTTTCAAACAATAAATTTGGATTTGAAACATTTCTATTTAGAGTAAAAAGTATAGCTTCAGTCTTTTGGGGATTAAAATTCACTAACCATTGTTTTGCCCACTTTGATATAACGATCAGATCATTATTGATTATACCTTCTAAATCTGTTAAATTTGAAGATGTAAAAGCAAGAGATGTATCATCTGCAAATATTCGTGTAATACTTAACAAATTTTCGGCTATATCATTAATGTAAATTAAAAAGAATAAAGGACCTAATACAGAACCTTGGGGAACTCCGGCAGTTGTTTTAAAGGCCTGCACAAACAATATCTACTGGACGTATACACACTTCAATACATTGCTATACAGAAGCTTGCACAAACAGTATATGCTGCACGTATACACATTTCAACACAATAATGTACAAAGTCCTGCACAAGCAGTATATACTGCACATACACACGATCCAACACAATAATGAACAAAAGCCTGTCATAATGTACAAAGTCTTGCACAAGCAGTATACACACTCCATAACAGTAATTTACAAAAGCTTGCCATAATGTACAAAGTCTTGCACCAATAGTATATATTGCACGTACACACACTCCAACACAACAATGTACAAAAGTCTGTCATAATGTACAAAGTCCAACACAACACTGTACAAAAGTCTGTCATAATGTACAAATTCCTGCACAATTAGTATATACTGCACGTACACACGATCCAACACAATAATGTTCAAAGGCCTGCACACATGATATATACTGCACATACACAAACTCCAATACAATAATGTACAAAAGCCTGTAATAATGTACAATGTCTTGCACAACACACAGTATATACTGCACGTACACACACTCCAACACAATAATACAACATTTCATACGCTATACCAACGCCGACGTTTTGCTTAAAAATGTTTTTTGACGTAGTTTGGGGTTAAATTATTGAATATTGTGAAAAATCTAGTTAGTAAATTTTTCTAAAAATCTCACAACTATTGGACAATACATTGTGTAAAATGATAGTTTAAAAATCGCTCAGTTTGTTTTTTATGTAATTTTGTTTTGAAGCCGTTTTTTTTCCATAAAAAATAGATTCCGTTAGTTCTAGTATTAAGTTTATACTACTGATTTCGCAAAAATATTAAAAAAATATTAAAAAGTATATTCCTCCTTAAGCAAATGAAAGGCGCACTAAAAAACAAAAGATTTAAATAAAAAAGTAAATAATCTTGAAAAAGAAAATGACATTTTGAAAAAGGAGCTGATCCAACAGAAATCCTGAATAAAGGATATTCAGCAAAAATTAGAAAAGTGTGAAAATCGCTCAAAAGATGCTGAAAACAAGGCAAATTACAATGAGCAATACAGCAAAAAAAAACAATATCAAATTCATGAATGTAGAAGAGATACCAGAGGAAACTGAGGAAAACTCACTAACAAAATATGTGAAATAGTAAAGCAGAAGGGAGTTACGCGCAACCCCTTAAAGATAATGGCAATCCACAGAATCCCAGGCAAATCAGGACATGCAAAACCAGTTCTGGTTAAGCTCATCAACAACAACGAGAAAACAAAGGTAATGAGACACCGATCAGCGTTTAAAGCCGCAGGAACCCGACTGGTGGATGATGTCACCAAAGTAAATTCCCAGCTGATATCCCGTCTCCAAGCCCATGATGCTATTGAATCTGCATGGTACTATAACGGATCAGTGTATGGGAAGACAGTTGCAGAAATACGGCACAAGTTTGAGATCCATGATGTAATATTCCAAGTAATAGCTCGTTCATAAACATTGGACAGTGATGACAACCCCCCATGAAGAAGTGTAATAATTTTCAATAATTTACAAGTGTGATAATATAGTTACAGTTTTTTTTGTTTTTTTTTTAACCATTGTTGCTGCATTAGAACTTGATGGGATTTTCATGCACCATACATTAAGCAGCCTAAATTTAAAATGATGATCTACAGAATATAATAAAAATATATACAGCTGAAGCTTGTTAATATACTGTGGATAGTGACAACCCCATGAGGAAGTGTAATCATTTTTGAGATACATCTCATGATAATTTTATGGTGGTACTGTAGTTTTAAGTTTGGATTTTGAACCATTGTTGCTCCATTAGAACTCAGTGGGACTTTCATGCACCATATGCAAAGCAGCCTACATTAAAGTGTTGATATACGGAATATATTTAAATATATGTACATTATAAGGATTACCGGGTAAATGGATTTAATCATTATAAAATATATCCATAGGTGAGTTATTACCTTTTGTAAATAATGTAAATACCTGAACAATTGCTAAGTTGCTATCCTTTTTGAATGTATAGTACATGATAAATACATTTAATAAGATGTTTTGATTGCTTCAAAGAGTGCATATGTATATGAGTAAGTGAGTTCATGCAAGTGTGTGTACAGGCCAGTAGCATTTTTCCAAATTAAACATAAAAACAGTCAATGTAAATATTTGGTTATTATAATTAAATAATAAGTTCTAAATTGAACATAACAATTTTTTTTTCTGTCAATAACATGTGTTTGCATTATTTCTAGGAGACTTCGCCAAAAGTGTGTTTTAAATAGATTTTTAGATTAAATTCAGATATATTTCTATCTGCATATATTTAGTTATTTTTCATAAAATGCATATGTGTGTGTGGGTTCAAATTTACTGTACTATTATTGGTAATGACTGAAATTAAAATATTGTCTGTAAACTGTCAAGGTCTGGGCTCTCCAGAAAAACGTATTGATGTTTTTAATTACCTGAAATCAAAAAAATGCGATATATATTGTCTTCAAGATGTACATTGCACAAGTGAATCAGAAAATTTTATTCGCACTCAATGGGGCAGTGAATGTATTTTAAGTTCAAAGTAATCAAATTCAAGGGGGTTGGTATACTTTTCAACAAAAATGTAGATTACAAAGTACATGACTATATTGGGGATAATGATGGTAACTACATAATTGCAGATATAACTGTTAATAATAAACAATTTACTTAATCACACTGTATGGCCCAAATTACGACTCACCTAAATTTTTTGAAAAACCTGATTGATAAATCGCACCAATTTAACAATGATACACGAGTGATATGCGGGGACTTTAACTGTGTGCAAGACATTGCACTGGATTACTATAATTATAAAAAATATCAACAATAAAAAAACACATGACAAAATTAAAGATTTGAAGATTCAATGTAATTTAATTGACCCATTTCGAGAATAACATCCAGAATTAAAGAGATATACCTGGAGGAAAAAAAAACAAACTTTAAAGCAAGCTCGTCTTGACTTTATTTTAATTTCAGAAAATATTATTCCTTCTGTAACCAAATGTTCAATAGAATCAAGTTACCGTTCAGATCATTCAATGGTAATATTAGGCTTAAAATTTGATAAATTCATTAAATATAAACCACTCTGGAAACATAACAATAGCCTATTAAGTGATGTTAACTATCTAAACTTAATTAATAAAAAAATAATGGAAATTAAAACTCTGTTTGCACTACCTATTTATAATCATAAAATCCAATTTGTTATAAATGATCAGTTGTTTCTAGAATTTCTCTTGATGGAAATACGTGGCAAATCCATAGCTTACTCTTGTTACAAAAAGAAACAGACAGATAACAGAGAGAAAGTACTTATTTCACAAATAGTAAAAAAGAACAAAACTTAAATCAAAACAATGTTCAAAACCTAGATACTTTAAAAGAAAAAAAATTACAAATTCGTAAACACAAATTAAATGGATACTTAATTAGGTCTAGGGCACAAATTATTGAAGATGGGGAAAAAACAACTACTTTTTTTTGTAACCTGGAAACGCACAATTATACATCTAAACTAATTACAAAATTACAAAAGTCAAATGGTGATATAATCACTGATCAAAAAGAGATACTTGATGAAACTAAGATCTTTTATGAAAATTTATATTCGAGCAAAGATAAGGTAGAGACAATTACGCATATGCTGTGGACCTGTCCCGAAACTAAAATATTTCTTCAAGAAATAAAAGAAACCCTACTGTCGAAAAATATACCATATATATTTAATGAAGAAGAGTTCATTTTTAATATGTGAAAGTATTTTTGTGAGGCAGACCTGTTTTTATCACTCCAAATTAACTATTATATATTCTCCTTAAAAAGATTAGATATCCTTCTATCCATAAATGCTTTTAAAAATAAGGTAGCTTGGGCTTTTAAAACATATAAACACCTTGCAATAAAAAACAACAACTTACAATGTTTCGAAAAAGATTGGCAACCAATTATGCAATGCAAGCAGTTAGTTAATTATTTTTCTGTAAGATGTACAGATACTTGGCCAGTTAGTCAGAAATGATACCATAAAATAACTTAATTTAAAGTAATAAAAAAATATAATATATTCAAAACCCACACAGACACATGTATATATATTTTTTTTTCTTTTATCCATTCTCTCATCGACAAATATGTCAAGCTATAAAAAAAAAAAGAGACGTTTTACCTGAAAACTCATTTATATTTCCCATTGCCTTATTTTTATTATATTAATGAAATATAGAAATGTAGAAACAAAGACAAAATACATATAAAAAATATATATAGTTTGATATTAAGTTCACTGGAGGTCTTATTTTTAGAATATTAAGGACCATAGAGAAACATACAAAAACAAAATACAAATACACATGTGTATTTGATATAATATATATTGATAGTTCTTTTTAAGAATGAGAGTGTTGCGTGCAAGTCATTGTTTTTTCTATAGTTATATGCTGACAGTGTAAAGTGTGCGGTGGGATGTTCCTCCTCGACCCACAACACACTTATTGACGGGGAGAATAAATGAGTTACTGTAAGGTAGCTGAAAAAAAAAAAAAGAAAAAAAGAAAGGCGCACTAATAGTTTGTTATGTTGACGAACGGCGTAAAAATTGTCAAAAGGTCCTACATAACTAACGTTAAATGTATGTTGTGCAGAAGCTATTTTATTGTTGCGTCCTATTTTAGTTCGCGTACGCATCTTTCATGATTGTTTGACTAGGTGCGTCGTTTTCAATTCGTTATTACTTTTTAATGGAAAACAATATTAGAAATATATCAAACATTTTGTAACAATTTGGCAATTTAGATATTAGCAACAAATTTTATAGGGCATCTTTCTATTGTTAATGTGCGTCATTTTGCTAAACGCAGGTTCGATTAAAGTAAACTTTAGTGAGCGAACTTTAAGGACAAAACGTATTAGTATGTTAGAAAATGCTAAGTTTAAAGAAATGTATAGGTCACTGTAAAACAATTACGAAAATTAAAATCTCATAAACCGTCTTAAAATTTAAAGTTACAGTTTACTAACCCTAAATTCTATATTATTATAAACTAACCGAGTTTGCGAAAACTGACTCTCTAAAATCATGCCCATTTATTTCCGTTGCCTCTTATTACATTTGTGTATTTAGTTTAGAGTTTGTGATTATATAGATGAAATAATAGTTTCAAAGCACGATACATAATGTCAGACCGTGTTATATAATTATTATTTATAATAAAACAGTTTCGAATATACCGGAAAACGATAATCTATTAAAACAATAGTTATTTTCTACTTATTGGTTTGACGTCAAATATAGAAACAAAGATTTGTTTAAACTGTAATCTAGAGTCATCAATGAATGGTGGATATTTCATTTAACAGAAATCCATATCACCACAATAACACACACATTTCACTAGTTATAATTAAGGTGTTATTTCAATTTAACTCGTTAGATGGGCCGGACAACATCCAGTTTGATCCTGAAAACCTGGCTTATGAACAAAACGAGTCATCACATTTTGGTCCTATAGACTGTAAAGCTAGCTGCTTCCCGGCGTGTACATACAGATGGGACATGAAGGATGTCGGACGACAAGCAAGCAGCAACAACGGTACACTGTATATCAACAGATTGACAAATAATGACGCAGGAACTTACATTTGTAATGCAACCAACAAAGAAAGAGTTGGGAGACCTCATAACACCGATACTAAGCAACTAAATATAAGTGTTTTATGTACGTATGCGATAATTTCTCATTTATATTAAGACAAATGTAATCACTGATGTAAGTTGTTATCATTTTAAATCTAATAACATTTTACACTTTGTCAATAAATAAGCAAACTATTATGCACTACTTGTGTGGAAACAATGGGTGTCATACTTACATTGTTTATTCTAGACTATATTGTTCTTGAGATGGATAAATTGTTCCGTTTGTTTATCAGAAAAAAAAATCCATAACGGTGTGAAAACATGGAGAGTTAGCCTCCTTTCTATACGATACAGATATATTTGTTCTTCAGATGGACCAATAAGTATTGCCTTACTACCGTCAAAAATATTGTATCGTGAGCAGCAAGGATACCATATGTCAGTAATAAGTTGTACATCGGAGTGTTATCCTTGTCAATATTCCTGGAGTGGACCTGTAAGTGCTACCAGAAGTGAACTTAGTATCGGTGTATTAACGAGGTCAATACATGGGAGTTACACGTGCACAGCCAAAAATAAGAAAACGAATAAAACAATAACTACGGAAATTGTAGTAGAAGTAATTTGTAAGTATACAAATCATTTGACCAAAAATAAAATTACTAATCTGTGTTCCTGCTTAAGTTAAATACTTTGTTTTACATTACAAATACGTTTTTTCGAGTACACGATATCTAATATTTTGATTAACAACTAAACACTGTAAATCAAACATAATTATTCAAATACATTATTAAATGAAATTTCGGTCTTTGCACTGAAGAGCAAATTCTGTACAAAACATGACTTGTTATAAATCAACTGACTTCTATGACAATTAGCAGCAGTACAGAGAGTTAGTTTGAGTTTTCGACTGGAAGAGAAATGTATGGGTTTTTAGGCAGGACAGTGGGATTTGGGAGGCTTGGGAATGTGTGCGTTAGGAGACAAGATGGGATCTTTGTCTGAACTATGATTCGAAGCGTATATCGTGTTTAAGTAGTGACCATTACAGTTAAAATGAAAGATGTAATAATGTAAGAATAAATATATATCGAAAGTGTGTGATGTTGGAACAGAGATATCTGAAACAATGTATTTCAGTACCTTTGGGTAATATTTTGTCAGGCATAGTTAAAAGCCTGATGCCATACATCCATTCATGTGCGTGTTGCTGTTATATTGCTTGCTCCTTTACCATATGCCATACCTGTTCAATTTGGGTTAAGTTAATATGGTCGAGAAAAAACGTATACTTTATTGTTGTTAACTGTCAAATGAGTAAAAGTCGTGACACCCGCCATAACTTTTTATGCAATGACAATGTGTGGTATAGATATGTAATATCCTTTATGTCTAAATTTAAAAAATAAGTTCACGTGGTTTATGTAGAAAGTAAAGAAGGTTGTAGTTTAAAAAGGAAGTTATAATGATGAGAAGAAGAACTGATACTGTCTGCAATCAGTATGATGACGTCATTAATTCAGTTGTAAATTGTCCAATTTGCCGTAATGTTTTATATTTTGCCATTGCTATTATTATTTCTATATTGTATTTTATGATATCAATAAACATAGCAATCGGTTTTGCAAACTTGTTCACGTTTTTGTAAATAAAATAGTTAGCATAAATCAATATATAACTTAACACATTTTAATAACTGCTCCATGCAGTATATCAAGAGATATTTTCATATCATCTAACTTTATTATTAACTGCTTTTCGTTAAAGCCCCAATATCCTATCAGACTATCGGATGTTAATAAGTTACTCTACAGGGCGTGTTTTACCAACTGGGACTGTATGATATTTTCTAAAACTAGAACAGTACACCAAACAGTTGGTAAAACAATGCTGAAGGTTTACATTGTAACTGATACAAGAATGTTGACTGGGGTCAATACCAAATCTCACTTTAGCATTAGGGACTACCGGGTCTTTAATTAATGATAATCAGGTATTTACTGTTTTTTTCAACACTGTTTAGTGATTAGATAACGTTGTTGATTGATATCAAAGTAATAATGTATATGAACATATGTGTCTTTTTATTTTGAAACACAATTCTAGCATTATAATCAGTCTAACAGACATGCCCAATATCCCTATAGTTGGTTTAGTCCATTATGTACCAATTAGTACATTTTGGAGGGAAATTAAAAAAAAACGTAGATATAAAACTTAAGAACGTTACATGTTATGAGCTGCGATTTTGTCACTTTAATGACAGAAAATCAGAATTTGCAATAATATTCATACTTGGATGTTATATTAATACTGGGATGTTATTGAGAAAAGAAGTAATATTCAACACTTTGTTTGTATTAGGAATGAGAAATGAACTAATGGTTATGTGATTAAAAATTGCAAAAGTTTTTTTTTAACACAAAACCTTAAATCATACCTTGGATACAATGTGGTGTGTTAAAGACTGTGATAATAATAAACTTTAAATTAAAAAATGTTTTGGTTTTATCATACATGTGAATCAACTGTCAACTATAAATTGTGGTAGTTTATGAACGATGTCAAGGCCGTGCATTTCAAAAACAAAATAAAAAATACAAAATCAATAAAAATTGGTTTCTGTCTTAACAATGTTATACACGGAGGGAAAAAACACTTCAAATTCATTAAAACAGAAATCATGATGAATAAATCAGTTGTAAATTAGAATTTACGGATAATTTATAAAGAAAAAGTAAAAAAAATGTTTTTGATTTGGTAATTTTTAAGTCAGTTTCAAAAGCTTCCATTTGATCAAAGCCTTATATCATATATATATATATATATATTCATTATAATTATAGTGAAAACACTATGTTTAGTTTATATTTTAAATTATCATTTTCTGTTTGGTGTGATATAATACATGTAAAATGGTTCATTCATTTCATACTATAAATTGGACCTTGTGCTTTAATAAAGAATAGAAAAAATGATATAATTCAATAAATATGGTAATATTTATATCGTTGGTTGTTAAAAAAGGATAATACAAGTAATTATTTAAAAGTTTGGTAAGTCTTGCATGATTAACCTTATAGCCATGTGAGATACAGCATGCCAATTTGTTTACAAATAACGGACACATAACAAATATTGACTAGTTTGTTCCCCCGTCCCCCACCCTCCTAAAAAAAAAAAAATAATAAAATTTCTCTGTAACCGATTGTCTGTTAAATGCAATAAGTAAAATATTATTGCAGATTTTATTCTGAAAAATTCAGGAACTGTTAGAAATATCAAGAGTATGTTGCATGATAAATTTCAAATTGTTCAATCCTTGAATTTATTTTAGATGTGAAAATTACTCTCCCAGACCTGAATGTGTTTTGAAAAATATGGTAAAACACTCCAACCGCCATTACCTCCATTTTATATCCAGATTGGGCCTTTAAGGTTTTAACACATTGACATTCCCAAATAAGATGAATGTTAGTTTAAACATTCATAGCAGAAAAAAAGTCACATAAACCTGTATTACAAACGTTGCATTTATACAGGAATTTGGTGTTAGGTATAATTCGCATTACATATTTGCATTGAAATTCGCGGTATCTATTAAAGATATATATGATATTGTGCGTGTATAACGTCTCATTTAATGTTCGTATATTTTAATTACCATACGAGTTATGGTAATACTATTATTTGTGTGTGTTTTAACTATCTATTGCATAAGAATTTACTTGTTTATGATTTGTTGCAATAAATTTACCATTTTTCATCATTGTTAACTATAAAAGATGATTTATTTCAAGTGTCTGTATTTCTGCTAGATGGACCTGATGACATCATCTTTGATCCTAAACAAGTTGAATATGGGAGAGTAGAAAACACAACATTACCTTCCATCAATTGTACAGCGTCGTGTTACCCGTCATGTACCTATATCTGGCAGAAAATCGGCCAGCTTAGAGAAATAGGTGCAGCCGGTATTCTGAATCTGGGATATCTACAACGTTCTATGGCGGGTATATACAGATGTACAGCTACTAACCCAGAACGTGCTATCTCTGATAATACAGCGACACAGAATCTGACGTTACATGTCATATGTAAGATCACGTATATATGACTATTATCTTAATTATGTGCAGCCCTTATACTGATTGGCTAAATGCTAATATATGGACTAGCGTATACAATATTTATGTTTGAATATATCGAAATTGTGTCTTTTTGTGTGTAATCAAATACCGACATTATCAATGAAATATCATATTTTCAGTTTAAGGATATCATGTATTATGTATCAATACATTTCAAGGTTTTGTCTGAATCGATACCTAAACTGCTGATCAACAGTTACTTTCACTCCTGTGTTTGTCAGATTAACGTTTTGCGTATTCATATTTTTAAATAGCTCAAGAGAGTATGCGCACATAAATGTTTAAGTTTTATTCTCTCTGTTTGCAAGTTTGACCTGATATCATTTGGACTTATCCTCCTATTTAAAACATATCATTTCTTTCAATTGTTTGTATTTTCGAAAGACGGTCCTGATAACATTCGGTTTGACCCTAATCAAGATGAGTACGAAGAAGTAGAAAACACAACATTACGGCCCATCAATTGTACAACGTCTTGTTACCCAACCTGTACTTACATCTGGGAGAAACTAGGCGAGACTGGACAGATACGTGCAGACGGTATTCTGAATCTAGGAAATCTACAACGTTTCATGGCGGGTATATACCGATGTACTGCAACCAACCCAAGACGTATTGTTGGATCTGGTAGTATGGCAACAAGTTATATGTCGTTACATGTTATATGTAAGTTCGTTGTTTTTAATCAACAACTATTCCAATATATATACATACTAGTGTGTGCATGCCGCGTCCTAGTGCAAGGTGATTTTACAAAGTATATACTATATGTATATAGATATTAGTGAAACGTTTAGATGTAATGGCCATTTACATACATTTACAAAACATGGTCAACCTTTGGAAATGGCTCATGCATCCAGGCAAAATACATCAACGGTAAAATCATGTATTGATAAGCTTTGAAAGGATATCATTATTTTGTGCGCAATCATTTCATTTTGGATAAGGGGTGCCTTTCCTCGATGTATGTGTTTTTGTTTGATAAGAACGTTTTTAAACCTATAAAAAAACTGTTAAAAGCATCATAGCAAACCTGCATGTAAAGCGGACTATGACTACGATATGCACAATAAAATGTACCATAACGATTCTCCTAGCAGAACTTTGTTCACATGTAATTGAGGGCTAAGGAAGCGTAGATTGGACCAGAAATATACGAACGCACGGACGAATATTTTGTATGGAACGTTATATTCATTTTTGATCTTTATATCTTGATAGGTGATAAACACTCAATATATCACAGGTGCAGAAATAGCGACAAGTTAATTGACAAATGAAAATTGATGATCCCCATGTACTCGATAAACATAACAACATTAATTTACTGGCGGGATTTAAATACAACCACACAGGGTGCCTACCTTTTGTTTGCATTCCCTATTTGTGGCAGCCCATCAATTATCTAAAAAGCATCAACACACTCAAATAATTTGAAACAATAGTTTGCATCTAATTAAACAGAAGCTTTTTAAGGTAAGAATTCATACATCGTCTCTCACTACGGATACAAATATAATCGGTATTGAAGCGTAGCGATATTTTGAGGACTTTAGCACTCAAAGAATTTTGATTCAGTTTATAATATATCAGTATTTTGTTAATTTATTTTCATTTTATCACTTCTAGTTTTGCATTAGAGTCGAATTAGAGACTTGTACAATGATAATTGATATTACAGATGATCATTAATAATAATAACAACATTATCAATCCATTTGAAATACTTGTCCTTAAAACAGTATTTTTACATTTTTGAAGAGAACATCCGACAAAGTAATGCTATTTCAAACTTGTAATATTTAATCACATTACATTGTATCAATATTTTATTTCTGTTCTATGTATAATTGTTATCCCTTTCCTTAAATAATTAATAAAGGCTTAGAGTTGAAACATATAACAACCGACACACTGCTGCGATACCAAACATACACTCACTTATTTCATTCGCATAATTAAATAGTTATTAGAGAGACATATACATTGTGAGAAATTAAATGGTTAATTTAATGATTCACACAGATGGTCCAGACAGCGCCGTTATCAGTGAAGGACATTCTCTGACTGTCACAGAGGGTTCACAACACGCAAGCATCACATGTACTTCAGATTGCCATCCAAGTTGTACATCGTCCTGGATAAGTATAACCGGTGGATCAGCAGATATTTCTGGTGATGTTTTATCTCTTGGTCGTATAACGAGGAGCCAGGTTGGCGAATACAAATGCACAACCAGTAATACAGCTCGAGAGTACCAGCACACTGCTGATGCAATAATTGATATAACTATTTATTGTAAGTATACTATAACATGAAATACATTTAAATGTTTCACTGACACTTCAATACGGACTGAAATAACAGGAGGTAGAAAGAGGGTATAACAATGGAGCGTAATCTAATGGTAAGAAGAGAGCGAAATAGTTTCAGGAGATCACAAAAGAGCATGACATTTATAAGGCAGAAGAACAACAATGTGATAGAGAAATATTAAACTTGGCTTTTTTGGTTACTAAAGCATACATATTTATGCCGCTATTTGCCTCGACACATTTGAAATTTACCTCAACTACAATATTAAAGAATAACTAGTGCTTGCTGTCAATTGTGAGTTCTTTAATAGCGGTTATAATTTTACTTAGTGAAATCAGTATCATGCAAAGTAGATAAAATTGTCGAGTATCATCCTTATAACAGCAAGTAATAGATATTCATAAACAGATTGCATCAAAGTGTTGGGTACGTCTTTGGTCATATTTGGCCCGTGTTTTCTTTTTTTAAAAAATAATGTATATATCAGTTTGGTTAAAGTGTGTCCTCATAGTTGAATGCATATTGAACCGTATAAAAATGACTTCTTTGTTTTCGCCATTGTAAATGGCGGCAGTTTGCATTTTCATTTTAAATCAAGGACCTCAATTCTCGGTTGGTTACATGTAGAAAGAATACCAGCTACACAAATTACTGTCTTTCTCTCTCTCTCTCTCTCTCTCTCTCTCTCTCTCTCTCTCTCTCTCTCTCTCTTCACGCAGGCACACATGTGCACATTCGTGACAAAAACTTTGATACGATCAAAATACACAATACATTTCTTAATTCTTTCGGTGCACATTTAAAATTTAACAGAAATTTGCACCAGCTTGGTCAGTAGAATTTATCAATGTTTATTTATCAGTAAAATATAGAATTTTGATATGGATTGAAATGCAACGTCATTTTACGTTAGGTGACATCATAGTGTAAATGTAAAATAATCAGTTATTAACACATCTTAATAATAAATACTGCATATCGGTAAGATATTACAAAAGAAAAATGTACATTTAAATCGTGTTTAAAATGCATATATTGTGTTTATACTAGTTTAAAATCGATCTCTGAATAGAACTGAAATAGCATGTATTATTTATGATATAACATGTTATATGTATGAAATATATTATCCTGCCAATAAGCGAGAGGAAGAAGGGAAATGTTCAGGTTTGAAATGATAGTTGACTAGGTGCAGCTTTAGCTTTCATGTAACATTTAATAGTAATTGCTGAATTTACCTATGTAGTACTTTAATTACTGGTTTTCCTGGTTTTCAAACTCATTCCATATAAGCATCGGGTTTTGTTAATGCTACCTGATATGGTTGTGATATTAAACATAAACAAACGAATCAATATAATCGAAAGTACATATGAACCACTCAATATATATAATATATTATACACATGTAGGTAACTATTTTGTCAATATTTATTTTCAAGTTGTAAATCGGGTACCTTTATTGGCGTTGATTCATTTTTTCCCATTCCTTGTGTATACTGACTACCAATGCATTGTAATAAAATTACTTATGCTCTTTTAAACGAAACGAAGTATACAATTATTTAAAACACATAAAGGCAGAGTATAGTGTATATTTTCTACTAGTACTAATACTTATATCAATACAATGATTATCTGTTGTATTAATCATAATTAATGTCACGTTACCATGGACGTCCTTTTATACGTCAATGCTAATGATGTGTTTAGTTCAATTTTAAGAGAATGAGAACCACGATTTTGTCTTTGATCAACTACGACTAAACTTAAAATGTTCAAAAGCAGAGTAATTTAACGAAAAATTTGGTTAATAGTGGTGGCGAAAAATGCTGTTCTGTTTTACTCTCCCGTATCCCCCGATTTCATTATATTTTACAAAGAACTTTTACAACTTTGGTGTGAAGTAGAAAAGCAGATTGTAATTAATTGGCATTATAAATATTTTGCAAGTTTAAGCCTTTCAAAAATAGGCATCGTGTTTTCAATTTCACGCTCATTTATTCCCAATAATAACCGAACTATGCATACATTGTTGATAACATATCGGAAGGATCGAGGCGACAAAAGTAGGAAGTTTACATAATTTCACTGATGTCCTAAACTGTTTCTTTTTGGAATAAACAGTACATGTACAAATATGAAACCACCTGTTGGTTATGTAATATTAAATCATATATACATATATAAACATCTTGATATGAAATTCTCTGCAAATCAATACTGCATCTGTTTATCCCCATTACCGTCATGATCTAGTAGTCTTAGGTGATATCGTCGACTAACTACTTCTCACCACCGGGATCGTTGGTTCGAGCCCATCTCGGTCAAAACATTTTAACAAAAATGTATGCAATTTGTTTGCTGGATAACGGTGGTTCTGCTCATTTTGAGTTCTTTCTCAAACAATAAACTGGATATGTCGTGTATTAACTGACGAGTGTTAAAATCTACGTTAAAACCCATTAAAATGGTATTTTAAAAGGATACCGCTGTATTTGTGTTTTGTGCGAATTGTTTCAAGTCAAATTACTAAGTGTTAGTAAGCTGCCTATATTTGATTAAATGCTCAATTCAAGTTAGTAACATTTACTATAATAACGTTTTGTTTAAATGGTGCGATGGTAGTTGTTATGATATTGACCGTTCACTTCAGGTGTTTCTGTTTCGATCCAAGGGTCTCTCGAGCTGTATACATATAGGAAATAACATCGCGATTAACACATGTAACTAAACGTTATCCGGCTCTTGTTGTCGATAACTAGCTGTATATGATGTATTTACAAATTATATCGTCTAGTTTAGTGTTTAATTAGATATTTTCAAATTGTCTTAACGATCTAAAATTCTTAAATATTTTAATGACGTTATGAGAATACACACGCGCCATATTGCAGAACTAAAACTTAAAACTTTTTCACCTAAAGCAGTAACAATAACTGCAGTACAACATGCAGTTAAACGACTAAACGTGCGCTTGTCATATACATTTTATTTTTTTGCATTGCACTTATCTTACAATTAAGAAGAAATCGGTCTACGCAAATGTTTCAACCAAAGTCACAGTCAGGCCATATATACTGCATGTTGTGCGAATCTGATAGTTTGAACATATCATGGCTGCATTCCTTTTTAAACCAAAAAATTTAATGACTCTGAGATTTAATATTACGACCTTTATGTATAACGTTTCACTTTTACAACAAATGACGGAGGGTTTACAGTGACGTCACATGAATGGAGATAAGCGAGACAAATTTTTGTCAAGCTTTTACTTTTATCTTCTTTTATTAAAATTTTGGACAGCACTTAAAACCATCGGATTAGTATATTACGGCAACATCATTTTCTCAACAAACGATTGATTTTCTTTGTTTATGGGCCTAAGGAACATTAACGTATATTGTGTTAAAGTAAATGTGCTGGGGATCATAACCATTTTATCATCTTTTTTATTTCACCTTGGCCGACATGAGTGAAAATGGAAAATGGGCATAACTAAACCCATGATTATATTAAACTTGTATTTAGTATCACCCTATTATACATTTGACATATTTCTTACTATGCAAACACACTTGTTTGCATGCATATTTTTATAATAGCAGTTAATGTTTATATTTGTGTACATATTAGATGCTCCAGATATAATTGCCGTGGTGTCTCCAAATACTGAATTTGTAGAAGGCAATTATACCGAGTTGAGATGTAATGCCACTGGTGTTCCTAGTAACTACAACTACATTGCCTTAACACAAACATTTGGAAGTGCAACAATACCAAATTCTCGACTCCCGATCTCAACCACGCCTCTTCATAGTTCACTCAGATTTGATGCATTACGGCTTGAAGATACCGGTACATACACATGTGAAATCAACAACGGTGTTGAGGATATTGAAGGAATATTAAACCAGGTTGGCAACATTGAGATACTTGTACAAGGTGTGTTGATAATATATATTGGTATTTTGAACATCTTGAATTGCATTCACTTGATTAATAGTAAAGCTGGTGGCTTTCAAACATGAACAAATACGTTAATAAAGTTGTCATCACATGTACGATAAAGCGGATAGATTTTGCTAAACGGATTAACGTTTTAAAATATACATGGCCAATAAAACAAATACATGTACATCAAATCATTATTTTACAAAAAATGTATTTTTTTTTAATTTGAATTGAACGATTTCCATATAACTTCACCGTAAAATAAACTTACAGGTGTAACACGATATTTGAACCCAACAAACAGTAGCATGTGTAGCATAGTCGTATACAAACAGCGTTTTCATTCCATAAACAATAATATGTGTAACAGAGTGGTATTTATGCTGTTTTTGCATCCCACAACCCATACCATGTGAAACCGAATGGTACATATGTAATGTTTTCACCCAACAAATAATAATTTGTGTAACAGAGTGGTTAATAAGTTGTGTTTGCACCACATAAACTACCACATGTGTACAAATGTAACAGAGTTGTATATAACATGTGTTTGCAACCTAAAAAACATAATATTTGTAACAAAATATATAAACTGCGAATATCATTTACCCTTTTCTGTGCTGTTTGAAATTTTTAAACTGGTAATAAAATGTTAAAGTGAATAATTCTTACACGAACATAAATTAATAAAATGTTTTTGTCGACTTTGTAGAAGCCAGAACAGCAATATAAAGATAGTTATGAAATTCCCTTGATTATCTCTAACTAGTTACACAAAATCCGTGTCTATGACTTGTAAGTCAAAAGCAAACTGATAGTGTCGGGCAATCGCAACGTTACAAAATATGATATAATTTATATTTTCCTTACCATGTTTGATTTGGTTATTACATGTTCTTATTTATCTTTTAAATAAACTGATTTAATGTTGTTTTCTGTTGAAGCGTCACCAAAAATATTAGCTGAAGAATTAACATTTGCGGGCGCAATATCAGGAAATGTGATGATAAACGTTCCGTTTTATAGTTTCCCGCCTGCAGATAGCATAAATGTTACCAGACAAGATGGCATGCAAATGCAGAACAGTAACAGAACAACTGTGTCATATGCAATATCGCCTGTCATGACTAAGTTTTATGGTGAAGATGTAACATTGAACGGCAGTTTAGCGTATCTAAAAATAACTGATATACAAGAAACAGATTTTACCAACTACACATTGGAGGTTACAAACAGTATTGGAAGGAATCGAACAGTTATAAATCTAATTACTCAGAGTAAGTAATGTTTAGGTGTTTATTTGTTATTCTCATTGTCAACTAGAAATCATAATTCCCCTGACAGAACTATTGTTTATTTGTATCATGGTTTGTTTACATATGCATCGTTGATACCGATTACAAATATGACAATATTTCAACCCATTTAAGTGTGTTCGACATTTGAAAGTAAAAAAATAAAATGAACAAAACTGATTCCGACGATTCCTTGGTAGTAGCGAAACAAATCATTTATTTTATATTAGAAGCATATACACGTTTCAGTAAATGAGATGTAAATGTAAATGTATATATCAACCTAAGCATGAACAGTCTGTAAGATAATAAAAGGTTCCTAAACCGAATTGTGTTATCGTCCAATGTGTTTGGATAGTTTATTATAAGATGAATCCTGTTTACGAATATTTACACTCGTGTTGTTTTTTTCTCTGCATCAAATTGTATTGCATGGTTGACGTTAGAAATTCGCAAACTTCGTTTCAACTTACTTGTAATAACAATATGTTATATGTGCGTGCGTACGCGAGTGTGTACGTGCGTGTGTGGATGAATACGTGCAGGTGTGCATTAAATTGCAATAATTACGTTATTATGTTCCTATTTGATTGATATCAAGCAATTTGATTTAGGTTAAAGTAAGTACTGTTACACAATGTAAACTCTTAGTTATATTATAGCAATCCTAATTTATTGAAATTGCTCACTACAATGATCAAGGTTATGATTTGCACATACATAGGTCCTCCAAATAAGCCTACAAGTTTCAACAGCCAAGTCGGTAAAACTGACGTAGTTGTATCCTGGAAAGCTGGTTTCCACGGAGGAAGTGATCAGACATTTGGCATACAGTTACGTAAAGACAAAGAGCTATGGCTGAATGATTCATTCGTGTTTGGTGGAAAGAATACAACAGGATTCCAAATGAATGCTACTTTGGACACATTATCGAAAGGCACCCAATACTACGTCCGGATCTACGCATTCAATATAAACGGAAGCAGTCCCTATACAGATGTATTAAACTTTACGACACATAGAGGTAAACTTTAAAGAAATTATTTTAACATATATCTTTGCGATCAAGTGTCCATGGTTTTGTTTATACATAGAATAAGCGAATATTCTTCCATCTTAATCATAATTTCCTAGATACACATGTATTTATCAACGGTATTTGAAATAAAACAGATCAAACATTCAATGTTATTAAAATATTAAACAGGATAATATTATTTTGAAATGATAAAGTCATTATTTTAACCATAAACCATTATGATTGTAGATACCTACACGCAAGAATTATGATAAGTTATCGTTTAAAATTTCGTGGTTCTCATATCCCTTTTAAAATGAGTCAGATACTTCATGCAATACATGTATCCGCTCAGTAATTGTGGTATTTAAATTTCAATAAAACATAAATACACTTGATGAATTATTCGCTTAACCATATGTGCTGAGGGTAAGTATTATCAGAAGTTACCGTTTAGTTAAAAGCATTTTTTGTTTTGTTATATGACGTATAGTCATATGTCAATTGCAATATGTAACTATCTAAATTCAAATGTAAAATATTTCAGTATATATAAATCTTTGCATGCTCTCGTATTTTAAGAGTATATTTATAGCTGTTATATTTCAAACTGTCTTGCTTTGTGACGTGACGACGGGGTAGAGTGAGTTTGCGTGCACATGTTAACCAGGTTTTCCCTTCTCACTGATGTATTTGCTACAGAGCGTTCTAAGTCGGGGACCTCACTATTCACTAATGTGTGTATTGTACTTATAACAGTTAATTCTAATTATTCAATTGATGGCTGTGTTGAATGCTACGTTTCCTCTTGGTAATATTTTTTCTTCTTTCCAATGAATCACAGTTGTAACGTATGTTGCTACTTGTATGTGTAGCTGTCATCTGTAAATAAAATTACCGTTTTATGTATAAATACAGACCCTAAACCGCTCAAGTACCCCATAATTGCACTCCGTTTGCGCTCAGTTTGCACTTCGTTCGCGCTCCGTTCGCGCTTAGTTCGCGCTCCGTTCGCACTCCGTTTGCGTGCACTCAATTAAACGCAGTTAATTAAATGCACTCACAAACGCAAGTATTCGCTCACGAGCGCTGTATATCTGAGTGCTATATTAAATACTCCTCTTAGCGTTCGCTTCGTTCAGCGTTCACTCAACGTTCAGTTCGCTCATTTCGGTTTCCGGCCCATAACCAATCGCAACATCTCAACTCTTTAAAATTATTCTATATTTAATTTTTAATTTAATCTGTTCCAATGGAGCAATAAAATGTATCCATGGGATTTAGTCAAGGTAAATTAATTCATAATCCGATTGTTTGTCTACATATTGTGTCACCCGCTGGGCGAAAGGTTGTAAATTTCCGATAAACTGGTATCGATAGTAGGCATGTTTAACGGAAGTGTCTATGTTTTGATATGTGATCAGTGGTCTGGGTGATCAAAGAATATCGCACGTAATACCGGCTCCTGTTATCCAGACCGACATGTGTTTGCGTCAGTATCTTCTTTGATATACCGTAAGCCGTTTGTAACTGGAAAGCGATAAAGTTTGTCCACAAAATTTACATATACATCATCAGCATAAACTAAATATATTGTTATTAATAATTAAATTTAATTACTAATTCCATACTGTTGATACCTCGTTGGCCTTATAATAATCCATAAATCTGCTCAGTGTAAGCAGTGACTTAACAACATGTGGATATATCACTGGTTTTGTTAATGTTCAAACTAAAATAAGCTTTATAATCAATAATATGCACTGCATGGGTGATGAAAAATTTATTATAATCCGTGCGATGCAATTCGACATTATGATAAATGATTTTGAAAAATAATAATCTTGTAGTGTTTTTCTCGATTTGGGTCCAAATGTGGCTTCACTAAACTTAAAAAAGATATTCTGATATTTTATGTTTTTATAATTATTTTCGTTATCATTATGTATATAAATATACTTGCAATGAACTTTTTTCAGTGGGTTTCTCAAATTATTCTTTTACTGATAGTATGCTTTATGTAAATATATTATTTAAAATGACAAACTATATTAAACTTGTTTGAAACGACACCCACTGTGCTATACCGCTAATTGTATGACACGCAGCAACACACCCGTGGTGTTAATTACGTTATGTCACATGCCAGTGAGAGCCGTGTCAATTAAGTTATATGCTTAAGCGGTGACTTATCGGTCTATTGACCATGGAAGATATGTATGCTTTCATTTTGATTGTAATTCGTGCCAGATGGATGAATCTTAATTGAGCCAACATTATGTGATTGAAAATTAAAGATAAAAAAAAGAAAAACTGCCAGCCAATTAACAACAAATAAAAAAATCATTTAAGATATTGGTTATTCGAAGTTTCAGAACGATTTAGTATGTAAATATCATGATGTTAATATCATTAAATTAACGAACCGAAAACCCCACGCTAGTTCTGAATGAATGGTAGAAAGTGTGACATACATGTATTAAGGGGTGTGTATTCAGGGCTGTCATTTTACCACAGCTGCCATAGCGATTTCGTATAAAAAACAGATCAGAATTGTTAATTTACAAAATAAAACAATCCTACAATTTTAAAACTAATTAAAATTAAAGACATGTCTCTAAATAATTCCTTGTAAAAAGGTAGTATTTTATTTGTATTATTTTTTACTTTCATTATTTGTTTTATTTTTTTAAATATTATTATCATTGGAGCTATTATTATAATATACATATAGACTTATTGACTTGTCATAGCTTTTATATTGGATACGCGCGTACGTGCATCTGGTCAGTCGTTCACAATTAATATAACAATTTAATTACTATTACGAAGGCAGAGTTGCATGGCAATCATCAAAACAGATACCGATGGTGAGAACCACATGTGTGTCAATAGATAGTTAATTGGTGATTTATCGGTCCATTGATCACGAAGAACCCTGCCGTTTGTAATTTTCATTTTGATTATAATTTGTGCCAGATGAATGAATCTTTACTTAACCCGCGGCATGTGATTGGATAAGAAATATATAGTCAAAATCAATACTTAAATATGCAGATGTTTTATAATATTATCATCATTATCATTAATATCTATTATATATTTTATTATTATTAATTACTATTATTACTAATATAATTAATATTATTAATATTATTGTTATTATTGCTATATTACTTTATTATTATATTATTATATTATTATATTATTATATAATTATATAATTATATTATTATTATCTGAGTATTTTTTCTTCTTTATTATTATTTTTATTATTATTATTATTATTATTATTATTATTATTGTTGTCATTTCTTACTTTTTGCCCCTTTCACAGCTTATATAATGGCTTAATTATTACGTGCTTACGTGCACGTGATCAGGCGTATCGATTTTGTAGGAAAGCGGGAAAACAATATATTTACTATTTTATAGGCAGTGAATACATACAGGTTCTTTTTTGTTTATTTAAACCTTCCTCATGATAAAAAGCTGTTCTTTAGTCAATATAAAATCACAACCTCAAAAAGGTCACCTAAAATTTACGTTTACTAGTTTTTATTTCATGTGTCTAATGTGTTATTTCGGTCTGTCGTATTAATTTGGCATACATACATTTATTTTACATTAATTTAATTTAGCTTGATTGTGAAGCAAGTTCAGAGCTTATGCATATCGTTCTCCAGTGCATTCCATTATTAGATCTAGTACTGATTTGTGTTTCGAGAGGTCGGGTAGATCCTGGGTCAAACTCGCGACCGCTGCCGTCCGATGTCAGCACCGTATCCGCTGTACTACTGACCCACTTTATATTTTAGAATACAATTAATTTATAACTACTATTTTAATGAGATGTGCACGAGTATAATGTTTCCACTTTAATTGCAATATAACAGTTTTACCAACATTTGTTCACAACTAAGCACAAGCTCAGTGTAACTATGTTTGGGGGAAATATATAAAACTAAAGTCCAAATTGAATTGAAAATTGGTAATTTTTATTTTGCCGAAATACCCAAACAAATAGAATCATAATCATATAATTTTCCGCATATCTATGTTTTGTTTGATTCACGTAGTTTCATATTTTTGTATTTGGAGCAGTATACGTTTAAATCGAAATAAAGTACATGTTTTGTATGTTGTAACTAATTAATATCGAAATAACACGGCAAATAGTGAATTCATATTACATCTTTTCGAATTGTTATTTACACAATATATAAAATTATTTATATTTTTGTTGCGCAAACCAAATCATGCTTAAACATGCAACTAAATTAGCCTTGACACCGTAAATAACCATTGATGTGTCGTCTATTGTATAATAAGTATTTTAACCATTATTGTATTGATCAGCTAAATATTGATATTTATGCTATAATTGATAAATTGTTGACCAAAATAAGTTTTATCATGCGTTTTACAATAAAACATTTATATAAACTACATGGTTTATATTTATGTCAAAGAAAATTTCTTTTTTATCTCGATTTTAAGTATCGACTTCACGATCAAATAATGAAAAAAGAGTGTATCCGAATGAACGAGTGCACTCAGTAGCGCCGAACAGTTCTGTTATCAGTTATCTTACTGTGTCTAGCGTATACTGCATATACTGCGCATCTGAGTGCACTCAGCGTATCTGAGTGCATTCAGCGTGTCTGAGTGCACTCGATCTATTTCATGCGTTCAGGAGTGCGTTTATTATTAAAAATCCAGCGTTGGCTTACGGTCCAGGTCCGCTCCGTCAGCGCTCAATCTGCGCTCCGTTCGCGCTCCGTCTGCGCTACGCTCGCGCTCCGCTTACGCTCTGAGTGCACTCCGTTTGCGTGCAATTGGGGTACTTGAGCGGTTTAGGGTCCGTATATACTTGTATAAATATATACTTATTAGTATTTTCCTATTTGTTTTATAATAATAGGTGCATGATAGAAAAATATATTTCGTACATTATTTTGTGAGTAACAAACACAAGGTTTCAAAGAAATCGCAATATCGCTGACTAAGTTATGTTTGTCATATCGTCGATTTTAAAGTCATACAGATAAACATGGCTGTGTTTTACACTGTTGCAAGACAAAACAATACATATTAAACGAAATTTACATCTAAATGAAGGTATGTAATGATATGAATTATATCATAGTTTCAAATTTAAAATGATTAAATGTGTATACAGTTTATGTCTTAACAGTATCTTATACATTCCTAAAACCTTGTTTGCAAGAACAAGTGTACGTTTTGGTTTACAAATGAAGTCCACTTACTTATCTTACCAATTACTGAAACGGTAATATGATTCCTTTATATCTGAAAGGTTGTTTGATTACCGACGACTATAAACAAGTCATATGAACACTAGTGAGATCAAGTTGCTTTTCAATTTGGCTGTTTTAGTTTATATCGTTATACATTACACGTAAGTAGGTATTAACAATGTTGCATATTACATACCTTGTGATACATATATCTTAGGTTTAGTTGATACTAATTTATTTTAGCTCGATTGCGATGAAAGCTCAGAGCTTATATGAACCGCTCTCGAGTTTGTTTCCTGGAAAGAACCAGTACTGAGTGTTGTTTTGTGAGAGGCATCGGTTCGACCGGGGAATCGAACCCGCAACCTCTGGCGTGAACGGCTAACACTTTATCCATTAGACTATCGCTCCGCTTAGGTTTGAGGTTCATAATATAATCAAAGTATTCATAAAACATGGTATTTTCAACTGATCCTAGTTCTTCTAATCTAGTATTGACGATTGAATCTATAACTGTTACGGTTCTTATGAATTTGTCGTTTATTTACTTTACAACTCCCAATATATATTTAGGAAAGTACATGAACCTTTCTTCAATAATATGAATACGTATATTTACCAATTCAATCAATAAATTGAATCCCTGGCCTTGGAATATTTTAAGTGGTTGTATTCATGTAATAAACCTATTATAGTTAATCACAATGTGTCTTTTAATTAGATTATCTTTGTGAATTGTTACAATAATCAAGTGTCAATTTTAGTACTGTCATATCTTTTGGGATTCTTTAACAGTATTTAAGGAAGTATCCCCGGCTTAGAACTATCATCTGACACAAATGTCCTTATTGTCGACAAATGAAACAATACGATTAACGTGACGCGGAAACTGACGTAGATTTATAAGTAGAGTTGTTGTTGATATTACCCGATAATTATGGATCAATGAAAATCGCATATACTTTGTCGTGAACTGTTAACTTCAAATACGATTAACGTGACGCGAGAGTAGACGTAGACGCAGAAGTAGAGTTGCTGTTGACAACAGTCAACAGTAATCTTCAAAGGTATTTTAAAGAAATAACTTTGCAACATATGCGCTGAGCTTGTTGAAAATATACACTTCACAATAACATCCGAAACAACTAGCATCAAATGGCCTAAGCGGGGTGGAAATGTAATGGATATTGTATTAGTCGCTCACGACAGAGGTTGTGGGTTCGATCCCCCGCTCGACCCGATGCCTATCATTTTAAGCGGACTTTAGAGCAGTTTATATAAGCTTGAGCTTTCATCACAATCGAGCTAAAATAAATAAGTATAAACTAAATGGCCAAAGTGTTCAATATTTCAAAGGGAGTATACCTAAGGTGCTGGCAAAATGGTCTGTCAACTCTACTTAAATACAGACTGTTTTTTACGTTACAATTTGACGACAGACGGTGTCGGATGATTATTAAAGTTGAATACAATAATTCGTCTGCACTTTATTCATCTGGTGTTAATTTTTTCAACGTGTATTATCTACTTGTCATTACCTTTATTGTGTATACCGTTGGTTAACATGCGCTTGGGCTCATTTACTTGCATATATATGATCAATTATTTAACATGCTAAGTGTATCCATCCAAAGTTAATACAGGTTTGCCATATGTATATATTCATAGTTACACTGACCAGCATTCGTGATATGTGAGTAGTTTCATAAATTTGTCATGATTTCTGTAACCTTGAATTCATGTAACATATTATTTTTTTAGACAAACTAATTTGTTTCGACGGTATATCCATGGTGTTTCCGGGGCATTTCATGGGGTTTCGGCGGTATTTCATGGTGTTTCGGCGGTTTATCCATGGCTTTGTAAAATCTTTATTGCGAACAATGGTTTTATTATTAACCAGGTGAGCCTGCCACACAGACGTCCTCGAATACTGGACCGATCATCGGTGGTGTTCTCGGCAGTGCCACCATTCTGGTTGTAGGTGTAGTAGTTGTATTATTCTTGCTTAGAAGATGGAATGGAACACTCCGTGGTAAAAGTAAGTATGTCATATCAAACTCAATCTATGTCTATGTGTTATACACGTATTATAACTGTATAAGTCCCCATCTCAAAATCTCTGATTTATAATCTGTAACGATGTGTGTTCGCGCTCAGGGCGGTCCTTATAAATAATGGAGACCATAAGCCTGTTACTGCCGGGGCGATATATCTGAAGACGTTTTTCACCTGTAAAACCAGTATTGTGTTAAACAATAAGTTAAATTGAATATAAGTGATTTAGAACGCAATCATTGTGAGACTTAAAAACATACGTCTACCAGACAAATATGTGGTGTTAACTTATACAATGGAAATGGCCATCCCTGTTTACAGCGATAACAAGTAGGAGTCTTTATTTACATTTATTTGGTGATGATGTAAATGATGTAAATGCAAATAAGGACAATCAATTTGTCAAGATGTTGGTGTTAGCATCTCAAAATTAAAACTGAATCGTCTGTAAGGCGACTGAGTATTCACTGGATTAAACTGTAAAACACCCTAGCTTGAAACTATGTTCAACAATTTTGTTCAAACTATGTAATATATAAATTTTTCTCAGGTTTCTTGCCTCATGATTCAAACTTCAAACAAAACAAAAATGATTATAATATTTGGAAATCATACAAACAAATGATCAAATCAATCATCTATATACAGTCTAATGTTTTGTTTCAAACCCTGTAGTGGTGTTGGACTAACGATTGCTCAATAAAATTTATATGATGAAGCAGTACACCGCTCTTGCCTGTACCATATCTAACGTTAATTACAGGTAAACACCTACTTTCAAATGATTATTTTAATCATAGATCATATAATTATCATAAATCTTCTAAAGATATATATTTTAAAACCTATACTTTGTATAATAATGTATAATAATAGGGGAAAAAATAGATTGTATTACCTCTCCTTATCCTATAATATTAACTAATTAAAGACATTTATGCTAAAAATCAAAGACATTATTTTGACAAATTTCTTGACCAGCACATACTATAATACAATGAACAAACATGAACCGTGTATTGTTTATTTGTATATGTTGCTAATGTTCAAGGTTCAAACATTGTATTACATTACGTATAAATTAAAATACATTGATATTTTTCGTTTACAGAAATGTCTTCAAGTAAAAACCATCAAATAACGCGGTAAGTACATTGATTGAACAGAGTATATACTATTTATGAGGTATGTCTTAAGCCAATTTTAACATTCACAAACATGCTTTTCACTATTGTGATTGGTAACTATAATGAGCTTAATTTTGTCATTTATTTTACATGTATTTGTTAATTGGATTATACATAGTAGAAATATAATCCATAATATTTACCGTTATGCTTTATTTAACATTCATCAAAACAATCAAATATTCAAATACTATTTCTGGTTAGAATTTGTAAATGGTTTATGTCAGAATTTTGGAAAAACGAATCATTAACATGCACAATATGTTGATGTTGTTTGTGTTATGTTTTACAGAGAGGGACCATATACGACAATGCAATATTCACCGGGCAATGAAAGCGAATATTTAGAAATAAATCGTGAACAAAGTAAATATGCATTACTGTTTTTTATAATATCATTCGTTCTTTCGATCATTATAAGCGACATTGCATGATACTACAATACTTCACAGTAACATGACAAAATAGCATTGACATCGTCGTTAAGCTTTTCCACACAGTATATTTGATAAGCATATCGATCCCGTTTAAGTGATGTATTCGCAAATGAGGGATAAGGGTATGTTGCGAAAAATTTACGTGTCGAGAACTATTTCGTTCAGAGGAATATCCCGTGTGCTTTGAAAGGAATATAACGCTGCAAGAAATATAACATCGAGAGGAAACAATAACGTTGAGAAGAATATAACATGGACAGAATGTTTACGTTTGGCAATATAAGGAAGCGTTTTTTGTTAACTTCTTTAAAGATTTATTGTATTATTAATTATAATATGTAACTCTGAAAAGTAAATATGATAGACGCTGTAAATCGAGACTTATCCACTGTGGGTAAGCTGGACAATCTGGAAATCAAAACAATGTATTCTGTTGTGGATTCATGTTACCCATAAAACAATAATTAATAAAATCTTTGAAAGTTTGAAGGGACAAAAATATTATTTTAGAACCGAAACCCACTGGCATCGATATCTACTTCAATTATAATGAAAGCCAACTGTTGCGTTTGTTTGCGTTATCTATGTTGCTATTGACAATTTCACATGTGTTACAATACGTAGTTTGAATTAGTGGGCATAAAGTGCCTAAAGTTGACTAGGTATCATTGGGTATGATTGTTCCATCGTTTACATTGATATTTTGATACACAATTCGTTGATTATAACATCACATTATTTTCTTAAAATGTTGGCATTGATAAAGTATATTATATCAATGGTAGACAAAAAGGACAGAAAAAAGCAAAGTTATATATTTTTGTTTACAGGAAGGTCTTCAAATGGAAATCAAATACCTCTGTAAGTACATGTGTAATTTTTAATCTGTATATTTTTTTTAAAAACCCATTCGCATAGCGTCTCAAAACGGATCTTCTTTCATAATAGTTTGCTAATTAAAATAACAGAGGGAACGCTTTATCAGGTATATCCAAAGCCAACTTACTCATTCACAAACATACTTAAACATGCATATATTTACAATGGTCATTTGTATCATTTAAGAGACATTCACCACACCCAACTTAAACAATATCAACTACGCTTAAATATGCATACACAGGCATTTTATCTAATCTACTAATTGAATAGGTCAGAGTAGATAAATACCATATAATCATGTATAACTGAATCCCAACTTAAACATTCACAACCACACTCAAACATATATACATTGATCAGATATCCTAACCATTCTTCCATGTGGTCATGTGATGTTCATCCAGTACTCTAATTCACGACCCATGGATTGGCACAAAAACGAATACAACATCTACAGGCACCAGTTTATAATAATTATTATTATTTATATTATACATGTTCGTGTCATTTTTACAGAGAAGGGCCATATACGTCAATGCAGTATTCAGCAGACAACGAAAGCGAATATTTAGAAATAAATCGTGAACATGGTAAACCCTTTTTTTTGTTTTTTTTCTAATCTGTCGACAAGCAACCATTTTCTTGCCGTAATCTGTTTGTATAACCGTGTTACTGTTGATAATTCACAAGGTGCCATGTTTAACATTGTTACATAACATAGATCCAAGGTTATCAATACGTCGACCTGTTTAAAGATGGCTATTAAACATTGGGCATTCTCGTTTTATAATTTATATCTTATATCTTCGCTGGTAACAACATTGAATCAGTTGCTTCAGTGTTGTCAATAAGTAGAATAATGCTGTAGTAATTGCAAAACTTATAAAACTTATAAAAACGACTTGAAAATAAGTAGAAAACTGAAATGTGGATGTTGAATAAGGTTAACGATACAATTGATTTATATCAACAACGTAAACACGGGTATAAACATATGTTATAGATATATACCTGGTGCTTGTATAAGAATAAAGTTGACATTATATATTACATGGGTATTTCATTCGTATTTCAGGACAACTGCAAACTGGCGATAGAAATGTGTATGTTAATTTACAACTCAACCCTCAGCAATGATACGTATTGTTACAGAAAACAAGCAGTAATGTATTGTGGTTTAAAAGAAAACATTCAAGCAGTAATGATTTGTGGTGGAACTGAAAACAAGCAGTTACTGTAATGATAGTAGTGTAACATAACCAAAAACCAAACAGAAATGATTTGTGGTGTAATAGAAAACAAGCAGTTACTGTAATGATTTATAGTGTAACAGAAAAAAAACAAGTTAAAATGATTGATGGTGTAACAGAAAACAAGCAGTAATGATGTGTGGTGTAACGGAAAACAAGCAATAGTGCATAAAAGAGAATAAACTTGTCAATTGATTTGAATTAGTATATTGGCGAAGACAATGTTACGTATGAGTAGGAAGCTTAATATGGATATACGCTTCATCAACTGTAGATGCCGATATGTTGATTTTCTCATTCCACATTTTTGTAAATATGTATTGTTGATCTTTAATACCGTGCATTGTAACTGTTTCGTCTTCATGAACATGCTGTGTGATAATCTAAATTACAGTGCTAAATGATGGACGGTGATGCACTGGACTACTAGTTGAGAGACAATAATAACGTTATATAGTTTCTATTATTAAATGGTTATCAACTGTTATTAGTGTGTTATTAAATAACCAATAAAAGCTTCGCATTAATCTTATAGCTACAGTATTTCAAAAAATATTGTATGCCTGCTATGGTTTCAATAGCCGATACAATTATTCTACGTAACTAAAGCATGTGTGTGTGAAGAAAACTGGTATTCCTGATTGATATAAACTGTTATTAGTTTGTTGTTAATTAAATACTGTATGCGTGGAATTGATCTTGACACTTTTTTTCTCAAATAACTGATGTTTAAAATATTTTGTTCAAATATATCAAGTATGAATATTTAAGCCGACAATGTATCTCTATAAAAATGAACATAATGAATTGTTACCAATATTGAAATGGTAACATCAAGGGACGAGGTGATTATTTTCCTTGTTTCAGCACTATAACTCACATTCAGTTTTGCTCAGAAATAGAATTCAACCTAAGTCGGTGCTAGAGGTTGTTTGGTAAAACTATTTTGCAAAGTGGAAGGACTCTTTCGAATGGGTATCATGTTCATTTTATAATTTTTGTCATATTCACCAATATGGTTAAATTACCAACCCCTGTATGATTCAAGGGACCCATATGAGTGATAGGATCATTGTGGCCCATAAACGTCGTATGAAGCGACAATATGCGTAATACAATAGAATATTATGCTGAAACTCTGCAGTTCTGCAGGTATCAAGGTTCTAGGTTCATTCTGCATATCCATTTGCTGATGTGTTTGTTTTAATATGTATGTTAAGTTCTATTGTATGAACATGTACAGTGAACCTTAGATATTCCATCCTGTTGGCGTTGAATGATCTCGTATGTGTTGATGTGCCGTAAAACCCTATGTATTTATTTTGTTTAACCAATCGAAATCTGGCATCTCAAGACAAATAATGACGTTGACGCTGAATCATACTCTTCCTTTTGTTGGACCCAGGTACATCTTGTGTTCCTTTTTGAAGTACCAGTGTAACATTTCAAATTTATTTTTAAACCATCATATGGTATAAATAGTTAAGACAAAGAGACATTTATTATTTGCCAACTTATAATCGCGTGGGATAAATCACATTTACAATCGGTATTAACATATCAACCTCATTAAAAATGTTTTTTTTTTTATTTTAACGTGATTTACAACACCTTTTGAATATTCACGGATGTGTTTTTAACAAATAGATAATATGTAACCAACAAAAAAAACATATATTCAAAGGCCACATCTTAGACTACCAAAGAAGCATGACCACTATCAATACAATTAATACTGATAAGTATATAGAAACGGGATCGATCGAATGCATACTAGCTTATTAGTTTGTTTTCCCTAAGTACAATACACACATAGATACAAAAGTGACAACTTGGCAGCTTAAATCTGAATAAAGTGTCCATCTAACCGTGATATTTTCTCGTCATTATATCATTACACGATACAGTGTACATATATGTATTAAATGTATCCCCGCCAGAAGTATAAATCAATCATAAAAAAGATGTTACATGAAATAAATGAATAAATGTTGTATATAAAATAAAGTAACAACTGTTTGAAGTTTGTTTCAAACAATATCTACCTTATGATTGATATAAGACTATACTATAAGGCATTATATTAAGTATAAACGTGATATATTTTCACAAACACGAGTAAATGTTATCTCAACTCTGCACAGTGCCTGTTTTGATAATTTTTTTATAGTATCAATTACATGTAATATTATCATAAATTATAATAGTATGTATAATGTATTATTTTATGACTTACATATGCACAGAAACTATAAAAAAACAAATGTTGCAACTAGTTACACATATTGTTATTTTGCATACTCAGCTATGCAAGTATTTGTTTACAAAATAAACAATTAATCAATGTACACGTAAGTATTAAGAGGAGTTACAAAGAATGTCCTAGATTAAACAAATGGAAACGCAATTCAGTATGCAATCCATTACGTTATCCATATATACAATCCAATACTCAGTAAACATGCCATATTTCAACAAGTAGTGATGGAGAGCAACGACTAATAATTCATTCCGAGCCTTCACTTTTATCTAATGTTTATTTACCATTATTTTATATTATAACAACATTGATTACCTCAGGTACATATATTATTCAAGATAACCATATAGAAGGGAAATAAATGCAAAAATGTCCCCCTTCAAATAAAGACGCAGTTATTGCTCTTTCTACTTTATTTTTTTAAAATCTTGACACCCATGGAGATCAGTTAAGACACTCATGCAACCATACTGTATAGATTGATTGATTGATTGATTGATTGAATATTAAGAGTAATTTTTATGCCATCGAGGGCTAACAGACGATCAGTTAACCTAACCACTGTTTCCTGAGATTAACCAGTACTCGAGCACACCCCATCTCCGCAAGTAACTGATTACTTTCCCACTTGAATCAGTGGCGAGAGACGAAGGATGAAACACAATGTCGTATATCAATCATCACGGAGACTGTTGCCGGACGGAAGATTCGAACTCATGACCCCTGGATTGATAGTCAGACGCGTAACCGAATGAGCTAATCGGGCTCGGCATAGAATATATGTGATCGACTTTCGGCCTAAAGAAATTGCCATTACAAGTCCATTTACACAAATTTCTGTCCGTAATTATTGGCGCTCTCAAATGCGTTGTAAGATATCGAACAAATACAATTGAAACATAGGGAACGCAGACCTTATAACCAATTTCCAGTTGATACCCACCTAACAATTTTTAGGATGTAGTGACCGGTCTATCATTTCCTCCCGGATGAATAGTAATCCGTGTTGGTGCACGTGTGAAAAAGATTTCCCCATGAATAGTATATTGGAAATCTTGCTAAATACCACGCATAACGGTCTAGCCAATCATTGCACCCTCTGTCAAAATGAAATGCTTTATCTGCCTTAGTATTGCCCCACTCGGCCGCCCATTATACTAATGAATCCCCAATATCTGCAGTAAAATTGACAAAGCATTAAGTTATCTTACAAAATTAAAACCGTTAGGGCGGATATAACATTGAACTGCCAACGACGAACACTATATGGAAGGAAATGTTGGACAGCGAGCCCATAGGCTTATAGGCGCAGGGCAAGTGCTGTCTAATACTAAGCTCCGGGTATAGGACTCTTATCGTTATGATAATACAAATGGTCATTGACAGTGAGCCGTGCATACATATATTGCCGAAGAGAGAAAACCGGGCTAAACATATTCTCGCAATGAATTTCAACTGGATTTGTTCACAATACTGTCTTGTTTTAGAAACACGAATGTGTAATTTGACAAGAAATATGCATCATTGGCCTTCAATGCGCTCTCCAGTTGGATGTGAGATGTAAACATTAATTCGCTAAACATGAAGATATTATATATGCATAGTGCCCGAAAAAGCTTTGCTCACAAACTCTATAGCAAACATTTAATATGACGGAACGTATATGTTTCAATCTATCGATGGTCATTGGCGCCCTATACTCTGTTTGTACCCCTGAACGACATTTCCCTATCTTGAATAATACAGAAGGACCAGTATGCATTATTATGCATTTTTATTAAAGCTCAGCCGCTATAACAATTGTAGATGATAAAACAGTTTTAAATCAGTTTAAAATGATCACGGCTAAAATATCTGACACACCTCTCCTCATTCACATAATACTCATCATCAACATCTAAATGACGGGATAAAGGTTTTCAAATGTGAATAGTCGAAACGTCTATGTATATGTTTTATAAAAAATACACATTATAGGGCATGCACGTAAGTGATAAAAACGTTATATCTATTTATTTATCTTTCAACAAACAAGAACATGATGAAATATTATTCATTTATTTCATATTCTTAACTCATTCATTACTGTATGATTTTAATCATCGTATAATACATACATGCATAAGAATGGTTGACAATGGACAGTTAATCGTTGGACACTTGAACAAAATTGACACCTACAATATCAACTGTAAAAGGGTCCCACCAATGAATACTAACTGTAAATATGTATCCAATACTTTGTTAGGTAGTCCTGACAAAGTGATGTATTTGCAAATTAAATAACTTACATTAACCTTTACATGCTAATTGTTTTTTTCTGTTTAATTTTATTAAATGTTCTAATTTAAAAACAACATTTTATCTTTTAAAACTTTACACAGCTTGTTTAGAGCTGACACTTAACCCACATGTAGTATTCATACTTCCTTATTATAACAGCTATATTTATGTTTTATCTAATGTTTATGGATGAAGGTGAAATGTACTTTGTGTAAATGGGAAGATTAGATTATACGCATCATGACTCGATCCGTTAATATACATTTTTGGAAAATACAGATAGTATCAACGACAATTACGTGTCGTGTCTTCCTGGTTTGAATTGCGGTATAATATCAATTGGCCTAATATCCAGACGTAATAAAATATAAAATGATTAAGAACTAGAAGCAACAGGTATTGTTATGATAACCGTTACAGTGTATATTATGTAATACTCCAGTTTACTTAACTAAATAATATTGCTGTTGTTAAATGTTAGTGCTCTTGAGTAATATATCAAACGTAATATATTTAACTTTACCTAAATCAATGTTTGCATTTGTTACCAGATAAGTATAACGTTTGTATGTATTGTATAAAAAACAGTAAAACACTATAATTTTGATGTTGAATAGCATTGAACGTGTATGTGTGAGAAAAGAAAAATAATTAAGTGTATGTATAAGCCTTAACATGCTAATTGTAAATTATATTCAATGTTCTAATTTCAAAGACATGTTATCTGTGTCAAGCTTTACACAGCTTGTCTGGATATGACTCTTAACACACATGTAGTATTCATACTTCCTCATTACAACAGCTATATTTAGATGTATGTTTTATCTAATGTTTATGGATTATGGATTAAGTACACACCGACAAATAGAACGGAGCTACATATCGGTACGGTAAAGTATATTTATAAGTACGATATACTGTTGTGTACTTTGTGTAAATGGGAAGGTTAGCCTACAATCAACCAATACAATACATATAAATACATATAAAAATGATATATAGATTTTTAAATGATATACAAATTTAAACATGTAGATAAACTAGCGTCAACAGACTGTACAAAGATTACCTATCCTGATACAATGAAATACTTAATTATCGTCGGATATATGATATATACTGGGTTTATTGTAAAATTAGTTTTCGGGATAAGGTTGAACTGGCTTATTTTATCTAATTTAGCCTCTTATTTCATATCCGTATGTTTCCTTCTTACTGTGTATTCGATAAATAACGTATCGGGTGCATTTTGCCATTCGTTTAATTCATATTGGTTGGAATCAAGTTTTGTTTAATGAATTTTGGTGTTACACATTTATTTTATGACATTGTTTGCTAGTGTTAGTGATATTCCATATTACCATTAATGAACAGAAGATATAAAATCCTCACGTTGATGTCGATACTATCAGGATAATATGTGGCTATGTATATGTATAAAAAATGTAATATCTGTCATTATATAGATAAATATATTGTTTGCGTTTTAAAAACTATCGATATTTAGTTGAATTATAGCTTATATGAATACATTGATATTCTAAGGTACTATTATAATACTAAGTAACGGTTACATTATGGCATTTTTAGAAGCATTCCTATGTAAATTTATAATCTACATTGTATAAGTAATGTCTTATTTTACTCTTTACAGCACGCTAGAGAGAGAAAGAGACAGAGGGTGAGAGAGAGAGAGAGAGAGAGAGAGAGAGAAAGAGGCCGGCAATATTTTGATCGATATTGATTTACATGTTGTCAAGCTGTAACTCTTTTTATATTGGAAATAACGTAATAATGTACGTATCTAAATACGAGTAGATTGATGAACATTGGAAGAAATAGATCACCAAACAGCGTTATTAGCTTAACGGATACGTAATTGTTTACTCGAATGTACAGAAAATTATAACGAGATGATCGCGATAACTGTGCATGTTTAAACTTCGTTTTTTGTGTAATGTTACAGGGATCTACATTGCCACAATGTCTTAATATATACTTAGTTGCATACATAACATACGGTACCGTACTTATAGTCTTACATTACATGTATCGGTGAATGGATATGTACTATGCTAAATTTTATTCTGTGTAAACAAAACTGAATCAAATATTTACACCGTCCAAAGTTAATTTATAAGGATATGTGAATTGCATATGTTGGTTAAGTGATATTAAAACACACTGATAGGCTAGTAAATTTTTATTTTGAATAAAATTGATTTAATTTAAAAAAGGCACAGACCTGTGTTTACAATATAGTCAAAGGGAAACAAGTCAGATATCTATATAATGGATACTTAACACATATAAAATAGTATTTAAACAAAAAGTGATGGCTATATTGGTATTTGTTGTTTGGACATTATTGCACGCTGCAAATGGTAAGTACACACTCTTTTCATATGTATATCTATTATCAAATTTGATAGCACGAAATGCTTCTTGTCGTCCAGTATATTACCAATGCTATTGACAATGACGATTAATAAAGTATATATGTTAACCTAGTAACAGTTGCATTATTCCATATTACATAATAGTTCTAATTGTTCCCGTGAAGATAGGAAATGCTGTTTAGAAAGCATATACTACATGAAATATCATCTGATCCATAACATAAACAAAACACATGTCATAGGTTTGATCTGAAAACTGCAAGCAACAATAAATAGTGAAATGTTACTTGCCGTGAACCACGTATAATTGTGAAAACGAATACAGAATAGGGTGTCAAACAGTCATAATTTCAACAATATTTTTGTTGTTTGTGTATTGTATTATCAATCATTTATATTTTGATTTGCTTAATATAGTGCAAGTCAAAATTGTTATTTACTTCAAGGCATTGTACTACCATTGAAAGAAGGTGCTTCCGTGGGTAGTCGCATAATGACGGTTGTAAAAAATCCTTGTTTCTTCTTCTTTAAAAATGTATTTTCCTTATTATAATGCTCATTTTATTATTTGAATGGCATCATCGATGTATTTTATCATTTTGAAAGCATTGCCATGTTTGAATTGCGAATTGCGAATTTAGAAAAACAATTGATGCTTTGAAATTGGGGTATGAATACATGTATTCGGAAGTCTAGTTTCACTTTGTAAATAGTGTTCACATTTAGCAGAAAAAATATCATATATGACACATGACCCCTACTTTTCTCATCATAGTTTGGTAGTGCAGAGGTTGACAAATAATAAAATGTAAGATTTTGGTATCTCAATGAATGACAGGCCATCAAACTTTTATTTAAAGTTACTAAAGAATAGAGAACAAAAGCAATGGTGGGGCTACTCCTAAAAGAAAATTCCGGTTTGTGAGTAATTATGTACGTAGATATCATTGAATAGTGTATCATTAATTCAATTGCTTGTTGGTACTCCATACCATGGACACAATACAATGCTACTAACCGAGTACTTATAATGAGATACACGGTGTTCTTATGTCAGGACCAATAATATTAGCTAGATTATAAACTCTTGCCTCGCTCTATTGACATTTTGATATACAAGTAATATATTGTCGGTATTTGTATCTCCTATAAACGTTATAGATGGTATGGTGTGCACGGTATTGCCAGGGAATACATTTAATAAAGATTAAACTGTGTTATTCGTGAACGTGTATTGAAAGCCATATCCACGTTCACTGTCCGCGCTCACGATCAATTGGAATGTTACGTTGGCGTGTTCAGGACTGCAAATATGGCTCAATTGTATTTCACAATTTGTAATAGAAAATATCGCTTTATCAGCTACATACATGTGCAATTCAACAATTTAGTTAAAAAACAATAACATGCCAAACGTTTAAGAACAACTGTAAATAACAAATAGTCGAATCATTACTATTTAAATATTTTGATAATTCTACTATTTCAATTTAGTTAATAAATATAATTTACTCATGTATTAAAAATGGAATGTTACGTTGGCGTGTTAAGGACTGCAAATATGGCTCAATTGTATATCACAATTTGTAATAGAAAATATCGCTTTATCAGCTACATACATGTGCAATTCAACAATTTAGTTAAAAAACAATAACATGCCAAACGTTTAAGAACAACTGTAAATAACAAATAGTCGAATCATTACTATTTATATATTTTGATAATTTTACTGTTTCAATTTAGTTAATAAATATAATTTACTCATGTATTAAAAATCTCACAGTATACACAGTTATATATCATACATTATTATAATGTATACTATATGATAACTATGACAATCACAACACGTTACTTCCTATCGACAATGCAAGCCACGTTTACAAAACTGAAGTAGGAACTGCATCAAACGAAATGTATTATCTCAAAACTTATACATGTATACATTATGATTCAACGCGCAACATACCTTAATTCGTGTAATAATAGCTTTGAGGCAACCCTTACTGTAATAAAAAACCTTAAAGTTACAATTGTTACATGTATACTATAGCCCTTAGTGTAACAAAACCATATATTTGACATTTGATTATAAAACGGCTTCAATTAGTGCAACTTTTATTTTCAACTAGAAATTTATTTATCCCTGCAATGAATGGGGACATATGGTGTTACCCATGTCCGTCCGTCTGTTCTCTTCCGTAACGCTTCCAAAATACTTCTCTATCGAAGTTACACACAAACTTCTATCTAAATGATGTAAAATATAAAAGTATAAATGCTGGTGGATTATTTTGTAAAATTGCAGTTTATATTATATCAAGAGCATTGATACGATGGGCATTCAATAAATTATGTCACTAATGACCTTCCGTAGAAACAATGTTTCGTAAGAACATGAAAAAATCGTGCGCTTGTTTGGAGATCTTTATTCACTACACCTGCAAGTTCTCAATTTATTCTGATTATAATTGACCAGGATATTACTTTTTGAATTAAACACACTCATGTACAGTCGCTATGATTCAATGTCATAATTTAACCTGAAGAAAAAATGGAAAAAAAAGAGTTTACCTTAAAGTCCGATTTTTTTGCAGTTATGATATTTCTACCGTAACATTAAGAACAGTTTCGAGTTGGGTTAAGAAATTTAAGGGGGGGGGGGAGGATAGCCTGCAAAATTGGTTGATTGATTTAATATTTAGCGCCATTTTATGCCATCGAGGGCTAACAGACGATCAGTTAACATAACAACTGTTTTCTGGGATTAACCAGTACTCGAGCACATCCCATCTTCGCAAGTAACTGATAACTTTCCCATTTGAATCAGTGGTGAGAGACGAATGATAATGAGACACAATGTCGTTTATCAATCATTACAGAGAATGTTGCCGGGTAGCCTGCAAAAATAGGTAGGACTGTTGTTGCAGTAACAAAGAAAAACATTGGTGCTGTAAGATCTTTGATAAATGAAAATGGACATCATACTATTTCTTTATAGTCTAAGCATTTGAGGAGGCACCGTACATCATATTCTGACAAAATGTTTGAAATTAAATAAGTTTTGTGCTAACTGTATCCCTCACTTGCTGACGCCTAACCAAAAGGCAAATCGTTTATATTATGCTAAAATACTTCTAAAAAATATAAAGATTGTAATCCTTAGACAATTTCTGCCTTGCTTACTGGGGATGAAATGTGTTTTTTTTATTTGATCCCCAATGGAGAATCAATAACAAACAATGGCTTAGTAAAAATCAGGCAAGGCCGGTCTTAGCAAAGAGGACAAAAAGCGAGAAGTATATTTAATATGACATTTTCTTCAATTTCCTTATAGCCTACTCAGATCAAATCATTCTAGGGTCATATTTGAGACAGTTTGTATCATTTTTCAAAATGACAGTCAAGTCTTCGCTGTACAGGCACTTGTCTTTAGTTTATTGTTAGTGTTTTTCTTATTTACCATAATTTGCGAGTGTCCTTCTCGGTTATTTGTCTGATTTTGTAAAAATAGAATATGTTTAATTACTTCACCCAAAGCCAAAAGGCGAATTGCTTCTGCTTTCCAGCGTCTTTTCTGATTGATAAATTTCCGCATTTCTCGTGATGGCATTCGGTTGCTATGACGTTGACGGCTTATCTATTGGCCTCGGTATTGATCCCGAGGTCCCAATACAGGGGCGTGATTTTAAACATAGTTTGTTAAAAACGTTTTGTTATATTTAATACGAAACAATATTTAAAAAATGGGGTGTTTGTTGCTCAGACTGGTACCCATATACAATTGTTTTCGAGACGATAAATTTATACGCCCCGATATGTTAGATACTGCCTCAGAGTACAAGCGCACTTACATAAAGACCTAGTCATATAACCACAAGCATATATTTACACTATTTATAGAGTAGTGGAGTTAAAATGTATCAATTTGGCTTTTGTACAGATATATGGTGTATGTTTTTCTCTCATATGCTCCACAGCGAATCGCGAAATTACTTGAAATCATGTTTATCTTGCTCCAGTGTTATGCATTGTCTAGTCCGATACTACAAGTAGAAGCTACGATGACGATTCGTGATAGTGCAATGGCGATTCTTGAATGTGCGATAGATTTGTAGTGAAATTAATGTCAGCGTGAGCAGTAGACCTATGTAAATAAGTTATAAATTTACCATATGCTGCACATGACACAAATATTTAGATAGTATATATGCGTCCATTGTCTCCCTTTGATATTAATGTAGACACAGTGGTAAATCAACTCCAGACACATTTTATCAGTTTTAAACTTAACACAGTATATTTGTTTTGTTATAGCATTTTACGTATACACGATAATCGTACTTCCTAATGTGTATTTAAATCGACTAACGTCATATATTTGCGGATCCAATTTTACTAGGGCAAATAATAGATAAACTATCAGTACGGTAAAGTATAATCCTTACGCATATTATACGTTGGTGCTCATTACATGAATAAAACAGACAACATAAAATAAACAAATATAATTCAGTTTAATTTATTTTACTCCATTTGTGAAGCCAAAAAAAGGCAAATCACGCTCGAAGTATTAAAATATAGTCCATATGATAAATATAGTAATCGCTATATTGGTTCTACTCTTAATTTTACGATTGACTGAATTCTCACTTTGAAACACCATTATTCATTTTATAGCATTTGAAAGAAATTATATTGAGTAATTTAAAACATATTGTGTAATTTAAAACATATACAGCCCGTATGGTTCCGGATAAGAATAGAATCACTGCTGATCTCTAGAGAGGGGTTCCTCCGAATTGGTGCATGTTCATTTTATCGTTTTTTGTCATGTTCACTATTGTGATTAAATTATCAACCCCTGTGTGGTTCAAGGGAGCCATATGAGTGATGGCAATAATAGAGTCACTGTGGCTCATGCATGTCGTAGGAAGCGACAATTTGAGTAATACGATATAATTTACTGAAACTCTGGTTCTGCAAGTATCAATGTTTTAGGTTCATTCTGCATATTCATTTCTTGATGTATTTGTTTAATGGTCGAATAGCCTATAATGTGTTGGTACGCCGTAAAACCCTATTCATTCATTCATTCAAACATAATGAAAGATAAACGAGTTTAGGCGGAGTGCATTTGTCACAGCTTTATGTTTAATTGTCTGTGTTTGTATTAAAATGCATTCATGTCACGTAAATATATTAAAACATCAATATAATGTTATACATACTTCTAATGAAGGTGGTTAATACAATGTTTACGTCTGGAAATTGGGTCACCTGATATGTCATTTAAAACGCACCAGGACGAAACGACAGGTATATCAAGGGGTCAATTCAAAAACGAATATGCAAGGTTCACTAAAAATGCTAAATTATATCATATGCAGTTACAAAAGTAATTGTGATACATACCCACTTAATCCACTACAACTGCGTTTACGGTTTGCCAATATTAAAACTATTTACATTTTACAACCGGGAAGATATATTTTATTAAACGAGAACACGCTATGAGTAACATATCGGATAATGCGTCTTTTTATTTAAATCTTTGATATGACGTTATAAATATATATTTAATATACTATATTACTTTTTTCTTATAGAATTCACGTAAAAAGACGAATGCAAGTTTAAAATCAAATCATTTAATCAAGTGTATGATGTCAGTTGTATCATTATGCTTTTAAGAGTTATATGTGATTTGACAGTAAATTAGTTTTATATCAAAGTTATAAAACAGGCAAATCCTTTTTGTATTTAATAACACTATCTATTTAATATTAATTATGAATATGTTTTTATCATATGTAGTAACAGGGCAATAACGGGCTTACGGATCAATATCAAAGGGCCTATATTTTAACTATTTTTAGAATAAAATAAATATGTTGATAATTATATTAATTTTCCGTTTGTTTGTATAATGCTCATTTACTGATAGTTTGCTACCAAGTGAAATGCAGTTGAAATAGAAGCATAAACATAGAGTTGCACAAATATGCCATTTTAAACAACACATGCATTTTAAACCATGAGAATATGCGTCTTTATTGTTATCAATTGTGTGTTACTGTGAATTACGCACTCAACTGGTAATGCATTTTTTAAGTTGGAAACAGAAAGTTAAACTAAATAGGTAAACTATTATTTATCTCTAAAGTGAAACGAGTAGTTTAATTGTACAGTGACAAAAATAGAAACAAAGAATGTAGACGGTGCATGTGAAACATCCATTTAATTATGTTTATCCACTGCGACAACTGCACATTTACAGTAGATCAAACGAGTATTTAACAAGTGATTTTAGGAAAATAGTTTTCGAATTGATCTACTTATTATATCTACATTGTATCCATATACTGTGTATACGATAATAACGTATCGGGAACACAGTAATACTAGGACTTTGTATTTGTTTATTAGCGTGTTTGGTTCAGGTTGATTGTAATGGAGTTTACCTTTGACGTATAAGTCTAAGTAGTACAAGTCTTATTACGACACATAAGATTATCATACGATTGTTGTGTGAGAACTATGATTATGCAAGCCCTCATATGAGAATTATAAAAAGCTGTCGTATGTGATTATTTAGATGTGAACGACTCTCATATAAAAATCATATCTGGTTTCATATGAGTAGAGTGATAATAATTCTTAGATTATTTCATATGGGAAGTATATGTATATAGTTCATATGATAATCATATGTCTCCTATTACATGTACCTGTGTACTTTTGTATGTCGTACCCTCTTAATAGGGTTACATTGTGTTTGTTTCAGGAGCTTATGGATAAGAGATCGATATGTGGTGATATAGAAATATTCGAACACAGGATAAAAATGCTATTTTATTTTATTATATAAAGTAACGTTTCAGGGGGTTCTTGTCATACCGTGGCTTAAGATAAAATTGAATTTGAAATATCTTTAGTTACACATTAAATATATTTACTATAGTCATGTTCACGCAGAGAATCTTTGATATTGATTGTTTATTTATACCAAATAGTACAATGCTAAACATAATATAAAATCATTTGTATGGTTTGTATAATGATACATCATGTCGACGGAACATACATGATGAGACGTTTGTAGTACAATTACCCTTTATTGTTTGTTCTTGGTTACACATCCATCATATAGTAATGTTAGTAAAGTAAATACAGTGTACCATAATGATCTGTAAAATATATATTGGATGTTATTAGTAAGGCCAATCGAACGACAATTATATTGTTGTTTAATATCGTTGTTTTAAGCAACAAATAGATATGATTTGATGCAAGAGATATCTGATTATAACTTGGTAAAAAGAATGTGACGATATGGTATAAACATAACATAACAGCAGGGTACTCCTTCACTGAGCGTCATGTACTTGCACTATTATTTTATGCAGTAATATCTGCTACAATGATCTATCCTAACCACAGAAAACAAACAAGAAATAAGATATTAGGCTCAATTAATATGCTTATGAAGGAAACTGAGACATTATAAAACACGTCTCCTAGCACCGGTATTGTATAATATTTTGACCCTTCTGTGAAATTACCGCTATAGTAAAATGACCCCCCTATAGTCAATTTAGACAAAAAATAAATAAGAGACATGATTGATGCAACAAGTAATACCAACATCTCATTCTTTTGATGTTACTTTTTTACATTGGCAACAACGTATAATCTTTAGCTTCATAGAATAACATTATAAATCATAAGCTAAACATATTCATTTTATATCAACAGTATGTATTTTGGAAGTGTAGTGTAATCGTTTATGCGACGTTATTTGTAGCAGTACTTCAACATGTCAATCAAAGATTGCCATTCTATTTGTTTCCTATTAAATCACACACAGTTCCTTATAAACACTGCATTTCCAATTTAAAGACATAGTCTGCTCATGAAGACGAAAAAGAATGGAAATTTAATATTTTTAAAGTATTAACTGTATAATGTAGAGGATAATGAACTATTATAATTATGATTAATCATTTGAATTCATATTCGAAATATATACATACTGCGAATTAATAAACAATTATCATGTTGATGTCTATTAGCAAATAAAAGGATCGAGAACATAATAATACAGCAATTACAAACTTAGACGTGTATACTGAGTTGACTGTTCACATATAATCATTTCTAACGGAATATGTAAATAACAATCAAACACACATGTATAGTTTATACTAACGCTTAGCTCGACTGCGAAGATTACTAATAGTTTATATGAACATATGTCGCTTTTTGGGAGGCAATCTGGCCGAGATTTGGATTAAACCCTCCGCCTCTAGCGCGAGTGTTCAACAATCTATCCACCACCGAAATAACGCCAGTATAAAGCTTTACTGAACGTTAAGCTGTAAATTAACACACATTTTCGTATCGCCAGTTTGTTGTTGACCTGGAAAAAACAACACAAGTCATATAATGTCAACTATATATTTTAGAAAGTCACCATGTGTTTGGCTATAAAACAATGTGTTTGGATATTACCATGTAAACCTATTTTAGTATACATGAATTGTATCCTTTTTCAATTTCCGTTCATGTCCTTTTTCTCTTTCATTGAATTCTGCATTTATATCGTACTATATCCAATGAAAGAATATGCAAACTAGTAACTGAGTGTTTGATAAATTTCGAGCTGTGTATAACAACTGCACAGTATCAGACAAAATGAGCCATAATTACAACGATATTCAGTCATCCATAGCTGTGTGTTGTGGTATTTATAATGCTACATCGAGATTAATGATCGTAATGACGAATAATTGTAGACAAAAACTAATAAGTATTTACCTTGTTCACGATTTATTTCCAAATACTCGTTTTTATTGGCCGTTGAATACTGCATTGATGTATATGGTCCCTCTCTGCTTGCAAAATATAAAAAAAAAAGACAACAGCAAACACATAAAAATTTTAATCACTATGCTTGTAATTTGTTGTGATAATTACAGTTAAATCATATGACATCATTTGTTCATTATTATGTGATATGCTAAAGGTAATGTTTTTGGTTAGTGGTATCGTGCGCATGTGTATGCGTCTGTGTGTGAAAGGGGTGAGTGTTTGTGTATGTGAGTAACAAAATATATACTTTGTGTAGCCTTAAGTAGAGTTTCACCCATCCAATGCTATCATAATTGTAACGTATCGCTAGTTAAATAAGAATAAATCGTATTAAAGATACGTAGACCGAGGAATAAATGAGCATGTTTTGTTTGTTGTATATTTTATTATGATTATTGAAAGAAAGCGTTCTAGAATTATATGATATTGATAATTGATGTGTAGTAGCATGAATAAGCCTACTTAATATATGTAAAAGAAACATTCATTATAAGATGCAAAGAACAAGTCTATCGAGATCATCTGTTAAACTGCAATAGAAAGCGGACCAAGTGTGAAAATATTTAGATTTGTAGTGTAAAATTTGTGTGTGTTTATATGCATGAGTCTGTATGTGGGTATATGTACGTGTTTATATTACTGTTGTATCGGTTGAGTCATTTACATCATCGTCTTCTATTAAAATAATTGTTTTTATTTTTGCCTTATCATGAATTATAAGTTTAAATGTTATTAAATTGATTTCAAATTTAAACAAAACAACTATTTCAATGTTAACAATGTTCTTACTGAGATGTTTGATTGTTTGTATTTGTAGACCTTTCTGTAAACAAATATATTAATATTGTATTTTCAAACAGTTAAAATTGTAATTACATACAGTCACATACCATAGTGTTTATACCTATATGTATATTTGCATTGAATTTGATATGTGTACAATCATAAGCACATTGTCTGAGATTATTCTATACATATTGAACCCTTACACATATACAAACATATATTTATTAACTTATGTATAATTAATACGTAACTACAATACGTAAACATATAGCTGTACATTATGCTCATAACAAAGCAATGTATAGTTAAATAATCGAAACGAGCGAGGGAAGAATAAAGTTAATGTTTACCTTGTTCACGAATCATTTCTAAATATTGGCTCCCATCGCCCGCTGAATCCTGTATTGATGTATTTGGTCCCTCTCTGTACAAAAAATGAGGAAAATAAGAACATAAAATTAAAACATGTACCTATACTTCGTCATTGTTGTCACAGTTTAATCATATGACATGATTTGCTTATAATAGTATGACATGCTGAAGATGGTGATTTTGGTTCGCAAGCTGTGTTTCAGTGCAGAATCATGGGCATGTATGCGTATATATACATGTATGTGTATGCAATAGACTGTGTGTGTGAAAATGCATGTATGTACGACGGAGACAGCACTTGGGTACATGTAAGTGTACCTATTTTTGTTGGTATGGTTGAGTCCTTTAAATACTATGGTATTTTCTTTAAATATTTATTTTCATTCTTCCCTTATTAACTTTATGGATTAGTTTTGCATTTTGATCAATTAATTTAGACAATTAAGAAAAAGTTAAAGATAATTGTAAACTACGTTTTAAAGATTTCCCTTAATGTTCTTTCTGAATCAATTGAAAATAGAAGATTTAATTTAAACCATGTACTTACTGAGACATTTGATTATTTTGGTTTGGAGACCTATCTGTAAAATTGTATTTTCAAACATGAATAACTATTCACAGAATGTAAGAAACATATAAATGTGTTTACCTTTACATATGTCAACAATGTGTACACTCATGAACACATTGACTGACATTCTTCTTTACAAGTTAAACGGTAACACATCTACAAAACCTTTTTTAAAACTTTAAATATACTTATTCCTGTTGTAATACGAAATTTTTCATTAATATTGGTTAGATCAAATGTAAATATAAACATTCCAACGTTTAGTAAAAATATTTGTTTCTAATTTTGCAATGACTGCGTTTTACACCATTTGCAATGCAGTTTTAATGTTGTTTTACGAAGAATGCATTACTGTTGGTTATATATGGGAACCAGTTGTACTGGACGACAACCCTTGATTTACATAAATATAAATAGAACTATCGTCCTCTCATAGGTGAAGATTTTGGGCACATCGATGGTTTCTTTTTTATGATATCAGCAATACAGCAATATTAAATGGTCTTAGGACGGAGACAGAATATGTTTAAATACAAATAACTTTTACTTCTGGTTAATGGACACTGCTATGTCGGTACTTTATTAGAGCGGATAAAAAATCGATGTTATCAGCACTAAATACAAATATTTTTCAATTTGTTCATAGAAAATTGTGAAACATAACCACAGTGTACAAAAGTGAAAGGATAATAATGGATCAAAATAGCGCCGATATTCAGCAAGTAAAATAAATGAAAACTGCACAAAGTCAAAACCAAACTGGCGCCCCCATTGTCTTCATGAGAGAAAGGGATATTGTTTGGGAACAGACGCCCTGAAACACAAGACTGGCTTAAACACACTGAGATGTTTGAAGCACTTTCTGGCAAAATTGACCACACACACATAACTGGTCTCCAACGTGTTAACGGACTTTGGAGGTCATACTTTGACAATCTCGATGACAAAGTTTGTTTATTTGAAGAGGGGGTTCCCATACGGGGAAAAACTGTACAATTTCTGTCAACAAATCCAGGTCGTCTAGAAGACAAAAATGTGTTAAAGGTACGTGTAAAGGATGTGCCATTGCCAGCCGACTCGTCAACTGTGAAACAGGTGATAGGCTCATCACCGTAAAGGCTTCTTCGGTAAAAGAACCTCTTAACAGGTTAATGGCATTCGCCCAATTTACAGGCAAAATGTACCACGTTGGTCAAGACGCAAAAAGGAAACAAAAATATTCCAAATGCCTAGAAGACGGTCATACATTAAGACAATTTGAAAACAACTGGTAATGTTGTTGCTTTAACAATACCATTTTTGAGCCCCAGTGCGCGGTTACAAATGAAGACGCACAAAAACACACGTGACCATCCATTCACGTCTACATCGGTAGACAATGAAAAGAAGACACCTAGACCACGTGACCAACTTGACGACACTCGTAAAAATCGTAAGAAAACCATATCGAGTAAAACAAAAAAGCAGACAACAATACCATTTCGGCAGCCGATCGCCTTTTATATTTATATAATAGTCAAAACAAACACCAAACACCAAATAAGAAAAAGACAAAAAAAATCATCATATCACCGTCGACTCCGGCCGAAATGCTAAATGATGAAAATAAGAAATTGAAGCTTGCCGTCCCCTACCCCCATCCCCACACCCCCCAGCGAAGAAGACAAAGAGTCAGACGATGATAAACAATAACTGTCTATATTAAAATTACGTGATTAATCAGATTTACATGATATTAATATAAAAAGAATGTTCACACTTATTGGATTTTCGATATATAAAACCTATTCTATAATATAATCTAGAACTAATCATGTAAATTGTTTTTTTTTCAATATTCTGTCAAGAATTTAAAAAAAATATCTAAGCTCTCCGATTAAAATAGATATAAATCTAATAATTTTGAAAGACGAGTTAAAAAATACATAGACAGCCTGTAAATACAAGAAAAAAAAGCATCTTAAGATAAGTATATAACTTATTTAAAAAATAATATGCCAAAGTACCTGCCTGTATATAATCTTGTACACGTTCCTGGAACTTGACAAGGAAATAACTATTTTAAAATCTACATTAATAATTAATGTTAATTGTTACACAATCTATTGTTTGTACTTCTAATTATTCTGTGATATATGTATATTAACTAAATAAAGTTTTATAAAATAAATACGAATAAACTACTCAGGATTGGCTACAATAATAATTGATATAACTAACTTACCTTTACTTCGGAGTTTTCCATTCCTTCTTTTAAACATGAGTACTGCAATAACTATACCAATTGCCAACACAATTACACTGCCTACCACACCACCAATTATCGGTCCAGTATTTAGGACCGTCTCTCCGATAGACTCATCTGGTGCCTAAGGGTGAACCAAAACTGTGAATTGCATGAGGGCTGGACCATAACAGTCAAATTCAAGGTACACTTTGAAAATCTTCTTCTTAATCTGGGAAGCACTGGGAAGCAAATGGTGAGCATAATTATGGACCTAAATGGGTCCTAAAATTATGAATTGCCTGTCCCTAGGTCTAACGATTTGGCCTTGGGGAAGGGGCCTAAATAAAATTGCTGCGTACGTTTCAACTTATCAAAAACCATCAGCTCCATTGTAATGAAATGTTGTATGCAGCTTTAGTACGGAACTGTGAATAAAAATGTGAATTGCATGGTTTCTACCCCCACCCCCTCCCCCCACCCTGAAACCCTGGAGGCGCGACCAAAATTGTCAAAATCAAGGGAATTTTTAAAAATCTTCTTATCATCATTGGTAGCACTCAGAAGCAAATGTTGAGCATGGTTACCGATGAATATGGGTCCTTTATGAATATATATTAATGTCATGACGCTGGGTCTCACGGATTGGCCGTAGAGGTGGGGCTTACTTTATTAAATCTTTATAAGAGAAAATGACTTAAAACTTTATTTCTGAATAGACTTATGTAAATGTTTTTTAGTGAGATTGTTGCTGCTGATGGTTAATGCTTATTATAATATGTCTTGTTGACTACCACCCCACCCCACTCTGTAATATTTGGCCTTGACCAAACAGTCAATTTAATGTTAACTTTAAAATCTTTTTTTTAGAATAAGAAGCATTGGAAAACAAATTGTAAGCATAATTAATGAGGTCTATGAGTCCGTCAAATATATCGTGAATTTCATGACCCTGGGTCTCACGGTTTGACCCTTGGTGTGGGTACTACTTTACTAAATCTATATAAGAAAACAATTTTACGTGAAATAAACGTGATTTGTTTATGTAGATGGGACTTACAGAATCCAGGTTTGGATTTTTGTCGCTTCCCGAAGGACAGAAGTTGGAATATAGATTCATATAGCTTTATGTTATCAAGGATAATCAGGTGACCGCCAAGGCACATTGGCCTATTGTATAATTATTCACACATTTGCTTTCAGAATACACATCAATGAAAGAAGCACAATTCAAAACAAAAATGTAGAATCGACTATACGTTGCTTTAAAATGGACAGTAAATGTCAAGAATGATATTTGGCAAGATAATGCTATTCTCAATAAAATTCAGTGATGTTTTAATAGAATACGGCGCCTTAGTTGTAAACATACTGTTGGTATAATTCTACCTTGATAGGGACGGCAACCTTTGGAGTACCTTTTTTATCTACAACACATGCGTGCTTCATGTTGTCTGCCTCTTTGATTGAATTCAAATGCGGTGGATAACTTGAGGGAACTGTAAATATAATAAATATACAACTTGTATTGCCAGTTATCTAGTCTAGTTTCATTTCATTGTTGCAAGCTTGCCAATATATGATCAAGTCATTTATTAATACCAATAACAAAACTGCCACTGAGTAACAATTACTGGTTCAACCCTGCATCCATTCTCGCATTTTCCTCTTCGCTGCATAATAAAACAAGACCATGGAGTAAATCAAAGTGGCCCTGCCAGGTTAACCCATTGAGAATGTGGTAGTGGTAGTGTCTGTGTAGCATTAATATACTTTATAAATATTAATAATGTAAATATAATAAGAATGGTTTTATTAGTCATGAATGAGATAATTGTGATCATTGTAAAGTTTCTGACGTTCACACGAAACGGGCCTCTCTTGACAACAGCTGCAATAAATACGGGGTCAAACTTCTTGATTTAAATTATGTTAGTCGACGCGTTTTCGTAAATTTAATATTAGATTCGGATTTTGATATGGTGAAATTATTCTGATTTTGACATGTCGAATCTCTACCCATGCACATAACTATTATCGCTGTTTGAAAAAATTTGTATACTGTTTAATATTTAATTGGGTTTTGAATTTTATATTGAAATTACCTAAATGTATTCCATTTGGAATTGCAGTTCGGTATTTTAAAAAATGAAATACCACCTGTAAAATAACATATACGTCGTTATTAGCATGTGTGGTTCCTTTAAAACGCATGTAGGACTTGCAATGGACTTAAACACTTTATTGTTCATCAGTTTTAATAAATTGTGGCAACGTAAACATCCATATATGCTTATAAAATTGTGCGAATTTCCATTAGGAAATAAAAAGGAACAAACGTTCGAAACAACGACAACCGAAATCACAAACGTTAGTATCAAGTGTATCTACCAATAACAACAATGCAAGCAACACATCTGCACCTCATTGAAAGCAACTATTTTCAATGCATTTCTTGGATATGTTGACCCTAGACATGTGGAAGCTTATTAACGTGTCTCGGTGGTGACTGACGAACGAGGTAAATGCGTCCTCGCAACTCTCCCCAGACATGCTCAGTTGTAGTTTTGCGTTTTTAATGTCTATTAGCGGCTTTTATAGCATTGGCTGAAGCTGAATAATTTGACTTGTTAATATGAAAAAAAATGATTTAATAATAAATAATAGTGTATATACATTGCATAAAATAACATTGGACAGAATAATGAGTCTTATTACTTTTATCATAGTTTGATACAACAGATGGTATAATTTAAATTCCACTGTTGTTAAATAGTAAATTACTTATTTCAATGTAACTTGAAAATTAAGCACGGAGTTGATGTTTATCGTATTTTAGATAACATTTAAGTTGTCTCTTTTTAAATAAATATATCAATCTTAATATAACTCTCATGTCACAGTGATTTCTGTGTTATATCTTAGTTATTTATATCATAAGGGTTAACATTCTTTAACGTCCAATACGAAATTATTATCGATTTTCAAGACTGTCAAAACGTCCAATAAGAAAGATATATCCGGATTTTCGGGACGCTTCCAGTTTGAAGCGTACAATAACGATATATTTTGTACAGTCACGTGGTACAAATGCTCGAATATTATGGGAATAGCTAGATCTGTTTTAGGTGATTAATGATTAATTAGATCATGAATATCAACTACTGTCTGATAAACAGGTGGTTTTAACATATTTGTTTTAATATTGTGTAAATCTGATTTCGAGAGATTAATAAACTTAGTGACAATTTTATATGCTAAAACACTGACTGTCGGGTTTTAATAAATATGCATACGTTTTCCCAAGGACTTATTTACAATGATAGGAAACTGGCATCGCTATACAAAATAATGATAAAATAACTAGCGAAGAATGAATAATTTGGCAAATTAATCATTCAAACTTCCTAGGCAAACGGTGTCTTGTATGTAAAAAGTAAGGTGTATGTAACCTCAGATGTTTTAAAATGTTTTAAAGAGGCAAAATGAAAGTTAAGACGGTTTCAAAACATGGTTTACAATAAGGATAATTTCAAAGCACACATGTGAACACAACCGTCATCAGTTGAACTACGATCTGCTTAAAACATACTACTTATATACTAAATATCTAACAAACAGTTAAAATCGTTACTGTGAAGATAATAAATCGTCGTGTATATATTTGTATATAAAAATGTTTCGAATTTCTCGATTAACTTAAAGTCGATTTACCAAATAACTGACGAATGTTCGATACTTTCTCATTAATCGAAGCCGATTTAAACTGTTATATGACATGAGTTTATAACATGGAATATTTAACGTACAGTGTGACGTTAAGATTGGTAAGACGCATGTCGTTTAGAAGGCAGATGGTTAAGACGACCGGTGATTGAGTTTGTCAATGTACCAGGACAGGATAAATAATTGATTATCAACACGATGTTTGTAAATAGAAAAGTGATTTTTTATCAAAATGATCTTCTTCCAAAACTTTCAAGTAACATTGTTGATAGTGATTGTTTTAATATACGCTATTTTTTTTAATTTTCACAACAACCAAAGTTCCACTTCTAATGAAATAACTCTCAGAACCAAGATATTTCAATCCGTCGGTGATTTGAGTTATTTTCAACATGAACTCACTTTGCAAGCGCTCGATATTAATATCACAAAACAATAAAATCGCATTAACTATCCTCCTGAAATAAAACGAATGTAAATACAATGCTTTGTTCATAAAACAGATTATACTACTTGTTCATATGTTGTATACGAAATATATGTTTGTCTGTATATCGAAAGTTGACAAAATGCCAATATTCAGCGTATATATCCGTATTAAAAACATATAAGTCAATGGCAATTAGTTTATGAGTGTATTTAATTGTATTTTAACTCGAAGTTATTTGTAAATGAGAGTAATTTACAGCAACAAGAGTTGCATGCATCTGTACATACTGTTTGATATAGGTGTCTTAGTTAAGAGATATTTTCAATAAACAAATTACCACATGTAAAAGTATATTTCTGACACCAAACGCAAATATTTATTTTACATAAACATACATGGTTACATTATTTTAAATGTGTAACTTGTCATAGTATACGCTGTCGTTTAGACAAACATATGTAAGTTTATATTGATATGAAACCATTACATATGTTTCGTTTATTTGGCACTGCCTTCTGTTGAATTTGATGATCATTTACAGATTATTTCTTTTCCAAACTCACTTTAACTTAAGATTACTAAAATTAGAAGTGTTACTCGCAGAAATCCGAGAAAACATATTCTGTATTTTAAAATAAAATTAAAGATAACTTTAGTTGTATCAGTAGGTCATATTGACATGTATCGTTGACTTTCGAATGAAAACCCATTGTTTTTTCATCAAATGGTAATATGTACATATTAATAGAGTTCCATTGTCGTTGATTTCTTTTTATTTACACTACGAGTCAAAAGGGTTACCAATACACGGGCTACGTTGAACTGCACTGTACAATAAAAAAACTGTTTTCCCTATTCATAAAATTGGACACAGTAAATAGTTATTATTAGTACAGAAGGTTTCCTATATTAAACTTGATTAATGAATGCAAAAGATACATGTAATATTTTGTATCATGTAGTACACACTACACGCATTGAAATAATATATAGGAATAATATCTATGACGATTATGGCTACACGGTATGTTTTTTAATAGCATTAGTTATCGTGTAATCCAAATTAAATCACGGTGTAACTATGTTGTTGGTCCAATACAGTTAATTTACATGACTGTTCAATACTTGTAACATAAATATAAACATTCTTAAAGTAGTACTATTTTTAATAATTATTCTATCATGTTCTAATAGTAATGAATTAGATACTGTCATTGACAAGTTATCGAAATGTCTTAAACATTTTTAAATTGATTGGGAAACAAGTTATCACTACTGAAACATTTGTAATCTACGTTGTTTTTCTCTACAACAGATTCTAAACTTGGTAGTAGATTGGATGGAGCGACTGGAAAAATAGTAATTGGATATTATGAACCTTTAACTATTCATTATCGTTTACATAAGCAAATTGCAACGAGGGCTTCGCAGTAACAAAATCGTCAAAGGGAAGCAAGAGTCTGGTTGTCCATTTAATTCACTTCAGTATTTTATTCAGTATTAAGAATACAAACGTGTATAGCATAAATAATTATAGAATGCTATAAAACAATCATATTGAGAACATAACACAAACATACCTCATTTAACTTAACTAAGAATCTCATTTGTCTTAACTAATAAACATAACCAGACATTTAAATGAAATACTATATAACTGTTATAAAAGTATTTTGGGATTTTTTCCGTAGTATTATTCGTTATTAATCAACCAAATCATTTCTTAGTTTAAATGCATGATCTGAATATTTTGAAATGTTTGTTAAAGTTATTTTGAAAGTGCTTGACAAAAGTTGCCAAATTTGTTTAATGTTGGCTATCTGCTAAACTGTGCCTAAATAGGGTTGCATCAAGTGTCTATATTTTGGACACTCAAGTAAATGTAACACTTTTCGTAGTGTAGCCTAAATAAGCAAGTGTTTCTATCTTAAAAAGCAATACTTTAGCGGTTAACGGAGTCACGTTTGTGATGTCTAATTTATTGATATTGGACGTGTTGCTTATTTAACTAATAGAACATAGATATACTTATACCCGGGACAGGTCAGTGGACCGATATTACTGCATAAAACGTCACTTGCATGTATATTTGACTCTTGTTTGGTCACGGCAATGCCTTTGCTAATTATATGTATGTATTTGCATACGTTCACCACTTAATAAGTTAGTTAAAAGGATCACCGTAGATATTGATACATTAATTACCATAACTTTTTGTAGGCACGGATGGCAAATGCAAGTAAATGAACGGATACATATTTACGGGGATTAAGTATATAACTGTTGATTCTATTCTCCGACAGAAAGCGCTCATTGTATATTTTGACATAATCTTTAGTCGTTTTGAAATTGAAAAGTGAACAAATTGTAACGTTATATTTTTTATACTGGGGTGATAGTGTGACACAAAACATAAAATTCGTTACACAGCTCTAAAAAACACATTTAGTGTTATTTGATAGAAATGTCAACGTGAACGCTTATATTACTGATATTTTAAAGCCCGTTGCAGTATCATGCTTTCGTCATCTTAAAGGGGCAATGTATACTATAACATGATTGAGCCAGACTGTAAACTGACGTTGTAAAGCGTAATTATATCGTTCAAAATAATATTAATGCACTGAATTGACCATACCCTGATATATCGCTAATAGAGCGTGTCCTCGTAGGATTAGTAAAAGATGCGAACATTTACCAAGCACATGGTAAAATTGCTTTGTGTGTCAGTTGAATAGATTACCCATATTCCACAAAGGTTAAAACCCTTAAAACGTATCCATGTGACGAAGGTGAGAGAAACTGCTGACTCTTTATGAAAATGAAAATTTGTAATGAAATTTTACAAAATGATTAAAGAAATCTCAAATATATTAACCTCGAAGTTTTGTGTTTGTAGTCTCTTTGGATCATGCCAAATTTTATCAAAGACTATATGTGTGTTTTGCAATATACTGAGTGTATGACTGACGATTGTGGTATTGATACTGTCATTAATTCATCAACAGATACATGTAAAAGGCGTTGAAATAGCAACAGAAATATATGAATGGCAAGCTATTGAACATAATGCAAATTACTGGATGTACATAAAATTTAGTTAGAATAAAACCATAAACATATTAACAAGAGCAGCATAAGCTGACATTCAAAAAATGTGCAAAAAGAAATCCAAACTAATGTAACTGTACATCCAAATTTATCATGGTCAATAGTTTTACACGTAGAAAATTTATTTACACATAATAGTGAACCATAAAGGAATCAATATATAATTTGTATTAACACTGTGTCCTATGTTCAACAAGACCAGTCTGACACTGACATCTATATGACATATTTGAACACATTTCAAATACAAATGTGATTATGTAATTTAAGAGCTGACATGTAATGACTATCAAACAACATGCAATTTAAAACGAAATAAAAAAAAACTTGTTATGAATGACAAACGTTTTATGAAAACCCATTGCTTTTCTTTGATCTATAACAGCATTTACGTGAATAAACCGTTTTTAGATATATATCTACTGATCAGAAATTCTAATATGCAGCCTAGCGGAAATTATTGTAAAATTTTCTATTTAATCGTATATATTAGGTTAATTCCGTCATTCTATAGTACTACAACGTTCGTTAGATATGTTCAAAGATATCAATGCTTTTATGGACATTTTCGATTTTCATTTGTAAACGATCATAATTTTCATATGAGAATTCGTTTATGGAGTACTACAGGAAACAATAGGGTTAGTAGGGAAATGAACGAAAATAAAGTTATTGTCAAGGGACTCGAACTCGGATCGCACGAGCAAAATTTACAATTCTTACCAATGCGCTATGTAGGAATATAACAACATCGTTAATAATCTAACTGTGATTACCCGGAGTTCTCGACCTTTTATGCCAACGATGCACGGATGTTTCGGAAAGTTTACAACCTCGATCAGATACTTAAAACTAAATGAATCATTGGCGTTAGTCCACCGATCAGGTTTAATTAAAATACCGGCGATATAAGCGATTTCAGATAAATAATTTTGTAATGTTTTACCTGATATGACAAATTTATTCACAAATATTACAAATATCAGAATGATATCATATTTTATTGAATTAAAAATGTAGAACTTGCTTGTTATGCCTCTTAAAAAGGTATATACGACCTAAATACGCGTAAAAGTAAGTGTAATATATTTCTGGTGAATATTCAAAGAAAACGATTCCTTAAACCTTTGCAATCCATCATTATCATCAACAATTCGAAATTTGTTGAATTAGTAAATATTCGTATTGTATTGACAGACGAAAGGAAATGAAGTTAACACGTGGTTTTAACGTATCACATACAGTGTCTCACGACATCGGCTAGTCAACGTATAACACGTAAGTATATCAAATTTTCAGAAATGTGTACGATTCTGATTAGCGATGTATTTGTTCATGTGCGATCGATTGGTTGATTCACATTCAATTTTTTTCAAAATAAAATATGGCACCTTAAAAAACGAATTAGGTTGTTAGAAGACAGACTGCAGGGTGTTAGTGGGGAATCCCGTTAGACCATATGTCATGCAATCTTGCAATACTAAGACTACGTCAATGGCGTCTGGTGCATTAGGAACAGATGGTGGAAAAAGGTGCGAATCATTTTGTTTAACTTCAATTATTTTTACCGTAATTCAATATTAATTGTACATAGTTGTGTATACATGTTAATGCACATGACTGTATTCAAAGTAGTTGCATCCGCATCTCTCAAATTTTGTACCAAGTGCTTCCTTGCAGAATAACCAGTTATTTTATTCCCCCGGTCATCTGGGCAGGAAAACATTGGGGTGTCGTTTTTCTGATATCGTACAAGCTTTAACTGCAAACTTATGTTTTTCGGTCGTTCAGCTCCAAATATTTGGGCATCACCATATAAAGTTTAGCTGTTTTGCAAAACTAAGTGTTTTATACATAACAACAACTTGACTTATCGAAATAAATGATTTGCCATTTACCATGTAGTGTATAGAATGTACCCCTAGACAATATGAAATACCGAACTCGATGGTTAAAACATGTTTTAGATTGAAAGGAAACACTTTATCCACTTAGACAAACAATCATTGATAAATGTTTATTTTGCATTATATCATGATAATGTTAGCAAGGTCAGAAACATGGGCATGATCAGAAGCATGTGCCGGTTCAGCTAACGGTTCTTTATATTCATAACAGTGATTTGTTCAACTTCAAGTGCTGTCAACGGCATTAAAATATTAATTCTAATCTTGAATGCTAAAGGCATAAATATCAGGATGTTGAGTAAGTATCTTGAACTTCAACCAGGATTATGTTAAATGTAGCTGTAATTCAGTCTAGTTTCAAACTATTAGTTTACTAAACAATTTTATTGAAACTATATATTATTTTCCGAGACATTTTGCCTGACGAAACGTCTAAACCTAAAACAAAACAAAATAATTGTAAAATTTAGAAAATATACAAGATATATATATATTTGTATATATATATATATATATATATATATATATATAGATATATATATATATATATATATACAATTAAGGTTTCACATCTTTTTTAGTATTGTTGAACTAATTGATTTCAACTCTAATTAATGAGATGGGTCCAGCTGCTCAGACAACGTGCCTGAACAGCATATGTTTGAACACTTTTTTAAACCTAAATCTTAACAAATTAATACTTATACGTTTTAAACGCCAAGCTTTTTTAAACCCTATAACAAAAACGATGATGTTAAGTCGTTATGTATAACCAACGTAATTAAGATTCTTCGAGGATTCATGTACTCCTTACATGTGTCGAAGAAAGCTTAGAAATTAAGTACGTATTGCTGACAAATGCATACGTCGTTCTCTCTGTACTAGAAAAGTTCCGACCTTATATTCATTTGCTTAGAAATGGGGTGTATCATTTAACTCTCGGAAATGCTGTCCACTAATTTTTGTATTAAACATTTACTATGGTACTATCATACATTTTAGTATGATAGATTAGTAAATAACATATGTGTTTTATTATTAAACAGCAATAACCTGCATAAAGATCATTCAGAATGTCAACAATACCATAGTTATGTACGATCATTATAGTTGTTGCAAAGAAAAACACATTATTTTGACAATAAGTAACAATTTCAACTTCAAGTTCATCCATAAACACATCTTAGATTATTTTTTGTTAACGTAATTCACCAATGTAGTCAGACATTTTGATATTTAAAATGATAACGCAGATGTTAATTATTTGCAGCGGAATAGTAATCTTTTATCATTATTATAAAATCATTATAATTTCATTCTATGTTTTACTTATTTGAAATAATCATAAACAATAAATCACATATACTTTTATAGATTATTATTTTTTTTTTCCTATTTTTTTTTAACAGCAAAAACTATAACAGTAGTTTCGACTAAAATATGTAAACTATTATAAAGGTCACCATCAATAAAGGGTAAGTGTAGTTTCGGCAAGCCATTCAAAAATGACTTCATGAATAGCCATATTAAGAGAACAATGATTACGTAACATGTTAAGCGTGTCATTGTAATCCTTAAAGCCTCATTAAACTTCCGAAATGCACACTTTTTGATCATAACAAAAATGATTGTAATTAAATGTGTTTATAGTTTTGCTGAAACCATTACTGTAGACCCTTCAGTGATTGTTTTTTAAAAAAGCAAGAAAATAAATAACTTCGATCAAAATGTGTATTTTAACTTTTGTTTACATTGTTTGTAAGTCCGTAATGGTTGCTTTTCAACTATACCTCCGCCAGTATTCGGATGTACACAAATGAACTTTGATTGCACCAGTGCAAATGTGTTTAAAAGCAAATACATACTCTCTCACTCTCATATATATATAAATATATATATATATATATATATATATATATATTTAGGAGGTGATATCATTTCGCCCGAAAAAAACTTTATTTCTAGACAAAAGATTTTGGGCAAACTGTAAGTGACTAAAACTGAAAGAGAAAGCTGACAATGCATTTCAAATAAAATATATACTGGAACAGGGGATAGTGCATTTGACTATCAGTCCAGGTGAGGCGAGTTCCAAATCCCGCCTGTCTACAAACGTTGTGATGACAGAGATATGATACATACGTTTCATTGTCATTCATCTCTAGCTGATTAAGCGGACAAATAATCAATTGTTTGTATAGATATGAGTGTCCATGTACTAGTTAACATTTCAGGATTCAAGAGAAGAATGGCTAGGTTTTCTGATCGATTCAAGCCCTCGATTTCGATTGTAAAAGATGACTCTTAATATCCAGACAAACAAATATAAGTGAGCAAAATAACTACAGGTGAAATATCTAGACGCAAGTGTTATAAATTTAAACAAACTTACATTGCAAAGATAGACGCACTTTCAAGCAAAAATGAGGAAAAGCGAAACAAAAAACCGATATAGTTCTTTGTAAATATTAGCAAAACACTTAACGAAATTTGCTAGTGTCCTCTAATTTACAAATAGCAAGCATTGATTGCTGGGGGATGAGAAACCATAATAGGTGATGGCACCTCTCGAAATACAATACAATATAGCGTATAGGATAATAAAAGAGTTTGAGCGCTCGTGGACTGCTAAAATAATATACAATGGAGCAACGAGTAACAGATTCACGAACATTTATAGCGTAAATATATGACGTCAAATCTTATCTGGCCGTACTTGGCATGTTGTAAATATATGTTATAGGATCATTTAACAATATCGTTCCTTCAATCTTTTTAAATACAGTTTGTATTTTGTATACTAATACTTTTACATAAGTCAATTTTCATGAGATTTATCGACGAGTTTAATGGTCAGCCATCTTACAGGTACAGTTATGATTCATGTACTAGTGGCTTTAAAATACATTGTTAATTTTTTATGTAATCAACGAATCAAATAGCTGGTATATATTTTATCTTACCCATCTTTCATTATCATACACGAATTATGGAAAAAAAAACATTTGAAGTTGACTTCGTATCATTTGTTTACAAGTTGGTGATACATACATGTATATAGTAAATTGGCTAATTGACGCCAATAATAATTTGATATTAATACTTCTGGTTAATTTAGGGTTCTTATCATAATAGATTTGATACAGTTTGCTTCCTATGTAGCGTGCACCGAGCGGTAGTTGCACGAACTTACTACGATAAATACAGCTAGTGTTATAATTGATATATATATATTTTTTTCTTGGGCTACATTGCCGGTGATTTGTTCCAATGATTAAATAAATGATTGGTTGATTGCAATAATTAATGTACAATAATTGTGTATAACTTTTAACTATAATAAAACACAATTTCTTTGTTACTCAATGACTCTGAGCATCAACCGAGCACGATGATATATACAAATGTACGCTTTACTTCCTAACAATAACCTAATCCATAAAAAAAACAAAGACATATTAATTCATACCACTACACCTATGTCATGGTACCCTAACTATCATCGAACTCAATGACGCTGAGCATCAGTTGAGTCTGATAGTATATATATTTTATAACCTGGTTCCAACTTAACCTTGGGAATAGCCATGCGACCCGTGCAACTAGTACAAGTAGCTTACTATTGTCAACAAGACACTGAGCACCTACGTTGCTTTTCAACTTCTGTATTTCGGCTCAAAGTCCCGCAGTTGTTCAATCCCATATATATATATGATATGTCATTTGACGTTGTTACAGACTCCCCCTTTTTCAAGGCTGCTACGGCCTTTTATATCAACAGCGATGGTGACGCCCCATAACGGATTCCTAATGATTTAGACTGATGGCGGAAAAAACCGAGTCACTACCGTTATGATTATACTAGTAAATTTAAATGAGTTGTTTACAACACTTAGGAACCAATTCTGATTGTAACAATCGAGCGTAATTAAACATCTTTAATCAAAACACAAATGCAAACTGAAACACATCAGAATTCCAACTTAATAAGATCAATGCTAACTAGAATTATTTGTTTACTGGCCTTGCAAATGGCGTCGAACTAATTGAGGGGAAAAACTCACAAATCAACGTATTATCTACAGTTTTTATACCCTTCTAGCAATATACGTCAAAATACCCACGCCTCTGATTTCATGCGTCCTGCATGGGCGATAAAAGAAAATAATACTATGAAACTATTATAATTGTATAACAGCATATAACTTTAAAACAACAATGCGAACAAAATCTAGCCCTGGGTTTCTTATAATCCTGAGTTTCCAACTCACTGAATTGCGACAGAAAACGCGTGTTTGTGCCAAACGCCATCTCCTATTTTACCAGCATGAGACCATGCACCGGAAACATATCATCTAGGTAACCATCCGTTTTGTGTAGACATAAGACTTTCCCGTTGGCTTTGGTTCCAGTCTAATTCAGCTCATTGCTGTTCCAATATTGATATTTCTGCCTGAAACCAAGTCATGTCATCATACCTTACTGACGACTTTACTCTAATCATTGATATATATATATTTTTCACAAATCAACGTATTATCTACAGTTTTTATACTCTGCTAGCAATAAACGTTACACCTATACCAAATATATATTTCTGAAACAAAGTTATTATACATACATATTTGCATATTTCGTCATAACGGTATATTTTGTTATTGCAATACATTGTCTTTGATATAAGCATGTGTATATAGTGAATTTAGTAACGATGAATTTGACACCTACCTAATATACTTAGCGTTGCTGTACTTGAATATGCAACATTTAACGCCGAAAATATATCGCACGAATATTCTCCACCATCCATAAGTTGTAAATCTAAAATAACAACTGCTCCATTACCACCGTGCTTAATATTAGATAAAGTACTGGTTGGAGCATTCTGTCCACTCTGTGACATGATTGGAGAGGCTCCTTTCTTCCATGTAACAAACTGTACTGTTTCATAATCAGTGATGTTCCACAATAATGTAACATTTCTGTTTAGACATCCATCTACTAATCCAGGCCTACTTGTAAATTGACCATCTGTAAATATATTAAACAAGGTTGCCATTGCAGTGACAATAAACCTGATAGAAAAGCAATTTTTTCAAGTCAATCCAGACACGTGGCATTTTTTATTTCATAATAAAATCGAATTTAAACTACACTTAAGATCTTCAGGTTATTATTAATAATAAATAAATACTATATGTTTGATTTGTTTTGGAAACAGAATACAACTAATAAATATTAATGGACCAATAATATTTCTAATAGCAATAACGTAATGCTATCTCTGAAGAAGGTCATATTAATATATTTGCAAGAAGTTTAAATATGACTTTAAATCCTGATAAAGAATGTTATAACTATATTTATGTAAATAATCAAAACGCCAGATACGACGTTACAAGTTTTATAATTGCATTTAATTTATTAGAATAATGAAGAGATCAACACTTGGAAGACCGACTTGGTTTAAAACAATTCAAATGAAATAACTAAATTTTATTAGATTTACTATCATATAAAACTTATAACTGACTACTAATACAATTATGATAAAACTGCAGAATGTATCAGTCTTATAATTTAATATATGCTGAAAATTTAAGAAACTTTCCATAAAGTTAAACAATACTATTTAAGAGACCAAGAAATATATGATATTAGATAAGATATAAATGATCAACATAATTTTGATGTTCTATTAATCGAAATAAGATGAAAAACTATTTCATATTCTTCAAATATAAAGAGAATGCATGCTATAAAATCGAAAAAAAAAACAAATGACTCCGTTGCGTAAGATTTCACTGTTAAAGCCTTTGATTTTTATACGTTTGAACCAATCTTTATATATGGAAGAATGTTACAATCACTAGTATTGCATGATACATTGCTACCTTTCGGACTGGTTCCCCAAAGTTTATTGCTAAGGGGATCCATTTTATCGCTACAGTGATCCATTGTTGCCTTATATATATTATTATAAGGTATAAACATAGGAAATAGAGAGCATTTGCATATGATACAACACTGATATTAGTTGGTTCTGAAAATCACTATATGTAATAAAGTTTTATGATGAAATCACCAACCTTTATATCAATTAAGACAAAACTAAAGTTATAGGGTTTGGGTGTAGAAAACGATGTAACGTGAAAATATGCAAATATATGATGTTTGTTAAGGAAATTACTTATTTACACCAGTCTATAAAGTATAAGGTTTTTCTATAGATTTATATACTAGGTTTCAAATTAACTTCATCACTTAATTAGAAAACATTAAACGAATTTGTTTACATAATACAGATAAAAAAATGATAAAATACCTAATTACTTTATAGTTTAACTTCTTATGGGCTGGCAAATTAGATAAAGTAAAACGCCAGGTCATTATTCAAACTAGGAGGTTTATGAAAGAATGCTGTTGAAAGCAAAATACTTGGATAAGACGGTTATTAATAGGCAATGATGACTACCATAATGTATTTAACAACATTAATACCTGGATTGACGAGTCTACAAGTTATGGAGGACAGTATGTTACAAAACAAACTAGAATTAAAGAAAACCTTATCATTGACAAAGATTTTCGAAAGATATCTTTATTATTTATGTAATGTTTCGCCTTTATCATTGTATCATTTTCATAGCATTCATATATAGCATAATGAAAACATAACGGCCGAAAGAGCTTATATTTTATCTTTAACAATTCGTTTATTATATATTTAATCATTTGATTGACGCACAAGGTGAACTATATTCTTTTTTCACATTTAAATTCAAATTTTATGAAATATTTTTGTAAACAAAAAAAGTTCCCACCTTGACAGGAAAATGTTGTAACCCTATAATTCCTTTTTACACTATTCAAAAATATGATCAAGGCAGCAGCTCAAAACAAACTTGAAATTTGGCAAAACTATTTGCATTACCTTTCAAGATTAGTCAATATACAAAATAACAATGGATCCAGAGTATAGAATTAACAACATTCGTTTAGGAACAAACTTTTGCTTAAAAAAAGAACATTTCCAACTCTGAAAATTGCAGTTTTTGTAATAAATGTGTGATTATTCTGTGGAAACTACTCACTGTGAAATAGCCAATATTTGTTGACACACCTATCAATTTTTATCAAAACTAAATGTACTAATGTAATGATCGGTTTCAGATAACTCTAAGTGACACTTTTGGTGATTTAATACTTAATAAATTCTGATACTGGAAACATACCAGATATTGTATCAAAAAGAAATTTAATAAATTGTGTTTTATCCTTATTACTTAAAATCAATTAACGTGATGTCATGGTCATTTAGTATGAGTTACCTTTAAAGTTACTTTACTTTAATCATAATAAACAAAATATCACATTGCTGGATTGTATGCTGCCAAGTGATAAATAATAATGAAGTTGCAGGGGATATTTGATATTAAAGTAAATAACTAATCACGCATGATATACTGTTTATTATTTATTTATATATTAAAATAACATAACTGTCAATGGCTTCAATATAAAAGGCCTATATAGAGATGTTATTTTCATTACCACATTATCCTAGGAATCGGTGTGTATTCCATGGCCTATAAAAATCAGTGTATTGTATAACAACTATATATTATACGTTATATCGTGTTTGTATCATATTGATATCATACTATGTATATATATATATATATATATATATACATTAAAAATTGATACAGGCGGTGTTTAGAGCTACTCAGATAAATGTCCATAGATTTGAATCAGTCCCCAATAAAACGGTTTGCTAAATTCAATATACAATGTATTGTAAATAGTATTTAACATGATATTAAAAACGCAAAAGTTATTATGTTACCTGCATAAATTACTGTTCTTTATCATTGCAAATAAACTTATTTTGTCATCGATTTTATAAAACGAATTGTTGATTTAATAGTCATAAGGGCGAAAGATAAAACTATTACTGAACAGTGTCCTGTTTATATTTTCAATAATTATACATACATATCGTTCGATTTATATTTGTGGTATTGGTAAGATGCGTTATGTGCATTAGCTTAAATATTTCAACCATATTTGTATAGAAAACACACAAAATAACTAAAACTATGTTGCTTTCTTAACACAATTATTGGCGACATAATTTCTGGCGTTAAATGTATTCGCCTACAATTTTGTCTTGAATACAGATTCATACAGAAAATTATACAATAATTGTCAAGTTTATTATTTAAGATCTAGAAACAATGAAGGCACTTACAAGATTTAATTATAAAATAGATAACCAAAAACACAAACATTTTGTGACTATCCATATTCGAAGCTGTACTTCCTCTTTCCGGGACATGAAGGCTAATCGTCCGTCACCGTACCTCTAAAGTCATACAACAAATATATACACATTGCTATTGGAATATGAAACTAAAATTAGTATGGTGAAGTTAATAAAACAATACATGTTGTTAAAAAGAACATGTACAAAATAATGTAAGTGTATAATTTATGCATTTTCTCATTACGTAGACGGGATGACGGAGAGTTGTGATGTATGCCATCTAAGTATATCGTTGGGCGAATAATGGCGTTTGAAGGTTGATAAAATCATATGTATTTTACTGGTTGTGTGACATTATACAAACTTCTCCATATAAGAGGAGGGTGCGTTCACCGATTAAAGTAAATCCAATTACAATCCGATTTAAACAAAATTATATCAACAGAAAAAAACGGATATCTAACATGATTTTTGTTAAAGAGTATATGGAACAAAAAGTATGTGAACGTTTTAAAGATATTTTTTATATATAAGTCATGCATTCCATTTAACCATGGAAATTCATCTTTATAAGGACATTATCATTATGGAAACGTTTTACCGTTGACCGATTACAAATAAAACCACATTTACCAACTTGATAAGATATAAGTTTTAGGTTCTAAACCAAACTTTTTTCATTGAAATATATATTTCTCTTAATCTCTAGAGAGTTTTTGATGAAAGTACACAATTAAATCAATGACTACCTGCAGGTCTAAATACACTTTATTACAAAACAAATGTCGACCTTCGTAGTAGATTGCTATTGAGAATCGATAAAATAGTTCCCGGCTTTATCTTATATCTTCATTTGTGCATGCTATACTCCATTTATTATATTTGATTTTTCCGCAGCTGACATATGGATCTACAGGGGAAATGTGTGTGAATTTCAGATGTTTACAGATGTCTAAATTTGAGCAATTACTACTGAACATATAGGGAAAGTGAATGGTGAATTATAATCTATAAATGGAACAAAAACAGACATGAAAACGTGACTTACATGTATCACATGTCACAAGTAAATGCATTTATATTAATGTTCGACACATATGTCCGTTCTTCTATTTGTAATATTGATGTTACATCACAAATTGTTGCCCTCAATTATATTGCACAGATATACAGTTAAAATTGTGTTTTAATTTATAACACGTGCATATTGATAAAAATAATAACCAAATGCTCGCCTTTTGTTTACTGTCCTAAACGACAAAATGTCATGAAGTTACATTTTGAATTTAATTAGTAAGGGAATAAATTGTATATGTCAACTGTGATGTTAATGAACCCCGAAGAAGTTCCTATGAGTTATGCACTTTACACGTCAGATATATTATAAGATATATTATAATGCACTCAGTACATACTTGTCTTATGTATTTGTCTATCGCAAATATATCGGTAAAATCAATGAGGTATTACGAAACAGCAAACAACACGCCACATTTTTTGCTACCTGTGTCTTCAAACTTGTCGCCATGACCAATCGCAACTATCTGCAAAACTGATTTTATCCGGCATTTTGTCCGAAGCTAAATACCTTCATGGAAAAGAAAATACACTATTCTATATAGTTTAATGAAGGTGTTACACCACGAATTTATATATATTTAATCACAAATATTGACTACGTATATGGATGGCTGTATGACTAAAACCATGCTGATAGGGTTTGGGATGCTATAATTTGTGTGATACCCAAATAACTAATAGTGTGATAATAAAAATAATATTTGTACACACTTATTATAATATGGTTATACAAAGTCAATATTAAGTTAATAGATTAAAACAATATATAGCTGAAGATTTATAATGCGATAAAAGCGTTTAATTGTGTATATTAGTTGTGTACTGCTTTTTTATATTTTATGATAAAAGAAGAATGTTTAAATTGCTTAATGAAAACTTGGCTAGTGTGTCATGTAAAATTAACAGCTTTATACAAATTAAACACTACCGTACCAATAGTCTTACATGTTTTAGTGAATCGATACACACTATGTTAAACTTATTCTGTGTAAACATAATTGTGTACTAGATGAATTGCTTTAACACAACCGGAATTTTAAAAATACTTGTAATACAGCAAATAAGTGATGGCATCATATAAATTGTCAACTTTTATTATTTCAACAATTTTACAGGCTGCATATGGTAGGTGTCTACTTTTTTTTTATATACGTATCTATAAATATTAAAGCAATCTTGTCTACATTTAATTCATAATCATTACATACTAGTGTATTTGAGATATATTTCATTGCTCATTTAACAAATAGAAAAAAAAGGAACAAAATAAAAACACAAACCAACCAACTAACAAGCACATTAGTTATTTATTAAAGTGACAAGAACAACACTTGTTAAACATAAGTAAGCAGGTTTATAAAAGTTAATGAAATACATAGCCTAGTACACATAATCGGTTTAGAAACGGAAATGTTGTACGATGATGATGTTAACACAATAAAAAAATCAAGTTTCTTACATATCAAAAACGATACAAAATATAACATCTTTTCAAATTTCATTGATATATCGCAATAAATGGGCACATGGCGTCGTCCCGAATACAATCGGTGCTTCATGTCAAATTTACAAACTAGTACCGTGTGTATAATCCTAACTTACAATACAGGTTAGTCATCTAAAACTTATAATCGACACGTTGGTAGCTATACGACCTTGTATATTAGCGATGTGCTAGTATCCGATGCCATCCATGAAGCGCCATTGATTTACTTACCGGTAGTATCTATCAACATGATAATGCACATGTACATCGCGTACGGCGAACGACTGCCTAACTTAAGACACCAGGTCCGTGCACGTGTGTCTTCGCCAAGAAAGTTTAGAGAGTTACGCCATCAGGTCGTACAGCTACCATAAATGCCTATATTGCTTTATCACAGAATCAGAATACGTGTATAAGGAATGAAAAAATACACAAATAATACATCCATATAATATCAATTAGTGTAATTTCTCAATAAAATGATGATACAGATGTGTAATTAGACCCATGGAATGCGAATGAGAGACACTCATATTTGCTATGAAGATGTTGATGGATTACTCTTCGGCATTGTTTTATAACGTCCGTGTTTATAATGCACACAAGTTCCACCCCATTGTAGGCATCGGAATCACCAGAAAATCTAAAAAAAAAATACTGTTGAAGATTTTATCAAAATGACTATAGTATATATAATGGTTGTTTAATACCATATTTTCCCCCTCACCCTGGAAATACTGTCAGTTGGTCTCTAAAGTTGCCTGTTGGGTTGCCAGAGCTCCACGTGCTTGTCAAGAATCGTTAAATGAAATATGTAATCACCATTGTATCCAATGATGTCGATAATTTTACCTCAAATCACGCTTGTCTTAATTTATTCGTTTATTATATATATATATATATATATCTTGTAAATACCACGACTATTTAATTGATGTATTTAGACCTCATGTATTTCATATTTTCATATTATGAGGCATTTATATATTGCCAAATAATATCTCCTCTTGTAAAAGTTATAAATTATTAGTTATTTTGTCTGTTACTGACCCACTTCGGAAAAATGGGGGGTCTATGAAATTTTCAGGGGGCGAGGAGTTTCATGAGCAAAGCAAAATTGATATTGTTTCATTTCATTATTTAAGTGTTTTTTGGAGTCATTTATAAAATATAGTTATTTAAATAATCAAAAACAAAAGGTTAATGTTCATTCATATTTCATTTCATAAAAAAAGCACAACTCACAATTTTAAACAATTTTAACGTTATATCAATAAAAACTTAACGAAAAATAAAGATAAACATAAATTAAGTAATAACATAATAATTATATCACAGTTTTAACTATTTCAATGTACTTTTCAATCATCACAGCTTTAATCGTGGAAATTGGACCAGACATATGTATGCAGTCAATAAAGTACGATGGAGTTTCATCCAGAGCACGTATTATGCATGTTCTAGTTATTTATTAATTGTCATGCTATTTATCCATGTAACAGTACAGTTGTTGAACACGGGCGGATTGGCGTGTAGTTTTGAACAGTTTCCTTTTGCGGACACGGCATTGGAAAGTCATTGAAAATGTCATCGGGATTTATGTCCGCTAGCTGATAACTGATTTCTTGCAATGTCAGATCAACGTTGCTTGTTTCTATTGAAGATGGAGTTGCACTTGTAATCGGTCGTGAATAACAAGGTACAACTTGTAGATTCTCATTTGGTGAAAGGTTTTCTGACAATGTCTGTTCCATTTGTATTTTTCATGATCATGTACACGTTGATATACTGTCAATGACTGAATAGACTCTTGGCCAGTTACAGCCATAACTTGAGCACGATCAAACATATTTTTGGATAGGATAGTTGCACCAGTGGCCCTTATAGAATGGTTTGTGTAGATTTGGGACAATTCAGATACCGTACTCAGTGTTGACATGAAACCCTTTAGTTTCATTTCTCCAACAGGTACGTTACATCTCCTGACAGAAAGCTGTTTCTGCCATAACCTTGAAAGACAGAGATAATAACAAAATATTAATATTTTTCAGGTTTTACAACAATAGATTTTAACAATAAATTTACTGTGTAACAAACCCACTATAGAATTATGGGTAAGGTCGTAGTCGGATGAATAAATAGGTGACAATTTGTTACATGTCACTTAGTTTAATTAACTAGAAACAATTAGTTAAATGTTACGCGTAAATTAAAATACTATTATGGAGATTCACGATAGTTAAACAATGAATAATATAAGGCACTACTTTATACTTGATATTAAGAAAAAGAAAAGATATAATTAAACTTACCGGTTACATTCCGCATTCAACTTAGAAAGATTATTTTCGAATGACAATACAGTGCAGCATTCTGAGTCTGAAAAAGAAAATAACGTTACTTTTTAAATAATACATAACTGCAAATTCACCCAAAAAAAAATTTGCAAAGGCATCCGACGGTGACATTTATATATAAATGAATATTGTTTTGTCACCTTTCTCGGAAAAATGTTTTAGGTAAAATTGTTTACCAGAACAGTATTTCTAAGAGTATGACATACAATGTAAAAGAAAACGGGACAAAATAATAAGGTCTGCAAGACAGTTTATGGAAATCGGCGAAATTATTACTTTTTTTAATTATGCACTCAATGAGCGTTTGTACTGACGAGTTGGTCCGAATTTCGACATTTGGTCCAGTTCGTGTGAAACATTTTAGGTTTAGGCTTACCTGGTGTTTCTGGCATTACACCCGATGTAAATTTTTTGTCGTTTCGATGATTATTTGTAAGCTCATCCTGTATTTTCTTCACATATCTAAGTCCTGTCTTTGAATCGGTTTCAATTCGGAAAGTTTCCTTTGTCATGGTATGCATGTTTTCATTTTCCCTCCTGCAGAAATAAAGTCTTACATCAAAATGAACCTTATTGAACAATCCTTATGGTGTGAATATATTCATATGCAGTCCTGAATACAACTTCTGTATGGCCAATTCTGATATTATTAGATGAAGCACAATTTCACCTTTCTCTGCTCTTTTCAATTCAACCAGAACATCGTTGAAGTAAATGGTTGCTATCTACATATTTGGAGTCCTTTATTAAGCTAAACCTCTTATTGAAAAGTGGATTTTTTAGGTGTCGGTTAATTCAATGACGAATTCCCTCCATCTAATTAATTTTGTACGTAGACCCATCGGCATGGCGAAGGTCTATCCAAAAGCGACCTAAAATTTCGTCCAACTCAGCCTCCGGTTATTCTTCAAAATCCGGATTTCCCCCCTTCTCTGCCAAATAATCATTCAGAATTTTGGCCGCTAATTTATTAGCATTGAAAGTCTTCCCTGTGTTTAAGTTTAAACGTCTCTCTTTTTGTTTCGATTCTGATGTTTCTCCAAATATTATAGTGAAAGCCATTTTATCACTGCTTTGGTCTGACGACGATTTGAAGAGTAAAGATCGGCAAGGAGAATGCACGCACGTTGTACTTTACTATTGTTTCAGTCGCCGTGTCAATACAAACAGGCAAACTATACAAAATTTACATTTGTCATATTTGTAATTATTTCCGTGATTTTGTGATAAAAAAGTGATTTTGAAGGAAGAATCGATACAATGGCGGCAATTTTGTTGGCTATTGACTTCAAACTGACCCACTGTAGAAATTTAGGTGGTCACCACGTGAGTGTTTTGTCCAATGAAATTGTTAGTTTTCTAGTGTGAGCTGAAATAATAGCTTATAAAAACACCTTTAAAGTTTTATATATTTTCACTATTTAATAGCACCTTTATTGAATATCTAATAAGAGTATAACATAGTCTCCAGTTAATCATCTGCCTCATATTTCATCTCATGTTTCTCTTATAATTAAAATTACATTAAAATAATCATACTGTCTGCATTATAATTGGAAACTATGAGAATAAAAGTGTCAGTTTTAAACATATAGAAGAAACTTAGCATTTGTACCATATTGTTTTTTTAATGTAGTAATAATGAAAATCATAATCAAATGTTTAAAAATCTAGAATACACATCCCTACATAGGATGGTATGTTTATTTTGTACTCAATTGGTTTTTAATACATGTTTGTCACCAACCTTTTAGCAGCGTAAAGGAAGGCCTTGCTTTATTCTCTTAAATACTTTGATTCTTTTGAAAGTTTTGCTGTTTTAAAATGAATATAATTTTCCCTTTTTTACAGTTAGAACAAATGGTTTCACATTATTGTTTCTGATTACAAACATGTACTCTTTAGCTATCAATAGTATTCGGATAACCAACCTATCTAACTGATGCAAGGGATGTAACTCTTTCTTATGTAATAAAGCACATTCCACAATAAAGTGTGATTGATCACCTTTAATTTCATGTTTGTATATATATATATTTGTTCATTTATCATAACTCTTAGCATACTGCGTCTTATCCATTTTTCACAAACAAATCTTGCCGTTGTCTGGTGTCAATTTTAATTTCACATCTTTAGAATATCACCATATTCAAGTCCGGGACTAGAACAATATTGACACAGGTCTAATTTTTAATAGTTCAAATGATTACTACACTCTAGTTATCATTAGTTTGTTCAAGTTAATATTAAACAAACATCTTTTCAGTAGGGAGTTCAATCGTGTCAAAACGTTGTTATGTCTATTAACGCAGAGTTAAGTGACATCGTGCTCTTGAGAAACAAAGATAACAGTCGGGAGATGTTTTTAACTGATCATCGTAAAAGCATACAGCCTTATATCCTCTGTAACAAAATTTAAATTGTTATAGATCAACTTCTGTATAATAAGGATGTATTCCATTGGTCATTTGTTCACTCGTCTGTCATTAGGCTTCATTTTTTTTTAGTCAATACTTTAAAATCATCCTTTATCAAACATGATTCCATTAAATATTTATGCCAATCGTTATATGTCTCTCTTTTATTGGTCGTCACATTCTTTCGTTTGCCATTGATAACAGCACAGGCAATAAAATATTTGGTTAGGGAAAACTAAAACCAACAGGTTAACCGTTTAAATAAGTATTGAATCATTTAGAGAAACCAATAAAATGAATAATATACATGAGTAAACTGTATTACTTCATTAAAGATAATGTAAAACGTCTGTTGTTTTGTCCTTTGCCAAAACAACATTATTCTGTAAAAGTCCCTTTCAGTTTTAACTTAATATACAGTTTGAACGATTCTCACATTTATATTAGATGCATGATTATTTTTATTATTTATTCACCAAAATTTATTTCTAATATTTCTAGAAACGCAATTTTTATGTTATATGGAATCATATGCCAGTAAAGTGTCTTGCTCAAGAACACCACACATAGCCGTAATGGGGGAGCGATTCTCCTATACTGGGTCCAATCCTCTATCACTAGACCTCCTCTCTCTTATTTCTTCGATATATACTGTTCCTGTTCCTATCCCTTATGATAATGTTATCGAATCTGGATACCTCCTTCTCCGATATGCTTTTAACATATTTGATAAAATTAACCAAGGATTTCCTCCCCATTTAGATCCTTAGTACTGCCGTTATAGGATCTATATAAATAATATTTATTTTAATTACAAATATTTCTTCTGTCCTGTTTGTCCTAACAAATTTTAAATGTTGCTTATGTGTTATATTTGACTGCTTTAGCATGTGTAAATATGCTTTTATGTTCTATGATTCGGTTTGCTAGTGTCATTATTACCTGGGTAAATTGTCCTAATTTAGTAGTCACGTTTCTAAGCTTAGTAATGTTCTATGAGTACAGTTGAGTCGACATTGAAAATTGAAAATGACATAGCATTAAACCGAAAATGACTATTTGCTTATCACAGGTAATGCTAATTGTCAAACATCAAATCTGCCTGACTATGTAGAATTCGACGATTTTTTATTGAATTACTTTGATTGAGATGAGGATACTTTTAACACTTTTGATGAAGTCAAGAGATTGACTGCACTAAATATTCTGTGCGACCGTATATCACAATGAAAGAAAGTAAATGAATCCGGTCATAAACTACTTGATATCTTTTAATAATGTTTTTATTCTCAACGGTAAATTTATGAATTGCGGAAATTTTACATTTAGAGAAAACTCTGTAAGAGATTACTCTCTGTCATCCACTACTCTGCCATATACGATCACGAATTTGATGCGATAGAGCTCGATTCAATTTTTTTTTCAGATGGTCGTTGCCTCTTATCTATGGATTTTATGTTTTCACATTCAGCATGTTCTTCCACACAAAGTAATTTCTCCAATAACCACCAAAATGTCTTGATAGCAAAGAACAAAAATAAAAGTTTTCCATGAATTATAATTTAAAAACATTAGTTTAATGCTTCAATCTGAGCCCGTAGGTATTTACAAACACTATATTTAAAAAAAAATACAGAAAAAGAAAGCTGAACTATTATCAAGCGTGGCTAATGCCACTTTTACAGTGAATCCCCTAAAAACATATCTCAAAATAATAAATTACCTTACTACGGTCATCAATGTCAAAAAGCTAGAAATAAACATAATACTGCACGCCGGACAAATCCATTATTAAACTGACTTAAATAGATACAGGGTAAACACTGCAAGTAGATTCTACAAGCAGACGATGGATACATTTATGAATAAACATCGGAGTAAGAATGAACGAAAAACACGCACAATTAGTATTCATAAACCTAACGAGTACCAGAAATACCATAATGGCCTTTCACCAAAGGAAACTGAAAAATAACTGTTTTAGAATTTTACGAATACTTTGTAAATTACGGATTTAAACAATCTGATAACTGAGACCGTCCGAAATTATTAACAGCATCAGTACGACAAATAACGGAATAGCTGCAGCTTGATATCAAAGAATACACATATATTGCTGTTGTTGTTTTTCTAGCTCTGGAAGCTTCCTCCTAAGTAGAAAACGTGCTGTCAGTCAGGCCAATATGGCAATGCAATAAATAATAACTTGACCTACAAAATCTGCAAATTAAACATCTTGACCAGAGTATTCTGCTTAATAAAGTAACATATGGAAGTGATTTCTGGGGCTTTGATTGATTATATTAATTGATTGAATATGTATCGTCATTTTTATGCAATCGAGAGCTAACAGACGATCAGTGTCAAGATGTTGGGTGAGTATCTTGAACTTAAACCGGGATCTTCTGTAAGGCAACTGTGTCTTCACTCTATTGAGCTGTGAAACAGCCTAGCTTGAAACTATGTTAAACAATTTTGTTCAAACTATATGATATAAATTTTCCTCAGGCTTCTTGCCTCATGATAAGTTATCTTCAAACAAAAATAACGAAATGATTCTAATATTTAGAAATCATACAGACACTCATACCAATCAACTTTATACAGTATAATGTTTCAAACCCTATAGAGACGAACTAACTGTTGTCAACACTATTTAAAATGATGAGACCAGCTGTTTAGACAACGTTTCTGAACATCATATGTGTAAGACTTGTTTCAAACCTTAACCAAAACTGTATGTCTGGAATACTACTCAGTTTCAGCATAAAAATACACCTACATGTATATGTTTGAAGACTGTTTCAGCCGTAAGTCTTCAAACTTACCTAATGCCAATGAAACAAAGCCAAGTTTAAGCACGAAACTAACTTTAAATGTTGAGTACGGTTTCAAACTAAAAGCATCAGGCTAAACTAACGTACATGAAACAATCCCCAGTTCCAGCACAAGAGTTATTCCTATGAGTTACAAACACCAAGCCTTTCCGCAGCCTATCTTTATCGCAATGTACTCTTATCTTTTAAAACTTATATTTGGTATACTATTGTATAATAATAACGAAACAAATACAGTTTATTACCTCTCCTTATAATGATTGCTATATACAAACAATTATGCCATAAAACAACGACATTATTTTAACAATCAGTTATCATAATCACTGCTTTCTGGGATCATTAAGAACTAACCACTGTTGGAACCCATCTCCGCAAGTAACCGATAAATTTCCAACTTGAATCAGCAATCAGAGATGAATAATCATTAGGCACAATGTCGTTTATCAGTCATCACGGATCCTGTTATCGGGCGATTGATAGTCAGACTAAGGTCACCGGGCCCGGCTATGGGGATTTGAAAACTTAGTCATGATCAATTATCTTTTCAATCGTGCATAGTAAACTGTAATAAATGAAATAACTAAAAATCACATAACCAATCATAGTGTTTTATAAAACATTTAAAAGTGTGTTTGTACGAATACATACGCACAATTGTTTAAATGTGTCTAAAATACCTCAACGTCTAAGTAAATACACACTCGTATACTACTACTAACCATCTGTGTCCTGAGTCCAGGAAATGACAGCACCTTTCCCTTTATGAATTATTAATTCCAAACACTAGTACGGTGCTTATATTCCATTAATTGAAAAGTTATAATAAGTACACATGTGTAAGGTACAACGAGCGTAAATATATCCCGACCATCACAAGGAACCACTTAATTTCCACGCAATAATTTACCAATGAAATACCCTGAATGCCTATATACAATAATCTCGAGACATATGGAGTAGCATACCCCACGCCCGCCCATGTGCTTTTATGGTGTCCCACTTGAGGTACAGCATGAGGTTATCATAACTATATAAATAGTTTGCATACCGACTGACCAAATCTACCTTTTATTCGGTAATATATTTTTGCATTGGTTTGTATATCTTAAAAATCAACATAATAAATAAACAATTGCATTTTATATTTGTCTTGAATAACATTAAGTATACGAAAACATGTTTTAATTTATATAACACAATCACCCTCCCTTCAAATAGTAAAAAAGTCGACATTTTAACAGGATTGTGTGAAGCATCTGCTTATCATATTTATATGTTCCAATGATATACTCAACGCTTCAAACGCTTCAAACTACTAAGTTTTTTTTAGATAAGTAATAATATATGTTCGTTTAATAGGCTGTAACAGTAGGGCGCTTATGGCGTCATTATATATAATATGATGAGATATGTAGCTGTTTACTTGGTCAGAATTAATGTAGATTGATCTTGAACTTTAATAAAGGGAATAAACTTTATGCATATTTATAGTAGTATATCTATAATAAAATGTTAGTCATTATAGGTTTAAAGTATCAAATAATGATTTATAAAACATGCATGTACATAACTTTCGGTTTAAAACAGTTCATGCATACATTTGCTACCTAAGCGTGATGATATTTTTGTTCATCAACACATGGTTTAAACATATAAACACATACTACAATATAATGAATATAAGCTTAATACTGTGATTTATATATTTATACACATAAACATTAAACATGGTATTATGCATCTTAACTTGATTCATTTTAGCAGTTTGTGCACGCCTGAAAGTGCAATGGTGTTTTCACTGTGATTTTATCAGAATTTAATTGCTTTGGTGTATTAACGTGTTACCTCTCTCTCAGATATACGTGTACATATATTCCGAGAAAATGTCAGCCGCAGTCAATTGATAGAACATAAATTATGTCAGCAAATGATCCAGGGTTCAGAGTCCGGCCTAGCTACATATGGGTTTCGTCTTGTAATATGTGCAAAGAAAGTTAAAAGAAGGTGTGAATAACATTTAATGCTATCTATACTGAAGCATAACACTGACGCTGAATCACTCATCTCTTGCACAGAATACCGTATACATAGATATTTTGGCAGTTCAAAAGACACAGCTTAATTAAATTTATTTTCAAATTATTGCTTTGAACAATGTTATCCAAGCTATATTGGTATAGTTCAATGGCCACAGCTTCGACATCAATTACTTGATTTGACTAGGACAATACTTGGACTAAGACATTATGGATATAACTACAGTGTAAGTTTAATGAGGTTCCAATGATTAGATTTTGCTACATTACACACATCAGGTGAAATAACACAACTTTTGAAGATCCAAGGTCGATAACTATTATTTTCTAGATTTTCTAGTTCAAGAACCTGACTGAGAACTTAACTAAATACGTTACTAAATGTGGATCGCTAGAAATGACATTTCAAGGGCAATAACTCCGACAAACTCCAATTTGGCCAGTTTAGAAACATGTCGAAGAATTATTGGTGTGAATGTTTGGTTATGATCAAATGAAAACTAAGTGTGGAACAATACACAAAAGAACGATTTACGAAGACTCAATAGCCAACCAACATTAATTATCGTATTCTACTAGTTCAAAAATTTGAATAAGGTAGTTTATCGAAGATCAAATGAAAAATGCAGATGTCTTATAGTGTACACAAAGTTGATTAACGTATATTGACGATTCAAGGGCCAAAACTCTGACATTTATGACCTCATTTGCCAGTTTAAAGAATTGTCGATATTACTTTGTAATAATTTTTTTAGTGAAGATTAGATAAAAAGCGTTGGTTTTACATAGCACTAAATGCCAAATTACACGTTTTGATAATTGAAGGGTGATAATGATAATGACATTGATTTTCTGATATAGCCAGCTAAAAGAAATGTCAGTAATAATTGCTTAAGAGCGAGCGAGTCAGCCAGCCAGCTAGCCAGCTAGGTGGTAAATTGTAGAAAACAAATACATTAAGATAAAAGAATATTATGATTTTATGTTCATCTTATCAATATTTATCAAATGACAGCACCACTAATCATTTTTGAAAATAAATATAACTGTACTTCTAAAAACATCCGTGCGAAATAAGGAATGTGAAAATGTCTTAGCCAACATAATGTAATAGCGTGATTATGCATTTCACGTCAGGTACGTGTATAACGAAGTTGTCTTTTTCAGGTTGTGATGAAAACATGGAACGAGTTTACAGTCCTGAACATGGCAACGCCACATTCTCGTTCAGGGTGAGTCCGTTCAATACAGGCATTTATATCTTTACACGCGAGATTGATAACAAATCAGGTGTAGCATTGGTGAAGATTTACCCTAATGAGATAGAAAAACTGATAAATTCACTAACATTTGTAGGAAACATTAGTGCCGGCAATATATCTTTGTTATATACAAACGTAAATAAGACCGAAGCTGGTGATTACAAGTTGTTAAGTTTTGGTGTACCGGATGCACTTGCGCCATCATGTGTCTCATTAGTCATACTTGGTGAGTACAATATTTTGTTTGAGAATGTGTGTTTACCATGACTAATAATATAACGAGTGTTTTAAGTAGTAAGGTTATAAGCAAATGTTGGTGCTTCTGTTCAGCCGCATATTTATTGTAATTTTTAACAACCATTCTTCAGTAATTTTTCTTTGACGCTTGTAGATCTTGAGATATTTTGATGTTATACTTTTAATGCTTTGATATATTTGATATTTAAAAATACTGTGCATAATATAATGGCTATAAAGAGTACACAATAAAATCATATTCAATTGAAATTAAGTATATATATTTGAGGACTGATATTAAATTAATTTGCTTCTTTATTTCTTCTTAAATAAATAATCTATACATACAATACAAAAAGCAATAACAATATAAATAGTAAAATAAATAATAATACATATAACGCAAGGCAAAGGGAATATTACATTATACTTCATCAAACTTATTCAATGTTTTTAATTTTATAAATATGTTGACATGATACCCAATCAATAAATCTTGTCGAAACGAAATACACGATATTAGAAGGAAATCAGTGTTATACACAATATGTCGGTATAGTTAAAATTTATTAATATGTTTGTAAATCTTAGTAATATTGCACTACGCATTTATTCTGATTTAAGACCAAATTTGGTGCAGTGCACGAATAATCACTACAAAACATTTATGATTTGTTGTATCCTTGGTAACAATTGGCCTTAGGCCATTAATCTGGTATGTTTTGTTTCTTATTATTAAGGACTATCAATGCGTTGACTGGTACAGGACCGATTATATTATGAATTGATATCCAGATATTTCTCTCTAACAGTTTCAGATTCGCTACATTCTAAAATAAGATGAATATTTATAAAAACAACACCTTTGTTACGCTTTAAAGATGTTAGGTTATACCATTGACAGCTTTTAATCACAAGACAAGTTACCACTCCATAGAAACATCTACTTTTTTCAGGTATACAGTTGTCATTTTACTCATTAATATATACATAAATCCTCTTGTAAATTTATATAACACAATTCTAAAAAGATCCTAACTTGTGCCTCAAAACAATGAAATCATTACAATATTACTAAAATTACTCGCGTTACTCTTTTCTCTCTATAGTAATGTATGTGTATTTTCTTTCTTCGTCATTGTCTTTTCTTTTATTAATTTGCTTCATATCGTACTAAATATGTTCGTTTACAACATCAGTTATTGCTGGTATTGTGAATACTCATGATTAAACATAATTAATTGTCAAATACTATTTCTAATACAGTTATGTAATTGTTTTGATTTACTTAATTTAAATTGTGACATCTTGTGATCCAATCCGATTAAAAACTTACAATATCTATATGAGGTGTTCTGTATATGGCATTTGTCATGGTTTATATACTGATATCAAAAAAGTGATATAAATATGTACGTAACTCTTTATAATATGCTGAAATAGTAGAGGTTCTTGCTTGTAGCTTTATTTATACATAGGTTTAGATTGAAAACAAACGCAGATGCTGAGTAAATGTTGGGTACACTTGAGCACCCTCAATAATCAGGATAATCATATTCAATAGAACAATAATGGTTTATAAAAAACAGATCTTTGAAATGCTATTATCTGGTTCGAGCGCACTAAAGCAGCTTTCGTTTTCAGTTTAGCTTAATTTTATATACACAGTATACTTTTGTATAATGATTATTTATATATTTTATAGGCAGTCTATTCCAAAAAGGAATATATCAAATATTTAATATTAAATCCTTACCCTAACACTCAAATAAAGAATTAACAACTTTAAAAAAAAATATTTCCCTTTTAACTGAAGCTAATATAACGATACATTTGTTAAGCTTTTCAGTATGATAACTGAGACTGTATTGTTAGAGTTGACAAAACTGACAAACTAGAATTTGTATAATATTCAATTATTTAACCCTAGCCTACGTTAAATTATCTTTTTAAACGTCAACGTTGGTATAGCGCATTTAATGTTGGGTTTGTGAACTTTTAATAAAACTGGATAAGCAATACATAACAACATAAATATGTTGAAAATGACATTAAACCTCATTCTTCAAAAACTAATATTTTGTGCACACTAGTTATATAATAGCTATGGAAATCAAGGGTCTTTAATAATTCGAGCTAAGGGCAGCGTTTATTGATTAATCGGTCTTATCGCAGTATTTTCACACCGACGCTTAACTCTGTGGCAATCCTGAATTAGATATTACGCAAGCCTCTCCTTACATACGCAATTAACTCTGTCGTTGATTGTTCAGTTACCGGGTCAGTGGAGATCCTTTGTCTCAGTCATTACTCTAGACACTTTCCGATCGCACATATATTCATTGTTAGCACGATATGTTTTATGTTTTCATTAATGTCTAAATTTTATTATTCATTGTTTGAAGAGTGATATCCAGGCATATTGTTTATGATGACTATTGTCATTTTCTTATGTTTTATAATTGGATTGTTTACACGCCACAGACTTTTAATTTCATCGCATGTTGTTGTTGTGTATGTAAACCCACATGGCGGATACTTCTGTGCGCGTCGCAGTTATAGGTCATAGTTTTGTAAGTCGACTTGGCCGTGCCGTTTCTTCCTCTGTTTCTGTTGTTCATAAAGGATTCGGTGGATTGCGTGTCACGGATAAAAATGCATTTATGCGCCATTTTCATACTTTTTACTCAAAGTTGTGCTGGCGGTCGTTGTTCTACAGATTGGAGGTAATGAAATTGGCAAACACACTTCAACTTATATGAGCATATTCATCCATTGACACTAGCGAGTGATTTGGAGGACTTGGCTGTTATGCTAAAGAATGACTATAATGTCGGACAGGTTGTGATGGGTGAAATATTCACGAGGATCAAACCAAACCACGGTGCATTTCTGCCGAGATGTACGAGGACAAGTGTGTTTAAACTAACACAATACTAAACACATTGCTTGATGTCCATGATAACATTCACTTCTGGCGACATCGACGGATCTTCGGGGCCCGAACATCCGTCTTCAGTGACGACGGCGTCCACCTTAATCAGTTTGGACAGCATCGGTTCTACCGATCTATACGACATGCCGTAATGAGAGCAATGAGACGAATAATTCACGGGGACTACTATATTATTCTTATATATAGACTCTGTAATTTAATTATGTAATACGGCCTGTACGGGCTGTTATATTGCTATGACACTTGAGAATATATAACTCTCAATGGTCTCGGATCCGATATTCGTATATACTTAAATACTGCAGGACCGTGTCCTGTCAGCTTAAAATATGCTATACCATATCCTTAGAATATTAACATGTGGATACAGTCCACCATTTCAAACACAAAAAGGAGTGTCTAGCGTTCTGCTTACCTTATATAGCATTACATCATTTTAACAGCTTCCGTGAGCCTTAAACTTTACTACGGGCATATGTTATTAGCAGCTTCCGTGAGCACCGGGCTTTACCACGGACACCATATATATATATATATTTAAATAAATCTTCCGTGAACATTTAGGCTTGATCACGGGCAATATATGTGTTTTACATCTTCCGCGAGCATTTATGCTTTACCACGGTCATATTTTTAAGCAGTTTCCGTGAGCACCTGGCTTTACCATGGACACTATATATATAGTTTTTTATTAAGCTTCCGTGAGCAGTTATGATTTAGCACGGGCACTATAAGTGTTATTTTACAGCTTCAGTGAGCATTTATACTTTAACACGGGTATTATATGTGTTTTTTCCAGCTTCCGTGATCGTTTATTCTTTAGCACGGGCTAAATATGTGTTTTAAGGCTTATGTGAGCATTTATGCTTTAGCACGGGCATTACGTATGTATTAGCAGTTTCCGTGAGCACCTGACTTTACCACGGGCACTAAATATATATTTTTTTATTCAGCTTGCATGAACATTTATGCTTTAGCACGGGCACTATATTTTTACAGCTTCCGTGAGCATTTATGCTTTAGCACGGGCGCTTTATGTGTTTTTACAGCTTTCTTGAGCATTTATGCTTTAGCACGGGCACTATATTTGTTATTTTACAGCTTCCGTGAGCATTAATGCTTTAGCACGGGAATTATATGTGTTTTTACAGCTTCCGTTATCGTTTATTCTTGAGCACGGGCTAAATATGTGTGTTTTACAGCTTATTTGAGCATTTATGCTTTAGCATGGGCACTATATGTGTTTTTACAGCTTCCGTGAGCATTTATGCTTTAGCACGAGCACTATATGTGTTTTTACAGCTTCTGTGAGCATTTATGCTTTAGCTTGGGCACTATATGTGTTTTTACAGTAGCTTCCGTGAGCATTTATGTTTTAGCACGGGCACAATATGTGTTTTGCTTAACAGCTTCCGTGAGCATTTATGCTTTAGCATGGGCACTATATGTGCTTTTAGAGCTTCCGTGAGCATTTATGTTTTACCATGGGTACTTTATGTGTTTTACACGTTCCGTGAGCATTTATGCTTTACCACGGGCATAACATATGTATTAGCAGTTTCTGTTAGCACCTGACTTTATCACGGGCACTATATATATATTTTTTATTCAGCTTTCGTGAGCATTTATGCTTTACCACGGGCACTATATATATGTTGTTACAGCATACGTGAGCATTTATGCTTTAGCACGGGCACTATATGTGTTTTGTTTGACAGCTTGCGTCAACATTTATGCTTTACAACGGGCACTATATATGTTATTAGCAGCTTCCGTGAGCACCTGACTTTACCACGGGCACTATATATATTTTTATTCAGCTTTTGTGAGCATTTTTGCTTTACCATGAGCTCTATATTTGTTTTTACAGCTTCCGTGACCATAAGTGCTTTACCACAGGCACTATACATGTTTTACATGTAGCAGCATTCGTGAGCACCTGACTTTTCCACGGGCACTATCTATAGCTTAATTCCGCTTCCATGAACACTTATGCTTTACTACGGGCACTATATGTGTTTTTCCAGCAGCTTCCGTGTGCATTTATGCTTTACCAAGGGCACCATTTATGTATTTAGCAGCTTTCATGAGCATTTATGCTTTCACACGGACACACGTTATTACAGCTTCTGTAAAACCTTTCCATGGGCATGTTTCGTGAGCATTTCTGATTTGACACGAGTACATAATATATATTTATTTTGCTTCCGTTAGGGTCTATGCTTTAGCACGGGCACGTTATATATCCCTTATGCTTCCGTAAGAATCTAATTTTATATGTTATAGGCAGCTTCCGTGAGCATTTGTGCTTTGTCTGCTACCATTTATGTTTGAACTTAGATACATAATCCCATAAATATGGCAAGTTTTTGTTAGCTTATGGACTTCACCATAGTAGGATCGTGGTATGAGTTGCCTTCACGTGTACATCAGTTTCTTGCGCATAAATTTGGTGCATGCTTCACAGCCAGCATAATATCCTATAACCACTTGGTTTACACCCCCTTTAACATGTTACTAATTTAATTCATTAGCAGCTTCCGTGAGCATCTTGATTTACCACGGGCACTATATATATTTTTTCAGAAAAGCTTCAGTAATCATTTTTCCTTTAGCACGGGCAGATGTTATTAGCAGCGTTTGGGAGCATCTTCCTTTAGCACGGGCATTATATATATTTTTAAATAAAGCTTCCGTGAGCATCTTGCTTTACCAGAGGGACTATATATATTTTTAAATAAAGCTTCTGTAAGCATTTCTGCTTTACCAAGGGCTTACGTTATTAGCAGCGTCCGTGAGCATCTTCCTTTAGCACAGGCATTATATATATTTCTAAACAAAGCTTCCGTGAGCATCTGGCTTCACCACGGTGACTATATATATATATTAAATACAGTTTCTGTGAGCATTTATGCTTTACCAAGGTCATATGATATAACAGCTTCCGTGAGCATCTGGCTTTACCACGGGTACTGTTTATATATGTTTAACACCATTTATGCTTTACCACGGACACTTTATATATCTCTATCTTTTAAAAGCTTCCATGACTATTAATGCTTTACAACGGACTTGGCATGAGTTGGTTCCACGTGAAATTCCGATTCGGGAGCTTGCACATGATGCATGTTTTAACACGGTCAGCCCTATCATATCTTTCCATTTACTTTGAATAGTAATACACAAGGGGCTTTATCACTTGGTTTTACATCCCCTTTGACATATTAGTCATTAACTTCAACTCTTTCAGCACAATGGACTCCAGGCTTAAAGACAGCGTCAAGCGTAACCAGCCGTTAACAACCAAAACCGCCGTTCCACAACTGAAGACCGCTGGCCGCCCATTCGCAGTGCACACTCAGGAACATCACATACAGCGACAGGTCAGCCATCAATTGATGTCACTGTATCTGATAACTATTATGTACATGAACCATGAACTTTAAACAGCCACTATCAAACGGATACTGGTGTTCTACAGCCGAAAGCATCCGTCACTGCTGCAGTTACATCCGAAGTACAGGGCTTGTGTCAGACTCAGACAGAGATCAACAAAGTGCTAGGTCAGTCTGACAACAATTGGACCAGTGCGTCATGTTTGAAGTCCCAATAGAACTAGCCAAGCCATTCGGGCAAAGCATTTAAATGTGCCAGGTATAAATGTCTCTTCTTCTTTAGGTCAATAATGAAAGTACAGTTCTCTGAAACTCTGTTCTTCCATCTAATCAAGCCACTTCTCTTCTCAGTAGTCAAACATCAGTTTCTCTACCTTTACATGTCACTGTTCCTCTGAAACTAGTGAAAGAACAAGAGAATATATGAACAATGAATTTGTTGATTTGCCTTCACTTTTTGGTCGATCCACCGCAGTTATTCCAACTCACATCCTGTGTGTCTGGAATTTTTGTGGTCACCACAAACTCCTCCAAGAAATTCCAGTGGACAGATGCTTTCGCTACTTACTCTTTTGTCTATCGGTTGTAGTATCCAGACATGGCTGATATGGCACCACTATCTGCTCAATTTTAAGTTCACATTTAATTTTAAGTTTAATACTTTTGCTCTTGTCGTAGATTGATTGTTCTAGGTTTCACAAGGCTGCAACTGTTTTACAATATGACGACAACGTGTACTTACAGTACAATAATGGCATTCTCACTGATGTACGTGTCACTTTCTGACACTTTAAACAAAGTAACGGTAAACATCACAGCATTTGGTTCTGTCATGGTCAAACTAAGATATCCCCAGTTTCTGCATTACTCCAATATATCAATTAAAAGGTTAACATTACACAACAATCTCAGTTAAAGTGGTACTTGGACGTTGTAGCAGTAACATAATTACACAGATCTCTGGTGTTACCTGCTTGGGCTGTGTACACACTAACCCGTATCTTTCCAGAGAGCTCTTCATTTACATCCAGGGCATATTTTATATGATTGAATGTCTTGTGAGTTTACATTATATAACTTTAAACATGGACTAGGATAATGCTACTTCCTTGTTACCTAATTGGGCTGGTATCATGAACTATGATATTGATATTTTGTGTTATTTACTTTGGAATACGATGTACTATAATTTTGATGTTTTGCTATTACGTGCATGGGCTTGTAACATGCATTTTGATATTGATTTTTTGTTGTTACCAGCCTGGTATTTGTAATACATACTATGAATATGTACTATTGATATCTTCCAGGTACATGTACTATGATAATGATTACTTTCAAATTCATAATGTTGTATTATTTCATTCCAATACTCAAAATTCTTTCCATCGTGTATGGTATACGATGATGATGTGAATATGTGCAATGCCCATTCTGATGTTCAAACCTATTTTATGTAAAACTATGTTTTCAAATTTGGATACATGAATTGTCACAGATACATTTGTTATATACTAGAGCTTCGGTTCTGTTTCTATATTACAGTATCGTATATTACACACTTTGATTACCACAGGCTTTAAAGTAGTTCACCATTATTGGTCATTGATTTCAAACATAATTGTCTGCATAGGTTATTTAGAATATTATTCAAATTTGCGTTATACATTTATCTCATATATTAAGGTAAATTCAATCAATTATTAAGCGTTTTTCGTGTTTAGGAAGAATTGAATTTAGTTTCTTTATACGTTATGATTTTCATTCAATATGCAATCAATGCTTTATTGCATGCGATTGAATAATTCTCAGTTTATTGGTTTCACCTGACAGGATGCCTCCTTCTGCTCTCCTTCTCCACTCGAAATGAGGGGGGAAGAAAGAACTAGCATTCATAGTTCTTCCTTTATGTGGTATTCTATCGAACCATTCACATTTCTTTTTTTTCTGTATTCTTTGAATATTTGCAATACATGTTATTAATATTATGGCACATGTGTGCCTTGCTTCTGTCGATGTAATGTATAAAACTTTTATGGCACATGTGTGTCGTTCTAATAATGCATAATGATAACCATGATTTATGACACAATTGTGCATTACATATATTGCATAACAATAACTGGTCACAATGTGACCCATTCATTGCATCCTTAGTTCAGTTGTTTTCTTTTTCAAACCCTTGGCAAGATTTATAAATAATAGCTATGGAAATCATAGCGTGTTTTATAATTTGAAATAAGGGCAGCATGTATTGGTTAATCGGTCTTATCGCAGTATTTTCACACCGACGCTTAACTCTGTGGCAATCATTGTTTTCATCATCATCATGGTTATCGTCATTAGCTTAGACGTTCTTTTCATCCATTGTTTTTTTTAATTCTACATAAAAGTCGATCTAGATCCAATACTTCGACTTTCCTTCAACCAACAACATTTTAATTCACTCATATTTCCATTCTCTATGAAATATCATCAGTATTATGTAAACAACCTGCGTTTTCAATAATGTGTAGAAAGACGTCGGCTATTTGCACGCCTGTGACTTTTGTGTCCGCTTGGCGCTTTTTATTCGTAACGCTTTTTATCAACAAGAAAAAAATAGAAATACGTCGACTTTTATCAAAGGCGTCATGTTGATAAAATAACGTATTTCTATTTTTTCTGCGGACAAAATGCGTGAAGCGGACAAAAAACGCAAGCACACACGGCCGTTTGTGTTTGTATTTTTTTCTTCCCTAAAAAAATTGATGGAAGTAATATACATGTATCTCAAAAGTCGTAGAAACCGACCACTAACCACTTATCTTCGAACAATTATTAGTTAAAATACAAAATAATATTATCTTAAAGGGACACATCGCTACTTTAACACTTTTATGTTTAACACAATTTCTAATATTACTAAGGCCAAAATAATATATCCGTTTCTAGTTCGTAGAAAAATAGTGTATACCACGCATGATTGTATTTTCTTTTATTCGCTCTCGACGTACTAGTGATGTTAACAGCAAGCCGATCATCGGTTGTTGTTGTATGTTAACCAGGTTATACTAAATAGATAGCTACATTGAAGATTCACTGTTCTAAATAACAAAATAACCATTTGTTTAGGGCAGTATTCTCTGTCTCTCTGGGCGGCCACTCACAGCACACACACTAGAATATTCAAAATCCACATTTGATGAAAAATGATTAACAATACGAAAGTGATGTTTTTGATTTGTTTTAATTAAGAAAAAAATAGGATCGGCTGTAAAGATTAAGGACATACAACCAACCGGAAACTTATGTTTTTTTTTGCCTTATCAAATATGAAATTAAATACCTCAGTATAAAAAACAAATCAAAAGAAATATCATTTTATATTTTTAAGAATATTACAGATACATTAAAAACTAACATAATTTCGAATCCCCGGCCGGCCAAATTCTCCGTGATGATTTATTTATATACATGTACTACATTGCGTCTCATTGTCATTCGTCTCTCACTGCTGATTTCAATTGAAAAGTTAACCGTTTCTTGCAGAAGATTTTGCTCGAGTACTGGTTAACCCTCCAGGATCCCAGGAAACAGTGTTAGGTTAACTGATAGTCTAGTATCGCTCGATGGCACAAAATGGCGTTAATATTCAAATAAATGGTTTTATAAAAAAAAACTAGTATTAATAATTAGCTTCATGTAGTAATATATTCATAATGCAATGGATCGTTTGATGCTAAAACGCAAGTAAAATGGATTTTCACACTGGTGCTAGTCTTTTAAAGAGCACCGTACGTTTTTAGAAGAGTGTTAGCGAAGTTGATAGAGTGTCGACCACTTACTTCAAAGGTCGCGGGTTTGATCGTCGTCATGGCCAAACAGATAACCAGTCCTCGCCTGTTCATTCATCATCAAAAGAGTCAATGAGCCTTACAACATAACTAATTATATGTGTCTGAAACTTCTGTACTATTTTAATTGCTGTTTTCTAAAAGAAATCTTAATCTGCATTTCCATCATATTTCTTTTAAATATTAGACCACGGCGTGGTCTAGTGGTAGAGCGACCGCATCGCATGCCGAAAGTCGTCGGTTCAATCCCCGGCCGGGTCATACCAAAGACTTTAAATATGGTACTAGAAGCTTCCTCGCTTGACGCTCAGCATTAGGAGGATAGTTGTAGGTCTGGTCGGCCCGGTGTCAGTATAATGTGACTGGGTGGGGTATCATACCATGTGTCTGCAGCATGATACTCCAGTGTGACAGCGCTTAGAATACTGTCTCAAGTAGACATCGTCGCGATATGACTGAAAAATTGTTGAAAGCGAGGCTAAACACCATACAACAACAACAACAACTTTTAAATATTGAATTTATCTTTGATACAACTTAATGTTTTGGAAATAGGAATTAATCTGCGAAAGGGTGATTTGACCAAAAGCAATTGGGAGTGTATTTAACCGGAAGTAGTAACAGCTGACCACGTGACTATCCACTTGTGTGTGTTTTGCAAATGAAACATTTTTTACAAAAATAATAGTAATAATATTCAAAGTGGTTAGGTGGAGGGGTGCTCCAACATAGTTCAATGACGATATGCCTGGATCGTGGCTTTTCACTGCTAACAATAGCGGGTATTGTATCAGGGTCATTTTATGAATGTATAACAGATTGTGCTCCGAACTTAAGAAAAGCCAGACCTGTTGTTATTAATAATTGACAACCATACTGTCCAAAGTTGACAAGCAGTCGTAGATGTCATCAGAAATGAGAATCCAGTTTTGCACACTAGTATAATGGTAAGAACAAACTTGTTTAATTATCACAAACCGTATACTTAATCAGCTATATTAACGTTAACTTTTGCTTTAAAGCATTGTTTGACGTAGGGTAAGGTTAAATAACTGAATATTATAAAAAAATTCTAGTTTGTCAATTTTTCGAAAAATCTAACATTTAATGTACAATATATTGTTTAAAATCATATACAAATTATGCAAAAATCGCTCTGTTTGTTTTTTTGTTAATATGATTTAGAGTCCGTTTTTTCGAAAAAATGGAAGAAAACAATCCCCTTTTTCGCTAGTATTTTCAAAATTTGGCGTTCGTACGCGATTTTGCTGCTATAAATTGTGACGTCAAAAAGGCTGAACATGGCGATGTTTACGACGTCACATATAAATAAATGTTTATATTTACCACTGAAATCAATACTCTTAGTTTCATTATATACCAAATAAACTTCTGATTTCGAAAATGATTTAAAAGGTGTATTTCTCCTTAATAAAAAAATAGCCTTAATCGCTCCTCTGTGGTACAACAGAACGTGATAGTAATTTCTTTATTTGGACAGTTCTAGAAACATTGCAATTCATAATAGTTTATGAAACGAATGGGTAGGTTCTGTGAAGCTCCAATAAATATATGGCCGCTAAACATCTCACTGCACAGTTGCGGCGTACATGTAACATGATTATTGAGCTTAAAAGAATCATACGTTACATGATTATTGCGCTTAAAAAAATCATATGTAATTTGGTTTGAAATATTAACAATATGGTCCATATTGGTTGTGCTTTCTTGCTGCATATGAGTAGAGTAACAGCTGGCACGGTATATACTACAATAACACATCATTGGTGTTAAATGGTGACTTTTATAGGATTTCAAAAGATGCATTTATTGACTTATATTTTAAAAAAAAAACACTTCTATGTGGAATACAGTCAAACCTTGTCAAACCTTTGTAAGCGGCCACCTCTATTAAGCAGCCACTTGTCATAAGCAGCCACATTTGGTATTTCTCCTATCTAAGTTTTTCAGAGCAAATAAACCTGTATTAAGCAACAACCTGTCTTAAAAGGCCACTTTTGCTCCTTCCTTAACTGGCTGCTTAAGATAGGTTTAACTGTATATGTGTAACTGTGGAAATTTTAGATCATTTTTTATATAGAAAAGGAACAAAATTCAACTCTGTTGTGAGACCTGAAGATAACATATGATCAAATGCTTAAAAACGCCACTTTGACACAGATGATATTTTTCACTCAGAATATTCTCAGATGCAGTTAATTTAGCGATTTTAAAATACTGCTACATGAGAAGTCAGTGGGTTACGACAACTATTTGACAATATTATGGCCACATATTGATGAAAATGTAAGAAAAAAAAAGTTTTTTGTAGTAATCAGTTGTTTTGCTTTTCAGGCATTAAAGCTATGTACAAAAAATGTTTATTAGTGTATTACAATAGGCACTAGGGACTCATCTTAATGTTTTTACAATCTAGCAATATACATGGTATTAACAACTTGTCAGATGTTTCAGGAAAGGTTAAAAATCAATCATTGTTTATGCTTACAATTGTAATATTCTAGCAGAGAATCACCATCTGGCTTCATGCAATGGCTGCAATTGCATGATCAAACCTTGTAGATATGGTAACACCATGTAATGTGCCAAGATTGCCTGTTACAGATTTATTTTTAACGCCTATTCATGCATATTATTTTATGTTGGCCATGTTGGAAATATGACCCTGCCACTTCATTTTTAAAAAGTCAACATAATCTCGGCTGAGAAAAATATGCCAGTAGCTGGTTGTACTTTGCGACTTGTCGTAATTTGTCGCTTGTCAGTTTATTATATCATGTTGTCGAATATGTTGGAATATCATATCATTTTGTATTTCTTATTTCAATTTCTTGTAGAAGTTATTGCCTTGAAATTTGTACGCACCATAATTATATTAATCAAATGACTATACACAAGTCTCATCTTATTTCTAAATATTTTAGATAACAAAACAAACCCCTAGTATATATTGAAACTGGCAATTGATTAAAGTCTAATGTTTAAATAGCAATGTTAAATGTTTAAAACACTGAATTTATTATGAAATAAAGTAAAGTATACTAAAATATTACAAAATAGAGATAATGTACAAACTCGGATACGATACAAATGTTTTTTTTCAAAGAAAACCATTCAGCAACAGTAAACATACAACTTACTAGCTATGGAAATGTAATGGGGAAAAAATCAGCTTTTAGTTATGAAAAATGTCCAATTTCGCTAAAATATGAAGTTTGTCTAAAGCCATTGATTTACTTGTTTTTTGTTTGAAAAATGATTTTCAGTGCTCGAGCGTTTAATTTTGCACACTCTCTCCCTTAATGCCCCACTACACAGTTGCAGCCATTTTTCCTCACGCAAGGATCATTTTTTTCCCTTAAAAATGTCCAACGCAATTTAGTTTGAAATATTTTCAAAAAGGTTCATAATGGTTGTGATTTCTTGCTACAGATGATTAGAGTAAGAGCTCTAAAGATTACTTTTTAAACAGTAACGAAAATATTATGAATTCTCTTACATGAATAAAGTTCCTGTCGCTTAGAACCGTTTGAAATAAACGTATATAAACCATTTACTGGCATTCAGTACTTAAACATTGTGGTATCATTTAAAATATATTTTTGGTGAAAAATCCCAAATAAAAGCAAATATCGCCTTTTTTTGTAATACAATGTATTCGAAAATGACATTTATATATATTAAAGCTTTATACTACATTTTAGTTTTATGTAGGTACGTTTATGTTTTATGTTAAAGCTAAATAAAAAGTATTATTTGATAATACTTTTCATAAAGCTTAATTCATTGATACGTTCACATTTTTTCTAGCTTTGTCCATGGTATGTTTAACTACCCTGCGATTCTGTAAACACTTTGACTGTGTAATGTAGGCCACAGACATTTTAAATATGTGTTATCAATATGTGTTCACACCGTTTATGAAATGACACACCGATAGTGATTTTATTTGTATTTGATTAAAGTTCATGTTTACACAATAAAATGTTAGGTTATACTTAGACGGTTTTACGTGAAAAAAAAAAACAACAGTTTTACATAGAAAATAACTTACAGATAACATATATCTTTACGTAACTTTACGGTACCTCCCTAACTGGTGTTAGTTTTTTTACGTAAGTCGAGGAAAACAAAATGACGGCAATATTTATTTTTTACCAGTTTAAAAATACAAATTACGGACTTCTGTGTGTAAGAGAAACTGTGTTTTCGCGATTTTGCATTGAGGAAAATGATTTAATAGGACTTATAACCATGTAATTATGTCATTCTATGCATTATCGGCGTTGCGTGATCAATAGATATAGATGTGAACCGGATTAAAAGGAACACATGTTTATAAATCTTGATTTCGATTAGGGAAAATTCAGAGCCTCAAAATCGGATTGACTTTCTGTTTCTATAATTAAATATCAAACAACACGTGACAGATACCGTAATGACCTATATATATATAGGACCCAGACAGCGTGTCTATACTGAAATCGCTGGAGGATTTAACAACAATTTGAGGATGAATGCAGTGGGAATTGTTGTTTTTACAGGTAATATATATTCTATGGTTTATTTGCATTGGCATAACTGATTGTATATGTCAACAGATTGAGGTAAACAATACAACATTGAATTATTCCATGCTCATGCTCTATGTTATTTACCATGAGTATTCGCATTGCATTATCAATATCTATAAATATAGTTGTGTATACGGAGTTCACAAACAGTTTACTTTAAACAAGAATTTCTGGTCCTTTATATAGTTTAATTACAATAATTTTTCTTCTTCCACTCTTATAAGTTCATTTCTTCTTTCCATTCCCTGCACATGTGTTATGTGTAACAACCATGCTTAAATGAGGTGTGAACTTGCCACGTGAATAGAGACATTTCATGTACAGTCTTAAACTCTTACCTATATTTGAACGAGATAAATTACAAAGAAATATCAATGACCTCGACATGGATTCGAACTCGAAACTACCGCGAACGCTCTACATATGTCGCCCCAAATGTAGCTTTTTGGTGAGACTACTAGTTTACGTTATTTCACAAACATATTAAACCGCATTGGTGGTCTATATGTGGACGGTCGTGGGTTTGGTATATGGCCGGTACATTATACACAAGACAAATCTTATTTAATCGCCGTAATAGGGTTGAGACTAAAAGCGGATTATCTAAAAAGAAATATAAAATATGACTTGAAATATGGCATTAGAAGCTTCCTCTCTTGGCGCTCACCAGTCAGAGGATAGTTCAAGGTCTAATCAGCCCGTTGTTAGTATATAGTGACTTGTAGGGTTATCGTACCATGTGTCTGCGGCATGATACTCAAGTGTGGCAGCGTTTAGAATATTGTCTTATGTAGACACTGTCGCGACATAACTGAAAACATGTCTAACGTGAATGCTAAAAACCAATCGATAACAACAACAAATATATGATATGAATCTAAAGATTTTTCCATGTTAATAAATAGTGTAAATTCCTATATTAAGTTTATAAATAGGGTAATTCATGTGATCATTTTTTTTTCAGGATATGTTTTCATACCAAAAGAGATGAACGCGGCAAACAATCTATTACGGTCTATTATTCAAGTTAAGCCAAAATGGAATGAATGGCGATATATTGAAATGGATATATTATAGTGAAACGGAAACAAAAAATTTGTATTGGTTCAAGTGTGTCAAATATTAAGGAAACATCTGTTGGTGTTCTCCAGGGTTCGATCTTTGGTCCTTTATTTTTTCTTCTGTACAAAAAAGATATTGCAGAACATCTTTTAAGCGTAACTCGTATTTTTTCAGACGAAACATCGCTTGCATCTACAGCTTCTAACTTACCAGATTGAGAAGGTATTCTTAATCACGATCTTATCGCAGTGGTTAGTAAATTTTAAACCGAACAAAACAGAAGCAATTATGTTCACACTAAATAAAAATGTATCTTATCCATTTTTAATTTTTGATGAAGTCCCAGTAAAATTTGTTGATCACCACAAACATTTAGGCATAACTTTTAGTCATAATGCAAAATGGCACCATCATCTAGATAACATTGTGAATGCGGCTTGTAAGATTTAGGGAATGATGCGTAAAATGTAATTTCTGTTGAATAGAAAATCACACAACCAAATAAACATTTCATTTCTCAGACCAATTCTAGAGTATGCATCAGTTGTTTGAGATGGTTGCACTCATTACGAAAAGGAGAAATTGGAGAAAGTACAAAATGAAGCAGCGCTTATTGTTAGAGGATTAGCTTGTTCTGTGTCTATTCAGAAAAATGTATACCGAAATCGGATGGCTGTCTTGTTCAGAGAGAAGAAAATATCACAAATTAATTACAACATATAAAATTAAAACTTGCTTATTACCAGGCTATCTTAATAATTTATTTCCTGAAACAATATCTGTTGATATACCATACAACCTTAGAAATGCATCCGATTACATAGTTTAAAATATGAGAAAACATTTATATGCAACTTCATTTATTCCATCGTGTATTTCTTATTGGAATACCCTTCCTCAACACATACGTTGCTCAGAATCCTTAATGACCTTTAAACGTACTTTAGTCACCAATTTCCTTAACGTACAATCAGTGCCTCAGTATTATCTTACTTGAAATAAAAAGTTATCTTTAATACACGTACGCATTAGAAATGGGTGTAGTAATTTAGGTTTTGATACATTAACAAATCGACTAACAACAGAGTCTAGATGCCTGGGTTGTAGTAACGAAAAAGAAGACGTCGAACATTATTTCATGAAATGTATTATATTCTCAAATGAACGAATCCGACTTTTTAGAGCCACACGACGATTTCATCTTCTCAGTCATCAAACTTTACTGTTCGGTAAAGACACTTATACTGACGATTAAAACTCATTTATATTCACATCAATGTAACAATTTATCAAAGACTCAAAACGGTTTGATATTATTTAACTAAACAATATATGTCCATAAAAAGTCGGCCTGGTGACGATTCTTCTAATTATAGGGTATATTTAGATTACCCTATTATTATATTATTCATCCATTTTTTCCAATTTCCCATTTCTTTCTTTCTAAATCCTTCATCTTTATAATAGTTATCTTATATCTAAATCAAATTGTTTTATTGATAATATGTTGTTTATCTGCAATTGTCCTTTTGAGTATTTGTAGTTCATTTTGTGTAGGGAAGGGCCGTAAGTAATGTTGGTAGAACTTGTGGCCCAACCCTTTTGCTTATATATGCTATAAAGCAATACAATATGTTTAAACTAATCTATATAATTCTGAAAAAAATGGAAGAAGCAATTATCTAAAATCAAAACACAAATACCTGTCCAATTATTTTCCTTTTTCTGAATGTTATTGCGTAATGATAATGGAAACAAAAATTCACAAGTTAGCTGAGATTATAGATGTTTCTTATGAATTCAATCTAAAGTCATTACAAGTCTAATTCAAAGTTGTAACGAGTCCAATTTCAAAAGTTACTGTAAGCTCAATTTCTAAAGTTATCACTATTATAAATTCAATTCCTAAAAATGTCACAATTCCTAAAGTAATCACAAGTTTAATATCTTACTTAATTGTTCACGACGACACAATCTAATTTAGTTTCACCAAAGTAACGATGTCTAAAATGTATTCGGAATCCAAGTCCCTGTTTCGGTAAAAACGGACTCTTATATACGATTTTCTTTACACGGCTGTCAAAGTTGTTTTGATCATTAACAACTTTTATTGTCTGCTAATTGTTGGATGCACCCATGTTTTACTAGTAAAAACGACATCTACTTTTGTCTTAGTAATTGCTATGTGCATCACCCGCCCATTACCAGCCATTAGCTGTGACAATTTGTTCGTTTTATCAATTGCCATTAACATTGTTATATGTACGAATCCGCCGATCTTTTTGTTAATACGACGTTTGATAAATGAGTCTGGTGAAACGGTATTCTGTCCCGTGTTCGTATTTTAATGCAAGTTTTTAATTTGTGTATGTTTTATTTTATTATAATAATCCAATCTACTCTTATAAATCTATATTGGATTCCAAACTTTGTTACAATATTACGTACGCGATTTAAATCGAAGTATTAAAATGCAGTATAAGAACGATAACGTTATTATTTTGATAACGATATAGAAACATAACAACAGCATAGTATAAATCTTTGTTTTATAAATATTGACATTATTATCACTGCCTGTGTTTTTCAAGCCAATTAAGGCCTATCAACAGTGCTTTGTTAGTTGATCGCAACTAAAACAGTTATGAAACTGTTTCAATGTTTAAAACTTTTTATTTTTAAAGCAACGAGCAAATAATAACCATTTATGTTTGACAGGTGCTCCATCATTTTTGCTAGATATCGACATTTCTATGGCCATTTACTTATCTCCTGTGCTAAAGAGTATTTTTAAAAAAACTTACGAACTTTGTTACTTAAGCATACGCAAAAAAGTTACGTTGATGTTCGTGAAACGCAAAATAAATAACTGTTTTCGTCAGTTAAAAATTTACGATATTTTTTTTGGCGAACGTTTGTTGCATGTAAATGTCATACTTAACACCGACCGTTGGTTCTATAGTAGGGTATCGATGGTTTGCATTGTGGCTACGCGCGCTCGCATTAATAGCGTCGATGATGACAGCGGCTTTAAATATGAAAGTTTACTTCAATGACATGTATTTCATTTTATGAATATGTATTAGGTTTATGATATTTGATCTGAAACACGAAGCCATTAATAAAAAATGCATAAAGGCGTATGTCAGAACAAAGCATTCGAGATGGTGCTATCTACTAGTACATAATAAAGTTATGTTTTGATATAATAATTGCATTACAATTAATTATGATCATGATAATCCCTGTCTTATGTTTCCAAACATGTCCGAGTCTATCACATACTTTGCTCATACATGTACGTCAAACATTTTATTCAATGTCTTATTATGAAGATTGGTGTTCAAGCACAGGCATTTAACATTTTTGATATATTTAACTAATTAAACATTACACTATGAAACTAAATTTAAAAATCACAATGCAACAAAATGAACTATTTGTAGGCATCCCCGATGTCCCAAGTGTATCTATAGATAGAATTCCAGACGAAAGAGAAGATGTCGTATTGACATGTAGTGGTAGTAGATCAACAACAGTTCCAGCTGGTCAGAACCTGCCGATGGTATATTTCTGGATCGTTGATAACGTCACCAATCCTGACAGCTCCAGATACAAATATACATCCAACAGAGAACAGTTTACTATAACAAATGTCCAAACAATAGATTCTGAGAAACATATTAAGTGCCGAGCTAAAGAAGACGTGACAGGAGGAGTGAGTTCTGCAAACAGCAGTGTGGTATCAGTGCAAATATACTGTAAGTGTCGGGTGAAGTCATATCTGTACATTTATGTCTGGTTGTAAACAAATAAGTATCTTCATATATATATATATATATATTTAAATTAAAACTTGTTAAAAAGGTTACATTGGTAGATTTGCAATTATAAAGCTTTACAACATGCTAGTATATGTTATTCTTCACACAATAAATATGCATTTATTTGAATATTTACCTTACAAATGCTATTGAGTTCATATTCGTTGAAACATACTGTATTTTGCATACATGTATATTCAACCGGAAATGAATTGTTAAATATGTTTTCTCAAATATTAGATTAATGTTATCTAATATCATCATCAGTAGTAGGAACAGGTTTTTTATGTGTCTCTAACTCACTCGGTAATTAATAAACCGCTTGATAGTTGGTGAAATCCGACTTGCTATTCACTTAATAAAGGTGTTCTCGCTTTAAATGTAATACTATTTAATTATCGGATAGATGGACCAGAAAACTTCAAGATTGATCCCGCAGATCTGACATATGAGCAAGATGAAAATTCTCAATTTGGACCTGTAAGTTGTACAGCTAGCTGCTTCCCGGCGTGTACATACATATGGGATAGGAATGGTGTGGCAGGTACACTGTATATCAGCAATCTGACACGTAATGATGCAGGAACTTACACATGTACCGCTACAAACCCTGGGCGAGTAGGGAGACCTCAGTACACCGATACTAAACAGCTGAATATAAGTGTTATATGTACGTATGAGATGTTTTAGTATTTCTATTACGACACATAACAACCTATAGTTGATTTTAATTATAGTTGTTACGTCTTTAGATCAATCAATTGTGTTTAATCAGGACTTAAGCACATCATCAAACACTATTTGTGTGTTTTGCTTAATGCATATATATAACCAAGTATAACCTTTTAATATGCAGATGGGCCTAGAAACATAGCATTGTCACCAACAACGACATTGTATCATCAAGAAGTAGGATCTCTTATACCTGTTATACAATGTACATCCGGGTGTTATAGTTGTAAATACTCCTGGAGTGGTCCTATAAACTCTACTGGAAGCCAACTTAGCCTTGACGTATTAACGAGGTCTCATCATGGACGTTACACGTGCACAGCTATGAATAATAAAACGAAACAAACACAAACTACATATGTGACCGTAGAAGTAGTATGTAAGTATATCATTGATATGCTACCTTAATTGAGACAATGAGTCCAAAATCATGTCTCAGTCAAATATTTTGTTTTACTTTTATTTTGTTTCACAAACACTTTTGTGGTTGCACATTAAAGTTTAAAAAAATAACATACTCTAAGTGGTAATTAAATAGTCTGCATCTTAAAAACTATATGTTATCAATATATAACTAAATGAAATTAGGAATAACATTTGGGTTGGGTTATTTCAATTTGAATGTATTGAGAACTATTATTTTGAAACAAAATGTTTGCCATGCAAAGTATCGTATTAAAGCTACACTCACTCTAGTAATATGTCGAAACTGCCTTTTTTATAATGAGACTTTCCTAATTATGACATTATCTCTAGATTTAAATGTAACGTTTACAGGATTCATGTATTCGTATAATCTGATAAATATAATAACCCAAGTCAATTTTATAAGTATGATGAATATCGGCCTTTATTTAAATAATAAGTAAGTTTTCTTTAAATATTCTGCATGTATTTTTGAGCTACTGAATGTAAGACAAATTTATTTTTTCTCATATATTATTTGACACATGTTTCTGTTACACATAGTTTTAAGTTTACCTATGAATCAAATTGTATTTATCAACATAAATATGTTATTTTGATTGAACTTTAAAAGTTGACAAGCACAAGGTTGGTAACAGTACACGGAAATATACATATTTAGGAAACAATTACCAAGACGATTCGGTAATAAGGATATATAATCATAATCAGAGTATTTAAGTACTGGACACCAGCTATCCGGTTACATATACTATGAAAAACAATTATGAGAAGTGATACATAATTATTATGTAAGAGAAGAATGATAGGTAAGAAGAAAACATGCAGACATGTAAAATATATCGAATATGTTTTCTGCTAGTGAGATCAGTACCACTGATATTATACTCAAACGGTCAAGTGAATCGCAGTGGTTATCATGGTGCTAGCTCTGAATGGGCTTTGTGCGCAAACATCATATACCTAATTTAAATGTCAAGGTCACACTTAAATGATAAACTTCAATAAGTGAATATCTTGGCTCATCTATAAGTTCAAAGGTCAATTTCATGAACATCCAATATAAATTTCAAGACGTATATATTGTGATAAATGTTTTCAATTCAGATACACTTGATGACGTCGTCCACAAAGTGTCGTCATACATATAATAACACTTATATTACAATAATGTTCCACTTTGAGCCAAAGGTAGCTGATATAGTGGAAAGAGATATAGAGGAAATACAACAGATTGAACATTAGTCAGCGGACGATTTCCTTTGCGTTAAATTGACCGTTTAAAAATGAAGCATACAACCGTTTATTGCAATAAAGATGTGTGCCGTGCGCAAGGATTAGGTTCCTAGAACAAGGTTAAGATAACACTAAGACGATCAAATGGGTTAAATTTGCATGGATACTTACTTTAACTGAAAATAAAAGATAAATGAAAATCGACAGTAAAATTAAGTTCAATAATGTATGTGACATTCCATTCACAAGAGTAGTTATACATGATGTGCAACATTTAAAAATTGATGCATATCACAAAGGTCAATGTCTTACTTTGAGGTCAACTGTAAAAACTATGAAATCGTTTTTGGTGTTTCCCGACGGTAACACAATTAAGCAAAACAAGATATGCTATTCATCTTTATACTGAAACTGATGAACACTTAATCAGTGATTCTACAGTGATTTTCACTGGCTGATCATTTACCTGTCTTTATTAATGATGATTAAATAACTATTATGCATCAACATATGCAATCATGAATTATATAAACTACTCCTTGACAATTGCATTTCTTCTGTATTATCGATAGACGGACCGGATAACATCATCTTTGATCCCCTACAAGATAAATATGAAGAAGTAGAACACACAACATTGCGGCCCATCAATTGTACAGCGTCGTGTTACCCAGCTTGTGCCTACAAATGGGAGAAAATAGGACAGTCTGGGCAGATAGGTACAAACGGTATTTTGAATCTAGGTTATCTTCAACCTTCTATGACGGGCACATACACGTGTATAGCGACGAACCCAGACCGTGATAGTGGTTATGTCGGTACAGCAACAAAGACTCTGACGTTGAATGTCATATGTAAGTAGTTCACTTATCTATGTTCATAGTTGTTAATTGTTTTGCTAAATAACACTTGAAGAAAATTTGTATAACCAAAATTGGTTGCTACCATGTGTAGCCAAATTGAGATATTTCTAACGAATCATCATACTCTCAATTAAAACGAGGCAAATCTAAACACTGCCATGTATTTTTTCATCATTATTTATACGTTAAAGTTATTGAAATTTTGATAACGTAGTGATTGAGAAGCCTTACTAGGCTGGATATGTACTAACGCTTTTGCAAATGTTGAAATTCTAAAATGTATTTTACCTGTCACTTTAATAAATAGAAAAGATAGAAAAAATAATTGAAAAATACAATAGATATTAATTTTGCGATTGTTTGAAATTGTCATATAACATGTCATGGATACTCACACATACAGATACTAACAATTAGTTTCTATTGGTAAGTTGAAGCTTTTAATTATTTGTATTTCCGATAGACGGACCTGATACTATTACCTTCGACCCGAAACAAGATGAGTATACAGGAGTAGAAAACACATCATTACGGTCCATCAGTTGTACAGCATCTTGTTACCCGAACTGTACCTACACCTGGGAGAAACCAGGCAAAACTGGACAGATAGGTGCTGGCAATGTTCTGAATCTTGGATATCTAAATCGTTCTATGGCGGGTATATACAGATGTAAGGCCATTAACCCAAGACGTGTTGGTTCTGGTAGTATGACAACAAGAAATATGTCATTACGTGTTATATGTGAGTTCAGTGTTTTACTTTCTATAAATTGTTTCGCTTTCCACTTATGTGCATATCTCGAACATGTGTACAACACCATATGCCGTTTACTGAAGTGTGCTTGTACTAGGTATTTGAAAGTATGTATCATACATTTGGTATTGATAAGTAACACGTTTTGATGTCATGATTAGTGAAATGGAATAAACATGCGTTTGTTGCTTTATATACATTTACAAATTATTATAAATAACTAAAACAATGTTTCAAGGATTTGGACATAGCACATTAAATTGCATAACATTAGACAAGTATATGACATATAACATTACAAACATAGCTTTGAAGACGTATATTTGTTTACCTAATTAATTCGTTTTGGATTAGGGATAAGCTGCGTCAAGGTGTATGTGTGTTTGCGTGTGCGTATTTTTCTATTGAAACTTGAAACTAATATCTGATCGCATAAATTGTTGGCGGTATATATATCTCCCTTTGTTGCATTTCTGTCATTCAGTACATCAAAAGGGATTCACAAACGTTGTACTCAAAGTAGATACTTTAAGAATAATTAAAATGGAATAAATGGATGGAATATTAGTGTAATGTAAGTGATGTGTTTTATTTACTTGATATATGATTGAATTTGAGTTGCCGTATAAATTAGTTTGAGTTGATTATATCGTCCCAATGGTGCAAGAAGGTACCAAGTGACATTTTCATAGTTTTGAGATAATCGCGTTTAAAGGTTTGGACATGACTCGTAAATCAGTAATTTATTATTTTGAAATAATTTTAACATTTGTTGATATATTATGATTTGTTTTATACGTCTTAAATGTTTCAAATTAATATTTTAGCAAATTATGATGATTTTGATCATTATAGCACTTGGTACCGTTTTGCATTAAACAAATGTAAAATAATTGCAGTGCTCAAACGAGCCATATGGCATATGGAACCTTTTTTTGCATGGTAATATTTTCATAATTAATGGTTAAAATTGAACCAAAACGTACCATGTGTTAAATAGCACCTTCTTGCTCTGACAAAAAGATGACTTTTCAACATCTTAAAATTGAAATGCGACCAAAAAAGTGCTCAGTAAAACTGTTTGCAATATAATTGTAGTCATAATGACATTAAATGTAATATTTTGGTTTATTTTATTTAAAACATAATGCGTTAATGTTTAATTGTGATAGAAATAAAATTTACTATACTAGCAAACAACTACAATATTGAGCCATGTCAAGTATAAAACCATTCTTCTTAGTACTGCAAAGTCATTTGAAACTAACACTACATGGAAGGCTCTGAAGCCAGAAGACTTTGTATAAAGTGTTCATTTCGTTCGTCCTTCAAGCTGCTTTCGAACCAGTGGTTTAGTTGTCTGCAAAGTATCCATAGAAATCTTCTGGAATGATTCCCTTTATGCACATAGTAATCAAGTCCCTTTTCTTCTGAACTGATATTGCCAACTTGTCATAGCAACAACTTCTATCAGACACAAGTCATGTTATGGCCATTTGTTAAGTTTGCCCTTTTGACAACTGGCTTTACGTGGAAATCTTTCCTGACTTGTATCTACTCAATTATCAGCCAGTTGATACGCTGGCCAATGGTTGAAAGTTTGAGGTTTGAACAATCTGTTTGTACAAACGATTTGAAATCTAAGACATGATCATGACACTTTAGTACAGCAATATAATGGATTTGTCTTTCTGGCCAGGCCCATAAGTGTATTCACTGTTATGGTACAAATACGGATGTATTTTTCATGGCCGTTTCAATTGTTGAGTATGTACTCCATCTGTGAATGACCAGACTGCAGAAATTTATGATTAAATAATTACAAAAAGTAACTGGGGTGTTTGCGACATTGTATGAGGGGCAGCAGAAATGTCTGTGCACTTGATGCTGTATAAGAAAGTGAAGCTTACTTTGATAAAACTGACTATATCAGATCCTCGAAGTACCCCAACACGTCTGCACACTTTTTCAAATGTTGAAGCCAATTAGAAAATATTTTTCTGTAGTCCTCTTTTAGTATACTACTGGTACAGTAAAATCCCGCTAATCTGACCCCCTGACAGGTTCGAACCGGCGGCAGCGTCTCATGCACTGTTTTTTGACAGAATTGAGCCAGAAGTAAAAAGTGGGTAGGCCTTGGCGTTGTGATAAGTGACCACAGGAACAACTTTTTGTGCAAAAAACCTTCAAGTAACAGTAGTATGTTCAGGTTATGGTACCCGTGCAACTATTCCGTCTGCATCTTAATATAAAGCATACTTTACACGTTTCACAGTCTCGGTTCTCCTTGCTATTTGAGGACTTTTCCCATTTTACCTATCCAAACTTTATTATTTTCTTTTCCTTCCAGTTTAAAAAATGATACCTATGTTTCATCACCAGTATACGACTCGTGCAACCGCCTAAGGTCACAACAATCGTACCTATCTAAATATTCTTGGGCCATTCTTATCCGTGCCATCTTTTACTCATATGTCAAATGATGTGGTATCCATCTTGCACAAGTCTTCCTAAGATTCACTGCCAACACATTTTAGTCACATATCTAGGAAATATCCTCCACATTGTATCTTGCTTCTATATATATATAATCCTGCACAGCAACCCCATCTTTTTTACTAAACTCTGACTACGGCCATCCCGTCCTGAGGTCATCTTTAACACTGTCTCTACCATTTTTAAAATATAGTGACCAGTTTGCAACTGCACAATACTTAAAAGAATTTCCCCCGTAAACTTTGTCCAAGTCCGCTATATGTAGGCAAACTAATTAACAAAGGTCCGTATTTTGATATAAGCCCATTGTTCTTCTATGACCATTTTAACCTGATTCACTAAAATTCAGAATGTAATGAAAACCTAGATAAGACAAACCAATAAAATATCTAAATTGTCATAATTTGTTTGTGCAGATTCCTGATCACTGAAAATTAAAAACATTTCTATACATATTCAAATTACAATTATTGAAAAAAAATTGTGCATATACTTTTCAAATGCCCTCGTTAAGAGAAATGCTGCAGTAACGTATTGGTTTCTTTTTTGTCCTTCACAAGAGTCTGAATAGTAAATGATTTCTGTAAATGATCTCTGGATTCTGTACAAACGGACACTGTGCTGCTTTTTATTTATTATACTATTTCACAGGAACCCTTTTCCCCTATTGTCTCATCCCATAAATGACATCGAACGTGTTCTTCAATCAAGGAATACAGTGTCATACTTGATTGCACACCTGCTGTTTATTTGTTGTAAACAGAATTTGCTGAAACAAGACGCTATCTTATCTTAATAATTACTAACTGCATGCTGGTTAACATCTTAGTCTGTGCTAAAAGGTACCATATCGTTAGAAATAATAATACAATATACTGTAAAGCATTATTCTGTTGAATGCAAAAAGGTGCCTTTGGCAATTGGATCTTTATTACATCGAAAACCAACACATTTCTACAAACACTAAATCCAAGAAGGTACCATTTGTCACATGGAACCTTTTTGCATTATACTTATATCGAAAATATGAAAAAGTTCTTAATGCAAAAAGGTACCATATGACATATGATACCTTTTTGCACAAACTGTAGCTCCCTTTGAACCTTTTTGCACCAAACATTTTTGGGATACGCACTTGGTACCATATTACATTATGCAATATAACCGTCAGTTTTAAAGATATGACACAATCAAGATTATGATATATTGTTGTCAGAAATATGAAAAAGTCAAATTCCCCAAAAATGTTGTTTGGTACCTTCGTACCAATGGGACGATATGTTAAATCTTTAAACATTCTTTGCTGGTAGAGTATGACCATGCGTTTATTTAAATCGTAAATTCTCGATAAAGTCGATGTAGAAAGTATAAATAACAGTGTCATTTAGTCATTTGGTCGAATTGTAACTAGAACAAGACACTTCGTTCCAACTGTAGGGGGTGATCCACCAATGGCTTCAAGCAATGAAACATACTACACGAATAACTGCTGGGAAGTTTCTCAGCGAAGGGAAACGCTATATCTACATATGTGTGCTACATTTTGTCTTGGCAACACTGGCTACACATACACACATAAGCTGGTACAGATTGTCGCTTTCCGTTTATGGATATAGTTTTGTATGGATTGAGTGTGTACGGTCCGGCTAGACATAGACGTTCTCTTAATTTTTATACTATTTGTAGTATCTACTCATATATGTCGTTTACTTTAAATTATTTTAGTAACACTGTAAGCTAAGTAGCCTGAGATAAATAATGAATTTATGTATCCTTGTCGTATATCATTATATCATATTCTTGTATTTTGGAACCATTAACAGACGAAGTAGTCCAAGGTTTAGAGGTTAATACACGACAGAGCTGTGTCGGGAGGTGATGATCGGCACGGAAAATAAATAAATGCCCGAGGAGGAATATTAACTCCCGGCCGGGCTCTCTTGTGTATTAATGTATGTTATACACATGTCATTTGCACAACTCAAATCGAATTATTACGTTTTCATTCACCGGTACTGTTATCACTACATGACATTGCTCATGATGTCCATTTGTCAACCTCTTTATTATACGAGATTCTTAACTATGTGTACACATTTTGAAACTGAAAAACAAATATAATTTATATCTTAAAATACGACGCCAACATCAGGAATCGATTGGATAACGTGCACGTCATATCACATTTTCTCAATCTGAACGTCGTCTGTTCAAGACGTGTCCATGACTTTGTTTTTTTAGATATATTTTTTTGTAATTATTTTTCTTTCATTTTTTTAAATGGTCAGTTATAAAGAAAATATATGTACACATAATTTAGAAGCAATTTCTTCCTATACCGTGCAATGATAAACTAATTATCAATTTACTTTGAATCTATTTTACTTTAAGTATGTGGTGCATTTATTTTCGTTTTTATTACTTTTAGTTAATTATTGTTTTTGTGTGAAGTGTGTTTCATGACAAATTACGTGCATAATTAAAACTGATTATTAAAGATGATCATCAATTTTGTGTTTTAAATTGTACTAAGTACATTCTAATTTTGATATGTAACATAGACAAAAATAAGGTTATTTCGAAATGATAAGATCCGGGCAAACATCTCTCATTATATTGTATCAATATTTTCTTAAAATATTAAGACATGACTTCAATAACGACATAATGAACGAAAATAACAAACTGCAGACTTGCGGAATCTAAAAAGAATACGTGCACCAGTAGAAAATTTCACTCTCTTAAAGTGGCTTAACCAGTAAATTTGTAATTTTTTAATTCATTAAAAAAGTCGTATAATTGTAATATTAAGCATACATTGTAGCCATCTGGATCATATCTAGTGCAAGATACCGTAAAGGTTGTTTAACGTAAATAAACACGCATTTTAACTAGTTATTACCGCCGATATTTTTATAATACATAACCCAAGATAACGTATAAGATTTAGTATATATAGTTTTGGATCCGTAAACGTTAGGGAATGTCCGGGCATCATCAATTAAACCCAAGTAAGCGATTAAGTTCAACTGAAGATATATGACTGATCTTGTTTTATGCTTGCATAGAGAAGTTGTTTTATTCATGGACTCGAATCATATGTCAAACATTATCCTTTTTGCTTATTTCCAATACAACACTTTTGTTTTCGACATTACTTCTTTAAAGGCTTCTCATGTCAAAAACAGATATAAAACAAATAACATTTATAATGCCTGAATATATACGATAGAATCAAAAATATTTTCGATAATTTCGGTCAGAGACGGAACTATTGTTAAATATTAAAAGTACTGATCTATATATCTAAAGCACGATTTGTTGACATTGAAAATAAAAATCGATATTAATAAATGAACCGAAGTTCATGGGCATTCTCGAAATTGTTGTCATTCATAGGAATGTTGTTTGTTTTTTTATAAAATAAATATCTTCAGATACAGATTATGGCGCTTTAATTAACAGATAGAATTGATGTTCAATTAAAGTAACATGTAAATTGCAAAACAGATTATATGGTTGATTTTATTGTTATAATACAGATGGCCCAGACAAAGCAGTTATCAGCGAAGGACATCATTTAAATGTTACAGAGGGTACAAGACACGCTAACATCACATGCACTTCAGATTGTTCTCCAAACTGTAATTCATCCTGGACAAGTATAACCGGTGGATCAGCAGATGTGTCTGGAGATGTATTATCTCTTGGCCGAGTGACACGGTACCAGACCGGCCAATACGAATGTATTTCTAATAATGCTGCTCCAGAGTACCAGCGCACTGCTGATGCAACAATTGATATAACTGTACATTGTAAGTATACTATACAAATAATACCAATTAAAGTTACATTGTCGCGCATTATCATACGGACTGAAATAACAGATGGTAGGTGTAAGGGAGGGGGGAAAGTAGTGCAAAAATGAATAGGAGAATGAGAACGATTTTTTTAAGCAGCGGCGCATGAGCGAATGGAGTACGTAGCACAATGGAAGGTGGAAAAGGAGAGATAGTGATATCAATGTTTTATTTGTTTGGTTAGTCTTAATTTGTACCGCTTCTAAGCTCTCATCGGAAAAAAAAATACATTGTTCATTTACAAATATGGTTTAAATGACATTTAGATTAATCTACAATATTTATCACAAAAAATGTGATCTATAATTTCAAAATGGAATGCAATAACATTTTAGCATGCATATATTTAGTGGTAGCAGTGTTGGCTTTGCTTGGCTGCAAGAGATGGGTAGTAGATAGCCTTGACAATAAGTGAAATTCGAACGAACTGGCAAGTAGACTTCGTGGGCGACAAATGTGGTAAACAGTAGAAAGTATTCATTATACACATAAAAGTAAAAATGAACTTCTAATAGCTTCGCCAGCGGTACAAATGCCAAATCTCCTGAACGGCCATGTATCAAGCATTTGTATAACGGCAACATAGCTTTTTGTGTAACCTGACCGTTTACCTGTGTGGGCAGTGGGTGAATAATAATGGACGAAACATACTGTGTATTCCTAAGTGGATGCATATATATGACACAATGCAAAGTGTAAAAGTGATTGTTATTTTAGAGGCAAAACAGGTACTCATGATCCTGATGTAACAGCCAATCACCCCCTGTCAATTATTTCCGTGGGGAAGGAATAAGCTGGCGATTCTCCCCTCTCCCCAGTTGATTCTTTTACCGGGGAAATGATTGGCTAGCTTATTCTGTCCCCCCTTATATTTTGACTTTCTGTTGTGGGGCAAGAATTGGCTAGCTGATTCTTTCCCCAACCCTATTTATATTTTGACTTTCAGGTTAAAATACTTGTCTAGCTGATTGTTTTATGGGGGGGGGGGGGGGGGGGGGGGGCAGAGAAGAACTTCCATATTATATTCTAACATTCCTGGGGGATAAAATTGGCAAGCTGTTTATTTCCCCCCTTATATTTTGACTTTCTGGAGAGACGGGAAAGAATTCGCTAGCTGACACTCTTCCCTCTTTACTTATATTTATCTTTTTACCTTCTGGAAAATAATAATTGGCTCGGGGATTCTTACCCCGCTTATATTTTGACTTTTTGTTGAAGGGGGTGGGGGAAGTTGGTTAGCTGATCATTCCCCATCCCGACTTATAATTTTACTTTCTTGAGAGAAATAGCTAGCTATATTTTATATTTTGAATTTCATTTGGATGGAAAATATTGGCTAGCTGATTCTTACCTACTCCAATCCCAATATATATATATATATATATATATATATATATATATATATATATATATATTGGTGGTGGAAGAGGGGTATTTGGCTAGCTAATTATTTTACACCCTTATAATTTTGCTTTCTGTGGGGATAGAATTGGCTAGCTGATTCTTCCCGCCCCCTTATGTTTTGACTTTCAGGTGGTAATAAATGGCTAGCTGATTCTTCCTCCCTTATATTTTGACTTTCTGTTGGTGTTAGGGTGATTGGCTAGCTGATTATTTCCCCATACATATCACTACATATATTTAGACTTTCTGAAGAGAAAGAATTGGATAGTTGATTCTTCCCTCTCCCCCAAATATATCCGGAACTTGTTGGTGGTGGGGGAGGGATAATTGGTCAGCTGATTCTTTTCCATCCTTATATTTTTGCTTTCTGTGTAAATAGAATTGGCTAGCTGAATCTATCCCCCCTAATATGTTGACTTTCAGGTGCAAATAATTGGCAATCTGATACTTTCCCTCCTTATATTTTGACTTTCTATTTTGACTGTCTGTTAGGGGAAAGAATTGGCACCCGTATATTTTGACTTTCGAGGTGGGGATATAATTGACTAGATGATTCCTTACACCCTTATATTTTGACTTTGATATCTTTATTCTAATATAATAATTAATACCATTTTAATCTCTGTAAGGGTAAACATCTTAGTGCAAAAGCCACTGGTTGAATTTGAAAAGGTGAGAAGAGGCTCATTGTCCATATCCAAACACTCAATAAAATGTAAAAAAAGTTGTTATTGAACATTAAGCAGCAAGTAATTGCAATTAACGAAAGGTTTCAAGTTTATCAACACTTTATTTGTATTTTCATTTTCTATCTACAAAATAATAAAACTTATTATTGCCAATTATCAACTTCTGCCTTCACAATCTGCTGATTGTGTTAATACTCAATTAAAGACGGTCATAATATTAATGCTAACCGATATTATTTATGCCTTTTCACTGAGTGCATGTATCTCAATTGGTGTTAATGGAATTATGTTTAAAAGAAAGAAGATGAAAAAAATATATATCTATCAAAGGATTTTTTGTCCGTATGTTCAGTTTGTTACCAAGTGACTATGTCTAATATTAAAAAAATTTCAAACTAAAAAGTAGGGTAAGGGAAAGAATTATCTAGCAAATTATCCCCCACCAAAAAAATAAGATAAAAACAGAAAGTCATAATATAAAGGGGCCAAGAATCAGCTAGTCAATTCTCCAACCCCAACACTACAAAAAAGTCGAATTCTATGGGTGAATTAGGTGTGGAAAATTAGCTAGCCAGTCAAAATATAATGTTTGAGGGGAATCAGCTTGCCAGTTCAATCCTGCCAGAAAGTAAAAATATAAGGTTCGGAAAAAATCATCTTGCCAATTATCACCCCCTCTATCAAATAAAATAAAAATACAGGCGGCTTGGTAGGGGGTTAGAAAAGAATCAACCAATTATTTCATTCTGAAAATAAAAATATAAGAAGGGATTGGTAAAGAATCAGCTAGCCAATTCTACACACCATCCCTACAGAAAGTCAAACTATAAGGGGGTGGAGAGGATCAGTTAACCAAGTGTTCTCTCCAGAAAGGCAAACTATAAGGGGATGCAAAAGAATCAGCTAGCCATTTTTATCCCTCCAGAAAGTAAAAATATAAAAGTGGGAAAGAAATATCTAGACAATTCTCCAAAGAAATTGAGAGCTGATTCTTCTCCGGTGCCACCCCCATACGTATGGCGTCATCAGAAACCAGGGAAACACGCTCAGTTAGAAAATGTTGCGTAAAGCTCGGTATGACCCCAACTCAGACAATGACTAATATGATGAAAGAGAATGTGAAAAAAATACGATTCGATCGTTTCTTTTCAAGTTGCACAAACGTTTTAAAGACGGAAATGATCCAATATGGACCAAGGTAGAGACGGACGACCAATTATTTTGCCGGCGTTAGAGACGTCAGTTAAAACCTATATTTTCCAATACAGGCGAGTAACAATACGAGATATTGCGGAGGAAGCTGGAATGAGTTACGGTTTAACATGAATTATAATAATACCTTTTTTATGATAAGTATTATGATAATTTTCATCGTGGTACATGTACTTTTTTACAGTTAAACAACGTCGCATGTGTATGTGTGAGGTCTGGTATATATTTGCATGTTAATAATACTACACATGATACTCAGTTATATCAAATATGATATATATTAACACCAAATGTCATTTCGCCACATGAAAACTTAATATTTTATCACTTCTTTAAATCTTAAGCACATTTATTTTGTCATTCTGACAGGTTTCAGTAAGTACAGCTCTCTGTGAATGAATACTGTATCAACTTAATATATTATAACCAATATCCGCACTAAATCGTGCAGAAAAAAGGAAGAAAAATACGATTATCATACACATTGTTATGCATTGCACTTATCTTTTCATTCAGAAAAAAAGTCCTAGGGAGTTTTACCGTTTCCTTTTGATTGTTTCTACCAGAGAGAATGGCAAAAACATGTTTGAATTGCATTAATGAAACAGGATTATATAAAACATATAGCTTCATCAAATTGTACATGTACTAATTTCATACTATTCAAATATAATTTACTTTCATGCCCCTGTGTATTTGATGCCATTTGATGTAAATATTTATATACATACTAGATGCACCAGATATAACTGCCGTGGTGCTGCCAAACAAAGACCTTGTAGAAAACAATACTGCCGAGTTGAGATGCAATGCCACTGGTGTTCCAAGCAACTGCAACTATGTTGCCTTAACACAAACATGGGGAAGTGCAAAAATACCAAACCCTCGACCCCCAATCTCAACCACGTCTCTTCATAGCTCACTAAGATTTGAGTATTTACGACTTGAAGATACCGGTACATACACATGTGTAGTCAACAATGGTGTGAGGAATGTTAAAGGAATATTAAACCAAAATAGCACCATTGGGATACTTATACTAGGTATGTTGATAAAATATTGGTATGTCTTACAAATATGAATTGAGATTTTGTATTCATTGGTTATATCATCAAATATATCAAACCCAACAAATGATAACATCACATAAAGTAACAGTATTTGTTTTAATCTTGCATATAAACTGTATTTGCATTCAACATACTATACTCTGTGTGATATATGTGTGTATAAACTGCTTAAATAATTTGCCCTGTTTTTATTATTTGTTATGAATATAATTTAAACTAAATATAATAATATACTTAATAAAATTTTATTTCACACAAACAGATTTATGCTATCTATTTAAAAATAAGAAAATATATAAACAACAGTCGTATTCAAAGAACACAACCACCAAATTAGCAAGAACGCAATTAGATATGATAAAAACAAAGCATGCATATATTATAAGTGACAACACGGTAGCAAAAGACGTCACAAGAGAGTTATTCTTTAAACAATGATGTCACAAGCTGAAATACTCTCTGATTATGTATAACCACAGCAGAATAGAAAGTTTTGAAATTGCCTTGATTATCTCTAACCAGTAAGAAAAAAGTCCGTGTTTGTGACAAGGCCAGCAAAAGTAGCATGGTAGCGCTCCAGTAAATAGTTGTGTTAGGCAATCCAACCGTTATAGAATACGGTAAAAATGATGTAGTCCTTACCATGTTTTATTTGGTAAATAGATGGATATCTAAATCACATAATTACATATTCAACTTTCAAATAAACTTGTTAAATGCTGTTTTCTGTTTTAGTTTCACCGAAAATATTAGCCGAAGAAATAACATTTGCGGGCGCAATAACAGGACATGTGATGCTAAGCGTTCCGTTTTATAGTTTCCCGCCTGCAGATAGCATAACCTTTACCAGACAAGATGGTGTACAAATGCAGAACAGCAACAGAACAACTGTGTCATATGAAATATCGCCTGTCATAACTAAATTCTATGGTGAAGAGGTAATATTAAACGGCAGTAGAGCATATCTAAAAATAACTGACATACATCAGATAGATTTTACCAACTACACATTGGAGGTTACAAACATAATTGGAAGGAATAAGACAGTTATAAACCTCATTACCATGAGTAAGTAACGCGTATATGTTTATTTGTTATTCTCCTTATCAACTATAAATCATATTTTCTTATTAACTATGGCATTATGTGATACATAGTTGATAACGATTACCAACATGAAGACCCATTTGAGTGTGTCCGACATTTTAAAAAAAATAATAAAAAGAACAAAACTGATTCCTTGATAGTGGCAAAATAAATGATTTATTTTATATTAGAAACACATGCCCGCCCATCAGCCTAAATGTGAACACTCTGTAAGATAACTAAAAGTGTTTGGATAGTTCATTATAAGAAAAATCCTGTTTACGAATAATTACACTTATATCGTTACTTCTTTCCAATACATTATTGTGCATGGTTGACGTGAGCTATTATAATATGTCATAAACAGAAGGAATGTTGTATATGTATATTCCTATTGTAACCTGTGTCAGATATAAACCTTCCATATTGCGGATTTGCCTTTGCACTTATACGGCGTTCAACTATTATTAATATTTGTAGCAGATTATTGTTTGTGCTGGTGTGGTATACGTGACCATAAATAGTACTTTAGGTCGAGTTTTTCCTAATATTACAACATTGCTGCATGCAGCTGTGGTAACTTTTAAGTGTAATTATGAAATTTGTTTTTGTTCTTGAGTTTAAAGTTTATCCTTTTACTGTGCATTTGTTTCATGTTGTTTTATATCATTTAGCAAAATGAATTTTATTATCTCTTTCATTTGATATTTATAATATATATAGTTGTATACTATATTAGAGGGTTATTTATCATAAATACATTGTACCAATTATTTGTATTGATATAATTATAGTACTTTGCAATCTTTATCAAATCGTATATGTAATATATACATACTTTGCGACGGAAAATATATTATAGAAAAATACTATTTGGAATTAGTGTGGATCTATGGTAATAGTGTATAAGAAAGGAGCAAAAATGCCTATATCACATAGTCGAACTTTACTCATCATTTAAATGTAAATATTAATTACTGATGGTACATTCTATATAAAAAAATGTTTTTTGTATGTATACATTTCCCAATAATTACGGTTAATGAAAGTCATAACATATGTTCATTAACAATTATTGAGATCAAGCTAGTTAATTTAGGTTACAGTAAGTTATTTATTACAATATACAATCTCAGCCATATTGTGTCAATCCTAGTTAATTGAAATTATATACTCCGTTGTCAAGGTCTTATTGTTTACACTTGTACAGATGCTCCAAATAAGCCTACAAGTTTCAACAGACATGTCGGTGAAACTGGCGCAGTCGTTTCCTGGACAGCTGGTTTTCACGGAGGAAATGATCAGACATTTGTCATACAGTTAAGTGAAGACAGAGAGTTATGGTTTAATCATTCATTTGTTTTTGGTGGAAAGAATACAACGGGATTCAAAATGAATGCTACTTTGGACACATTATCAAGGGGCACCCCATACTACGTCAGGATCTACTCATTCAATATAAACGGAAGCAGTCCCTATACAGATGTATTAAACTTTACGACACATGAAGGTAAACTAAAGAGAAATTATTGTAACACATATGTTTGCTGTCAAGTGTCCATTGTGTTGTTTAAACTTAAAGCAAGCGCGTTTCCTTCCATCTAAAACAGTTTTACTTAGATATCCATGTTTTTCCCAAAGGGTTTTCGAAATATAGCAGTCTTCATTAAACATGACATTCAATATTATTTTATTTTTGATGATCCATGTGTTATTATAGGATTGATTGTAGATACATACCCGAAAACATATACTTACTTTTTTTTTTTTAATATTTTGTTGTTCTTATTTCTAAATTAAAGTGGATTAGATACTTGATACAAGACATATATCTGTTGAGTATGTTTGTTTTTTAGATTTAAATAAACTATAAATATCGCTTGAAATATTTGCTAAAACATATGTTTTGAAGGTAAAAATTATAATTAGTTTAATTTCTCAAAACTTATATCCATAGTTGTAATATGTAAAATATCTGAAATATAATGTGACAGTTTAGTGTATACGTATGACTATTATAATTTTATTTACACTGTCTTGTCTTGCACTATGACGACGCTCCTACGTCACGAATATGCTACTGAGGTGTCATATCGATGACCCAAATTGTCACTTATGTGTACATTGTACATGCAAGCTAGTTTAATCATGAATTGACTCCATGCTCCATTGATGACTGTGTTAAATGTTACTTTCCTGTTGGCAATATAGTTTCCTATTTCCAATAATATGTGTATGATCTACGAGAATAAATTGTATTGTGAGCAAAACAACACATCATTCCATAAGAGAAATTGCCATAATTGTTTTAATCGCTGACTTTAAGTAATGATTGCCATTTCGCCGATTTTAAAGTTATATGGACAAACGCAACACACTGTATAAAATGTTAAAGGCAAATTTATAAGGGTGCCAAAGTGGTATATGACTTCATATTTCTATCCATCGCTTATTGTACACATGGCTATGTTTTATTCTATTTCAAAACAAAACATTAACATATTAAACGAAGTTTGAACTCCAAACGGTTCTTAATGAATGTTTGTATTTATATGAAATTATATCATAATTTCAAATTTCCAATAATTGCAAATGTATACATATAATATCATAACAGTATCTTATACATGTATACTGCTCACCAAAACTTGTTTGCAAGAACTAATGGACGTTTTGGTTTACAAATGGAGTCCATGTACACATCTTCATAATTATTGAAACGGTATTATGATTCTTCTATATCCGGAATGCAGTTTGATAACCGATAGTTATGTACATGTGAACACGATTGTGTTCAGGTTGTTATTTTATATTTTTATACATTAAGTTGGTATTAACAATTTGGCGATTTAAATACCTTGTGATACATATATCTTAGGTTTGACGTTCATAATATAATCAAAACATTCATTAAACATGTTATTTTCAACTGATCTTATTTCATCTAATCTAGTATTGTCTTTGAATCTATAACGGTTCTTTTGTATTTGTTGATTAAAATACTTTACAACTTTAAATATATATTGAGGAATGTATGACAACCTTTCTTACGTAATAATATCATTTGACTTGATTATCTTTGTGAATTGTTGCAAAATTGAATGTAGTTTTATTCATCTGATGTTAATTATTTAAATGTGTATTATCTACTTGTCATTACCTTTATTGTGTATGCCGTTGGTAAACATGCGCTTGGGCTCTTTTAATTGTGTATATATGATCAATTATGTAACTAACTAAGTGTATCCGTCCAAAGTTCATACAGGTTTGCTATATGTATATACTTCTTAGTTACGCTGAACAGCATTATTGATGTGTAAGTAGTTTCATGAATTTGTCATGATTTTTGGATTCATGTAACATATTATTTTTTTAAATAAATTAATTTGTTTCGGCGGTATTACATGGTATTTCGGCGGTATTTCATGGTGTTTCTGCAGTATATCCATTACTTTGAGAAATCTTGATTAAGAACAATGGTTTTATTATTAACCAGGTGAGACTGTTACACAGACGTCCCCGAATACTGGACCGATCATCGGTGGTGTCCTGGGCAGTGCCATCATTCTGGTTGTAGGTGTAGTAGTTGTAATATCCTTGCTTAGAAGAAGGAATGGAACACTCCGTGGTAAAAGTAAGTAAGTCCTTGCGAACTCAATCTATGTCTTTGTGTTATATTTATACGTATTGTAACTTTATAAGTTCCAATCTCAAAATCTCTGATATATAACGATGTGTTTTCGCGCTCAGCGCTGTCCTAGTATATGATGGAGACCATGCGCCTATTACTGTCTGGATGATGCCGATATATCTGAAGACGTTTTTCACCTGTAAAACTGGTTGCTATAAACTGTAAAACCAGTAATGTGTTAAACATTAAGTTAAATTGAAATATATACAATTTAGAACGCAATCATTGTGAGACTTAAAACATAGGTCTACTAGACAAAGATTTGATGTTATGGAAATGGCCATCCCTATTTACAGCAATAACAAATATAAGCCTTTATTTATTTGGTGTTGATGCATATGTTTAAAAAAACAAATAAGGACAATTAATTTGTTAAGATGTTGGTTTAAGTATCTTGAACTTAAATCTGATTATTCTGTAAGGCGCCTGTGTATTCACTGGATTAAGCTGTGAAACGGACTAGTTTAAAACTATATTCAACAATTTTGTTAAAATTATGTAATACATACATTTTCTTCAGGCTTCTTGCCCCATGATTCGTAAACTTCAAACAAAAACAATATTCATAATATTTGGAAATCATACAAACAAATGCTCAAAACAATCATCTATATACATAATAATGTTTCAAACCCTATAGATTTGGATTAAATGTTGCTCAACAAAATTTGTATGATGAGAGCAGCTGTCCAGACAACGTGTCTGAAACCTATACTTGGTATAATACTGTATAATAATAGGGGGAAAATAGATCGTATTTCCTCTTTCTATAATAATTGCTATTATTTTGACAATTTATTGATAAGCACACACTATAATACAATGAAAAAACACGTGAACCGTGTATAGTTATTTAGTATATGTTGCTTATTTTCAAGGTTTAAACATTGCATTACATTTACTAGTATAAAAAATATCATGTTTTATTCAATTTACTTTGATTGAGATTTCCGTACTGATGTGTGTTTTATGATCTTACCTTTTAAGCTGAGTCTTTAAATTGATATGCAATACTATGTAAGCAAATTCTACTGGATGAACAGCACTTTTGAACGTATTTCTGATATGATAAGATTGTTATACAAGTGTGGTATAATAACATTTTTCGTTTACAGAAATGTCTTCAAATAAAAACCATCAAATAACGCGGTAAGTACATGCATTGAACAGAGAATATGCAATTTATGAGGTATATCTTAAGCAAATTTTAACATTTTTGAACATACGTTTCACTAGTGTGATTGGTTACTATAATGCGCTTAATTTTGTCATTTATTTTACATGTTTTTGTAAATTGGATTGAATATAGTATAAACTTAATCCATAATGTTTACCATTATGCTATATTTAACATTCATCAATATAAGCATATATCCAAATAATATTTATGTTTAGATTTTGTAAAGTAAATGGTTTATGTAAGGATTTTGGAAAAACGAATCATTACCATGCACAATATGTTGATGTTGTTTTTGTTATGTTTTTTTTAAGAGAGGGACCATATACATCAATGCAATATTCACCGGGAAATGAAAGCGAGTATTTAGAAATAAATCGTAAACAAGGTAAATATGATTAACTGATTTTATTATCTCACTCGTCCTTTCGATCATTATAAGCTAAATTGCTTAGAACTACAATACTAGACAGTAACATATGTCACAATATCATGACATAGTACTACAAAACTAGAGAGTTACATATGACAAAATACCATTTACATCGTCGCTCAGTTTTTACACATAGTATATTTGATAAGCATATTGATTCAGTTGAAGTGATGTATTCGCAAATGAGAGTTAAGGGTATGTTGCGAGGAAATATACGTGGCGAGAACTTTTTGGCTCAGAGTCATATCCTATGTACTTTGAAAGGAAAATAACGCTGCAAGCAATAAAACATCGAGAGTAATATTTCGTTCAAAGCCATATTACGATGAGAGGAAAATAACGTTGAGGGGAATATAACATTGAAAGAATATTTATGTTTGACAATATGAGGAAGTGTTATTTTCTATTCCTTGTTTAAAGATTTGTTATATTATCAATTATAATATGCTTTTTGAAAACCAAACTAGCTTCTCTTTCTAGCATAATATCTAACTCTGAAAAGTAAAATATCCTAGACGCTGTAACTCAAGATTTATCCACAGTGGGGCAGCTGGACAATATAGAAATCAAAATAATGTATTTTGTTGTGGATTTATATAACCCACAATGCAATAATTAATAAAAACTTTTATAATTTTAGAACCGAAACTGACTGGCATCAATTTCTACTTCCATGATAGCGAAAGCCAACTGTAATTATGTCACAAAGATGTATTGGTGTATTGTGAAAGGCACTTTTGTTTGTGTAATCTATGTTGCTATTGACAATTCCACATATGTTATATTACTTTGTTTGAATTATGTTAATGTGTGGGCATGGTTACAGTTGACTAGGTATCATTGGGTATGATTGTTCAATCGTTTACATATTATATTTTGAAACACAATTCGTTGATTGTAGTATCGCATTATCTGCTTATAATGTTGGCATTGATACATATATTATATCAATGATAGAAAAAAAACGACAGAAAAAGCAATATTATGTATTTTTGTTTACAGGAAGGTCTTCAAATGGAAATCAAATACCTCTGTAAGTACACTTGTAATTTTTGTATAAATACCCATTCACATTACATTTCAAAACTAATCTACGTTCATAATAGTTTGTTAACTTACTTATTGAATTAAACAGAGGGAATGCTCTATCAGGTATATCCAAAGCCAACTTACTCATACACAAAAACACTTTAACATTCATATATTTACAATGGTCATTTGTATCAGTATATTGCGCGGTGAAGAGGTACAACCCACATCACATGCATTTTATCTTATGCACTTATTGCATTGGACAGAGTTGGAAAATACTATATAATCATATATAACTGAACCTTAACTTAAACATTTACAACCGCACTCAAACATCTATACATTAACGTTATTCCATCGGCGGACAAAATCGATCAGTTATCCTCAAGTAATGTTAGCTTCGCAAGTAACTGATGCAATTGCGGGAAGTCGAATTCACAACCACTTGATTGGCTCAATAACAAATACAAAATTTACATGTCTTCGGTGGCTAAACTCGATCAGTTATCCTAACCACTCTTCGGTGGGGTTCTGTGATGTTCAATCCGTACTCGACTACAGCTGTTTTTCGCAAGTATTTGATGCAATTCCTGAAATTCGAATTCACGACCTCTGGATTGGTACAAAATCGAATACAAATTTACATGTAACAGTTTATGATAAATATTATTATTTATATTATACATGTTCTTGTTATTTTTACAGAGAGGGACCATATACATCAATGCAGTATTCAGCAGACAACGAAAGCGAATATTTAGAAATAAATCGTGAACATGGTAAACGCTTTTTTACTTTTCTCTAATCTGTCGACAAGTAGCCATTTTTGCCGCAGTCTGTTTGCATAATCCGTGTTACTGATGGTAATTCACAAGGAGCTGTGCTAAATACTTAGTTTCTATGTTATGAATACGTTTAAAGATGACTATTAAACATTGGGTATTCTTGTTTTATTATTTATATTTTATACAAAATTCTCCATTAAAAACATTGAATCAGTTGCTTCATGATTGACATTGAGTAGAATATGTTGTAGCAATTTCAAAACTAAAATGTGGATGTTGTATAAGGTTAACGATACGATTGATCTACTGGTATATGAATAACGTTAACATTGCAGTAAAACATATTCTAAAGATAAATACCTGGTGCTTTTGTAAGACATAAAGTTGACGTTATATATTACATTGATATTTCATTCATTTTTCAGGTCAACTGCAAACTGGCAATAGAAATGTGTATATTAATTTACAACTCAACCTTCAGCAATGATTCTTAGTATAACAGAAATAAGCAGTAATGCATTGTGGTGGAACTGCAGTAATACGTAACAGAGAACAATATTTTAAGTCGATTTTTATTAACATATACTGGCAAAGACAATATTATGTATGTGTATACAGTTTAATATGGATATTCGCTAAATCAGCTGTAGCTGCCGATATATTAATTTTCTCATGTTTTTATCTTTAATACCGTAAGACGATTACATTGTTAATGTTTCGTCTTCGTGAATATACTGTGTGATAGTGATGGATTTGACTACTAGTTGAGTGATAATATATAGTTTCTATTCACATTATAAAGTGGTTTTCAACTGTTATTAGTGTGTTATAAGATAACCAATGTATGCTTCGCATTAACCTTATAGCTACGAAATTGTAAAGCATTGTATGCCTGTAAAATTTATTGTTTCAATAGCCAACATAGTAACTCTTTGAAAGTTAAGCATTAAAGTGAAAAAAAATTGGTATTCCTGATTGATATTTACTGATATTAGTGTGATGTTAATTAAACACTGTATACGTCGAATTGACCTAATACTATTTTCTCAAATAGCTTTTGTATATATATCTAGTATGAATATATCAACAGTCAATATAGTAAAACTTTATGAATTATTACCAAAGAAGAAATGGTAACATCCAGGGTCGAGGTGATTATTTTCCTTGTTTCAGCACCATAGCTCACATTATTTTTACTCAAAAATAGTATACAACTTAAGTCGGTGCTAAGTGACGTTTTGGAAAAAATATCTCATACGCTTATTTAATGAATACCAATAAAATATTTCTTGTTTAGGTATGAAACATCGATTTTAGTAGCAAATGTGGCATAAAACATAATATTACAAAAGCAGAATAGAAATTAACCGAAGGTGTACCAATAATTTAGTATCACCACTGCTTATCTAACCAATCAAAATATGGCATCTCTTTTAATTTCTATGATTAATTTATGCTATTCCTTTTGTTGAATCCACATACATGTTGTTTCATATTTAGAAATACCAGTGTCACATCTATTCTGGAAAATATATTTATTTCCTAACCATGATATAGTATGAATTGTTAAGATATACGAGAAATGCTATTTTCAAAACGTATATTCACGTGAAATAAATTACATTTACGTTATTGTTTTAACATAACGACATCTTTAAAATTGTCCTCTTGTTTTAAAGTGAGTGTATAACTTTACAACAGCAGTCCAATATCCACAAATGTGTTTAAAACAAATAGAAATTGTAACCAACAAAAGACACATATATTCAGAAGACACATCCACAAAAGAAGCATGAATACATACTATTAATACAAGTCATTCTGATAAGTATAATATTTCTTGAAATACACAATACCTTTTTTACAAAATTCAAAGTGAAAAGGGATTGGTCGAAAGTAAACTAGCTTAAGTTGTTTTCTCTTAATTTCAATACAAACATAGATATAAATTGACAACTTGGCAACCTAAATCTGAACAATGAGTGCATCTAACAGAGATATGTTTTCGTTATTATATCATTAGACGATACAATGTGCAAAACTGTATTAAATACATCTCCGCCAGAAATCTAAGTGCATTAGTCATAGAAATCAAATGAATAAATTTTGTACATTAAACAATGTAACGACTGTTGGAAGTGTGTTTTCAACAATATCATATGACTGAAACTAGACGATGCTAAAAGGCAATATATTAAGTATGCAAATGTGATGTATTAAAAAACGCGAGTAAATTATATCTTATCTACCCACTGTTTGTTTTTATAAATGTAAACGGTATCGATTATATGTAATAGGAGCCGAAACAGATCTCTCCCGAATATATATATATATGTATTGTTACATATATTAGTTTATCATGTCAATATAGCATTATGTTGATAAACCGCCTGCCAGATGATCTAAGTTTTTATCGCCAGTGCAAGTTTAACAGGCACACGACGTCATTATGTATACTCCTGAACGGAATCTCTACATTCTGGAGAACATTTGATGCTGATTTACAATTTCATTAGAAATACTGACATGATAAAGAGAATACCATGCTAGTGTCTTCTATTATCAACGTCATCAGGTTCGACACGAAAAAGAAAGACAGAGCCTAGACTGATGTTTTTTTTCAAAGCCTCAACTGATATCAGACACAAACAAGGCATTATATATATATATAGTTCATTTCTTAAGACTTCAGGCGAAAGTGTACACTCTTATTTAACGTTATTCCACATATCAGCTTCCGATGTAATAAAACATGGACGCACTTCATTAAACCATGCGTCCTGTTAAGCGCGATATATGTATACAGTTCTGCCAATTCGTGTGGTAATGGCTACAAACGTTTCGTACTAATTATGCTATCAATACAATGCAATATACAATGAACGAAATACAATATGCAATCCAATTCACAATCCAATAGTCAGTAAACACGACAATTTATTTTCATATCAGTGCAACATTGTTTACCTAGTACGTATTATTGAACATAACCATATTCAAGAGAAATAAATAAAAACATGTTCCCCTCTAACTAGAGACGCAGTTATTGCTCTTTATACTTGGCACTTTTTGTTTAGACTAATTTATTTTAGTTCGATGAAAGCCGAGAGCTTATATAAACCGCTATCGAGTTCGCTTCCTGGGTAAAACCAGTACTGAGTGTTGTTTTATGAGAGGCATCGTGTCGAGCAGGCAATCGAACCCGCAACGTCTGGAGTGAGCGGCCAACACTTTATCCATTACACTACCGCCCCGCTTTATTGACATTTTTTTAAATCTTGACATCCAGAAAATCCATTAATTACATCTTGCAACAAAATTATATAGAGTATACATGAACGACTCTCAGCCTCCAGAAATTTACACCACAAATCTACTTATACAAATTTATCTTTCCAATTCATGGCGCTCATCAAATGAGAAATCATAGGATATCTCAATGTACCAATTCCTACAAGGGACAAGTGGATACCATCTTGCCTATGGAAACCTGGAGCTTTGTGATGGACATCATGTGTAAAGGCACTTCCATGCTGTGTATGCTCCTGAACTCCATGTCTATTTATACGACATAGTGCGACATACATGACCTTATACGGTTCAGTCCCAAGTTGTAAGCGTTGTAAGATATCGCACCCATGCATTTTAACATAGGGAACACATACCTCAAATAACCAGAAACAGCTGAAATCAATATAACAAGCTTGAGGAAGCTATAAGCGGCGATATCATCCCCCCCCCTCGATGAAAAATAATCCGTGTTGGTGCAGGTCTGAAAAGATTTCCCCTTGAATAGTATATTGTAAATCATGCTGACATCCCACATTCCCAGCATTCATACTGTTCTCTAAATTCTTTTCTAAAACATATGAAGAAATATGTAAAACTTGTAACCTAGCAACTGAAAATATTGCACTTCATATAATTTTGTTTTGCAATCATAAAGACTATATACGGTCTAAGTTATGGGTTAACCTGTCACGATTGTTGGGCCCGGAAAATTATGCAAAATTGTGTGCTTATACACCGGAATTACAACTACTCGAAATGTTCAGTGGGTTTGTCTCCTTTAACATAGATGATAAAACTAGGGTGCAATGCTTCAAAACTTTCTTGAAGACGGTCCACAATATTATGACATAATATGTGTTAATTTCCTAGGATACAAGAGGATATAGAATGAAAATGAAATCATGTAAACATAAATTGTTGCAAGGGTGCTGTAATTAACATATTCATTATTTGATATATATCTATATAATTATTGCATATGTGTTTTTACATGTATGTGTATGTATTTGTGTGTATATACATTTATATGTATGTGTGTGTGTGTGTGTGTGTGTGTGTGTGTGTGTGTGTGTGTGTTTGTGTGTATATATATGTGTGTGTGTGTGTGTGTGTGTGTGTGTGTGTCTGTGTGTGTCTGTGTGTCTGTGTGTGTGTGTGTGTCTGTCTGTCTGTCTGTCTGTCTGTCTGTCCGTCCGTCCGTCCGTCCGTCCGTCCGTCCGTCCGTCCGTCCGTCCTCTCATCAGAGAGTTTTACATGCTCATATATTGTCTTTCACCAATTCACAAACACTTGCATGCTTTATTGATCATGAAAATATTACGTTTCTATATTCCAAGATATATCTATTAAATACCTTTTCTTGGTAACCACAATTATTATCTGTATGTTTTTTTTTTGTCTACCGGCCAGCAAAACACTATAATTCATATTGCTTATTGTAACCGGATATCAACTAGAAGTAAATTACATATCTGAAGATCTTTAACTATTTACAACCTCAAAATGTTGAAACGGTCTGAGTATATTTCAACTGTTTGATTAAATACTGTTTATGTTTTGTTCCACTTTTTCTGAGCGACATAACTTTTACATTTATTGACAGCAGTTTTATTGCTACCAATAAAGGTAACAAAAACGTAGTAGGTAACCATATGCACTTACATTGTGTATTGCCGTATCGATGTTTATTTCAACGAACAATATAATCTTGTATAATTATACTTCACCGCTGGTTCAATAAATAACAGGTGACAGCGCGTTAGAGTCTTGAAGGTTACCGAACGACTGCGTAACAGAAAACACGAATCGTGTCCCAAAAACTATATGCACATTATGACAAATGATTACTGAGATACAATTATAATACACACACGATATGTAAAACCCAGATTTAGTATAAAAAGGGAATTAAGTGTATAACAAATCACAAAAAAAGATATGGCACTTGTCTCAGTGCGCCATTTTTCTTGAATAGGAGAACGTGATGGTAAGGTGGTGAAAATGTGGGAACAATATCATACCGAGTCTAATTAATTACATATATACATATAAAAGCGGGACTGTAGTCTAATGGATAGAGTGTTGGCCGATCACGCCAGAGGTTGCGGGTTCGATCCCCAGCTCGACCCGATGCCTCTCATAAAACAAAACTCAGTACTGGTTCTACCCAGGAAGCGGACTCGAAAGCGGTTCACATAAGCTCTGAGATTTCATCGCGATCGAGCTAAAAATAAATTATATAACTAATTAATTACATATGATGGCTATTCTATTAGATCTTGTTTAATACCGTGTGAACTAAGAACGGTACTTTTAAAGGTGGCATCCGTATATTCTGGTTACCAAGTTTCTATTTGATTATGATATATGTTATAGTGATGGGTATGAAACTAGAAAGAGTACGTTCCCTTTAAATGATATATTCCATACGTGAACTCTATATTTTAATATTTGTTCTTAAATTATTACGGACTCTCAATTCGTTAAACATATTTTACAATGACTGTATGATATAATTTATAGTGTATAACTATTGTATAGAAAAACTAATAATGGCGATGACAATTTAGAATTCAAATGTTTTTTTTTTTAAAATACTAAGAACGTCATACAGGTTTCAGGTTAACACACAGACATATGATTCACTACTTGTTTTACAGTGAATTGTATATCAAATATTTACTTTTACACATTTCTGGCACGTGATATAGTTTAGCTCAGTTAGCAGTGTATGTGCATCTTTTTGGTTCTCCGTGGAAACAAAATGTTATACTTACGTCAACCATTTTAAGAAACGCAATAAAATATAATTATATGTTTTATGATGAACCTGAAACTGTATTGATTTGTATACTCTGATTAAAAACAAAACAGCATAGGCGTCATACAATACTGTTGTGTGTGAAAACCAATCGGATGTTTACTAAGTAGATGCAACTATTGAAATACTTTTTTTTTATTATTATTTCACGTTGAACGATTCCTAAATTTACTATGAAAAATAGAAATATATATGTCGAATGCATTTAAAAAACATTTAAGATAAATCAGCTTGAAAATTACGCATTTTGACGAAATTTTGAAAATGATAATAATTGTTAACTTAATGATTAATTATTTCTATTAATACAAACAAACCTGTATTAATTTTGCCAGTCAAGGGAAGGAGCATTCTTTTATCCTTTAGACAGGTTGTTGCTTAATACAGGTGAATTTACTCTGACTGCACAGCAATAGGAAGCAGCAAATGTGGCTTCTGAAGAAAAGTGGCTGCTTAATAGAGGTGACGGCTTGCACAGGTTTGGCTATATTAAATATTGATGTTCTATTTTAATATCAAATTTTCAAGAAAGAATATATTTAATTCTATATACATATTTTTTTTCCGTTTCGCTTGTTCAGTAATATTTAACATTTAAATATCCATTAAAACTTGGAATCTCTAATGTGTTATGGTATTATGTCTGTAATGGTCAATATCACAACCATGCCTAAACCTGGTTTCTTAGTTGTCACCATCCTTTGAGGGGTGTATTTCTGAAATTTTAGAAGATTTTACCGTCTAAAATGGAAATAATTTAAAGTTTAAGTGTCAAATGCCTGTACAACAATACAATTTATTTGAAGTGGGGGTCAGAAATCCCACAGATTTTGGATTTTGGTATTGCTGTCTAAAAAATGTGTTCGTGACATGAGTGTGTCTTTCACAGTTGAATGTGCTTAGCAAACCATCTCTGTAAATAAAAAAAACTATAAAAAATATTAGAACGGAGGTCAGGATCGAACCGACGACTTTGATCTGGTAATCCATGGCATTAACCTCTTTTAGTTTACATATACGTAAAGTAAGACATTGTGACGCGTACAATAACATTAAAGTTTTGCTTCGATCAATATCAAAATGACGAAAACAAATATGACAATCCGTTTAGATATTTTATCCAAATGATGGTGCGCGAATTCTATTTTTACCTACATGATAGATGTGGTCAACATTGAAATCAGAGTCGTTATTCTGATCTGTTTCCTTTTTGTTTTAAACAACAACCTCGCCGATCACGATTTGTTTTAGATGGAAAATCCAATATGAGGTTACTGATTGCGAGAAAACATGTGACAAATTTACTAAATTTAGCCACCACGAACGATTTTCCGGCTGACGGAAATTCGTTGCGGACGGTTACGATTGATCACGATTTTAGTCGATTTCTACCGAGAGCTAATACCTAAATACATGGAATTTCCATTTTAGGTTGCCCAGTACAATTGAGTTCAATTTACAGTCTTGAATACACCAACGCCTTATTCCACTTTAGTGTGATTCCCGCCAAAGACAAAGTATACAGCGTTACCCGCCAGTATGATGATAACACTGTTAAATCTTTGTTAAATATACACCATGATCGTGTAAAAGAAATAATAATGGACATAACGTTTATAGGAGACATAAGTACCGGCAATATATAGTTTGTATATGAAAACATAACTAGGAGCGAGGCGGGTGTTTATATGATGATCCGCACTGTTGGGTTTGTTTCCTTTAATACACAATGTGACTCGTTATTCATACTTGGTAAGTATAAGTATAATTGCTACGTTTAAACAGAACTGGTGTTCGGCCCTCTTCCACGGGTATGTTCAGTGTCCTCGAGCAAGTCACTTCATCTGCATATGTTTAGTATTGATCTTAATCAGGAAGGTTTAATGTCCTGTTTCACAAATTCACAATGGCTTTACAGATTAGATAACCTGAAAACATTAAACAGAAAACGGTGTTTGTAACGATTAATAATGTTACAATCCGATTATTCAGTATCATATGCGTATGAGTCGGTTGTCTAGGTTGTTGTACGTGCGTACTGGTAAAATACTAAGGCCCCATGGCTTGTTAATTTTAATTCTCAAAAAGGTATTGATTTATTTATTTCTTTTATTACTTGTCTCATTGTCAAATTAAAATATTTTGGCTTAAAATCAAAATATTACTATATAAATTTAGCTGAGAAAACTTGACACCTTGAATAATTAAATATTTAACAAACAAGGTTTGATTTGTAGGTATCCCAGATGTTCCGACTGTAGTTATAAAAAGGATCCCTGACGAAGGAGAAAATGTCGTGTTGACATGCAGTGGTAGCAGATCAACAACAGTTCCAACTGGTCACAACTTGACGATTGTGTATTCGTGGACAGTTGATGACGTCAAAAATCCTGACAACCCCAGATACAAATATACAACCAACGGAGAAAATTTCACTGTAACAAATGTGCAATCAACAGATTCTGAAAAACAGATCACGTGTCGAGCCACGGAAGATGTTTCTGACTGATTGAGCTCAGAAAACAGCTACATGGTATCACCGACAATAACATGTAAATGGCTATTGTTTATGACATACTTAAAGTGAGCTTGCAGAGATATTGAACCATTATCGGTCAACCTTATGTAAATCAGCGAACTAAAACAATGTCGCTCCATAATCGTTTCGATTGTATTAAAAAAAGTATAAATAGTATAAATATTAACTATGCAATATTTAGAAATGCTGGGTGTATTTTGGGTTTTGTGTCAATTGTATATGTATCTTAAGTATGAAACATAAATAATATATTCTTGCTCTATAATATGACGCTTGGAATAGTCCACTTCAAAAGTACGTTACCTATTTAGATTGGATACTTTTAAATTGGTTTATTTGTTATCTTAATATATTGAAGAGGGAAGTTTGAGTCAGAATGGTAATTACTAGATATTACTGAAATCTACTTTAAAAGAAAAGAACATTGATATTCTGAGAAACAAAATATTGCCCTAACACATTTTCATTTTGGCTGTCATGTATTATTTGGCAATATGCCCCATTTTGACAAGTAAAGTTGCCAAACAGTAAATGGTAACTAAATGAAATGTAAATTGGCGATTTATCTCACGACTGCAGTTTAATATCCCCAATATAAATATGCGTTCTAATTGGATACTATTTTCTTACAACTGAATATTTAGCTAAAATTGACATTGGAAAATTTGATAACCCATTTGTAAATTTTAGTAGAAACATTTACATCATGAATATTCATTAACATAAGCGCAATGAAGCTTAAAACACAACTCAGAAGTATATTTATAGTTCTTGCATTCAATTGTATTGAGTTTTTTATGTCTATGAATATAGCATTAGTCTTGTAATTCTTTATTTTCATTCTCCATTACATGACAATATGTTTATCAGTTTCAATTAGCAGCATGTTTGGTATTTATATGCAAAATGTTTTACATGGTAGTTATCTAGAGAAATACTGTTATATTTTTGGTATCCAAAGTATTATAGCTTTTGATGATAGTCAGTGATACACAATAATAAAAAGAAGAGTAAACAAAACAAAATGCAATTTTGGCTTCCTCCAAAAATATTTAGAAAGCCAATGTTTTAAAAGGCATAATATTATTTAGGTGTTCAGTGAGCTTAGTTTGGTATGGACATTACATGCTAACTCTAACTAATTGCCTATGTATTCGGTATAGTCTTAATCAAATAATGAACATAATTGCTATTGTATTCGGAATTGCTTTTTAATATATGTGTCCCATGCACTGACTGTATTTTATTACTTAGTGTAGCATTGATTTTGTTCAGTATATTAACAAAACAACAAATGCCGCTCACAAACATTTACAAGAAAGCCTGTTAAAATATTGTTTTCCAACATATAAGATTGTTGTTATCTTATATTAAGCCTAATGATGGAAACAATCGTATTTGTTTTGTTAGCTTCATAATTTGTTTAGTAAATTCATTCATATCGAGTGAAGACATTACTTTTTTTTCTTTTTACTCGATAATAGTATTATGATTCTGTATTATACTTTCATTCAATTACATGATTTTATATGTATTACACTTGTTAGATGGACCAGAAAACATTCAGTTTTACCAAGAAAACCGAGCATATGAACTAGATGAGTCATCACAGTTTGGACCCATAATATGTAATGCTAGCTGCTTCCCAGTGTGTATATACAGTTGGGACTACCATAATGGTACTGAACAAGCAAGTATCAACGGTACTTTGTACATTGACAGTCTGACAAGTAATGATACAGGAACTTACACTCGTTATGCAACCAACCATGGTAGAGTTGGAAAACATGAATACACCGACATTAAACAGCTGGATATAAGTGTTATATGTACGTATAACATTATTTCTTATTAATTTTAAGCCATATTAATGTATTTGTAATTGCAAGCTGTTTACATAAACACAATCTACGGGTTAAGACTACACAGTCCAGTTTTAGTTAAAACTGACAAAACGTTTACTCTTCTTTCTACGAATTAAAAGGTCACATAATTAACCAAGGTTGTTGTATCAGACTTTTTGTAATAATTATAAGTAATTACTACAAGCCGTTTATCAAGTAAGAATATAGTAGGTATATTTGTCAGGTTTAAGAACAGAAACATACAAGAACATTACGCGTGTAGTCATAAAATATTAAGTGTACATAAGCAAATTAACAACTTACATATTTCAGTAAACATAGTAATTATTTGAAAAATAGTTTATGGTTAGTGCACTCATACTATTGTTTGAAATAATAATTGGACTGCATGCATTTAAATACATGGATATATGAGGAATTCGGATATACATATACGTTGAGAATATACACTAACAAACACTAACAAACAGCAGCCGAGAAACATATTGTTGATATTTAGAAAGACGATCATGTTCCATAATAAATAAGCAGACATTGTTGATGCATGTAATAATGGTGAACTGATGTAAATAAAGGTTGCTAATGACATTAGCAAATGCTAGCTATTTTATGTTAAATACATTTTAATAAAGTATAGAATTTTATAATGAAAGCTATACTGACATGGATATTTGAATTGATATCCTAAACCTCTAAATACCAAATAAAAATGATATCATACATCTTCGGCAAAATTTGGTAAGATTATTCGTTTAATATCACATACATTTATATAACGTTAAATATACTCGACCGGGGATCATATCAACGAACTATCGAATGCAAGGCGGACGCTTTATTCCCTAACAACCGCTGAGGTACTTAATAAAATAAAAGTGACATGAAAAAAATAAATATTCATAATAAATACCAACAAGAGTGCCAAGACAGGAATACCAGGAATAACACCAATGGCAGTACAGTAATTTAAAGTAAAGACAGTAATTATTTTTGCATGACAAAAAAACAATATTTCTGTGAACATATTGCTGGATATCATGAATCCTATATAGATTTGATTGTTTAACAAACTTTCTGTAAACATTTTGCTGGCCATTATGAATCTCATATAGATTTGATTGTTTAACTTATAATGGGCATAAAAGTGAAATAAAATGAAACTAAATCCAAATATATAAATAAGATTCAATACCGCGACATAGACTAAAAACAATGTTGATACTTTACCATTAGTACTGAAAGATACTTTTAACTAATTTTGTGAAAATAGTGCCTTTTTAAAAGTCAGTATAATTTTGTTCTTCAGATGGACCTAGAGATATTTCCCTATCACCATCAACAACGCTATATCATCACCCAGAAGGATATTACCTGCCGGCTATACAATGTACATCAGAGTGTTATGTGTGTCAGTATTCGTGGACTGGACCTGTTATATACTCTACTGGAAGTCAACTTAGTCTTGGTGTATTAACAAGGTCATTACACGGACGTTACATGTGTACTGCCATGAATAACAAAACTAAAGATACGCTAACAACAGAAGTTGTCGTAGAAGTAGTGTGTATGTTTATCATTAGCATTTACGTATTATCTAATCTGCACCTATTAATCAATGTCAAATATATCGTTTTACTTTGTAACACAAGTTGGAGAAAACATATAAAGCTAAAATATAAATAACATGATCCTATACAAATCAACAAGTCTTTATCTAAAGTTACCATCAAAAGGCAAGTTGAGCATGAAAACATTTGAACCGTTTAACGGTTTGAGAGGAATTAATATTTAAATTAGTTTATATCTGATATTTGAAATTATTTTTGTCAAGTGTAACCGTACAAATAATTTGTGATGTTTAATTAGGAACTACGGTCGTATACGCCATAAACAACTACGTGTTGCCAAGCAACTTATAAATGTATACACATAGTCAGTCAAATACATGTATAATCACATATTATGCACATATAATACACAATTACTTTTATAGCGATTAAAATATGACGTAATATCACGTATAACCACATATCTGATGAAGACAACCTTATCCTAGTTTGCTGATTAAGTAATCATTTAAACTAAACCAATATATTTATTTAATCTATGTTTGTACTACTTTTCTTTCCCAATAACAATAATAAGGTTTCATTATCAACTGGATTATGCTTTTAAGATGGATAAAAACAGTATGTGTCATTTGTAACACATAAGTGGTTAATTAAGATACTTCACCATTCAAGATCATTTGGTAAGTGTTTTGGTACTTATACACACTACATTTGTTTCAGATATGTTCATTAGTTTAATAGTAGCATATATTCACTCATCACTCACTTAATCGTCATTCAAACATTAACTATACCATAAATGAACTTTATATAAAACAAGAAATGTCACTGTTAAGTGTCGCATGCCCCCCAAATGGTCTGTGAAAATGAAAATATATGATATGTTATGTTGCTCATTTGTAAAAAGTATAAACAAAATCCATCAATGCATGACAAAGTTACAGACCTGAAACGAAATCTCACACAAACTCAAATTGTGACCTTGACCTTTGAGGTATGGGTGTGGGTCTTACTCGCGACACGTAGTCCTGTTATGTTGATCATTTGTAGCAAGTATCAACAAAATCCATCAATGCATGAGAAAGTTACAGACCGGATACGAAATCTTACACAAACTCAAATTGTTGTCAAACAAACTCAAATTGTGACTTTGACCTTTGAGGTACGGGTGTGGGTCTTACTCGCGGCACGTCGTCATACTATGTTGACCATTTGTAGCAAGTATCAACAAAATCCATCTATGCATGACAAAGTTACAGGCCGGAAACGAAATACCGGACGGAAGGACGGATGTGATGTTGTGGGGTGCAGTTTTATATGTTATAAAAACATCTTTTTTTTTCATAAAACAAAACAAAACATTTTTTTTCTAACCCTAATGTCACAAACCTTGAGATCCAACCCTAATGACACTAAAAAAGAATGAAAAAAGGTGAAAAAAAAGTAAAAGAAAAATATGTAAAAATGGAATTAACCCCACAATGCCATTCTGTACGCCTTTCGCACTTGTGGGGTGCACATTTGAGCCCCACAAGTACCAAAAGAAAAAAAAAACACAATGCCATTCAGTACTGGCAACGCAACCCACAACTGCCGCTCCATACGTACGGACAAACGGACGGACGGACGCTGCGATTACTATATGCCACCCAAAAATTTTGTTGGGGGGCATAAAAATAATAATTACAAAATTTAATCACCAACTTGCATTGTGATTTACATTTGTCATCTTCTCTTTATCTGATAGTTGGACCTGATAACATTTCGTTTGATCCTCCACAATTTGAATATGAAGAAGTAGAAAACACAACATCACCGTCCATCAATTATACGGCGGCTTGTTACCCAGCCTGTACATACTTCTGGGAGAAAATAGGCGGGACTGGTGAGATAGGCATAGACGGTATTCTGAAGCTAGGTCTTCTACAACGATCCATGGAGGGTATATACAGATGTACAGCTACTAACCCAGGTCGTAATGATTCTGATAATACTGCAACGGAGGATCTGACATTGTTTGTCTTGTGTATGCATTCATTATATGTAGCTATAACTTTAAAATGTGCACCTGTAATACATGTATATGTTTAAATATGCTTTATGCTAGTATGTCACATTGCAGTTTTAAAATTCATATATTCACGGAAGTTGGTAACGTTCTGATGTAGCCGAATTTTCATGTCTTCAATGCAATAACTCACACACGCTCATTATAGATATACATATTTTCACATTAAGTGTGACTGAATTTGTAATGACGGTATATTATTATAATTGAAAAATACTTTGTCGAGACATAACTTAAACCGTCTTCTTTCCGAAAGTGTTTTTTATGCACATATTTATTCTATTTTATAAAACTCATATTGGAATCTTTTACATTCAATTTGTGATATCTGTATTTATAAGATGGGTTGTTCTGCTAGAAGTGACAATTAATGCATAAGTTGGCGTTCATTTATTTGTTCTATCATAGTGCAGGCTATATGTGTTAACGTGTGATTAACTATTAAAAGCAATGAATGCACCAGCATGTGCATAATTATACAGATAACGTTAAATAGTACCAGGCAAAACATAATAGCTTTCATTATTATTTCTGACAGTTGGCCCTGAGAACATTACGCTTGACCCTCCACACGTTGGATATGAAGAAGTAGAAAATAGAACATTGCATTCCATCAATTGTACCGCGTCTTGTTACCCAGCATGTAACTACACCTGGGAGAAAATAGGCCAACCTGAACTGATAGCTATAGACGGTATTCTGACCCTAGGATATCTGCAATGTTCTATGGCGGATATATACAGATGTACAATCATTAACCCAGGACGTCTTGACGGGTCTGGAAGTATGGCAAAAAGGAACATTTCGTTACATATTATATGTAAGTACCTTTTTAGCATATATGGGTATCAAATGCAAACAGTACCATTGACGTGCTTGTAGTATAGATGTATTCCTAAAATTATGTCTAATTAATAAAAGCTTTATGCTGGCTCAATTCTAGTGTATCTTTAAACTTATTTTGCTATGTCTGAGGCTCATGCATCCGAGCATTATACTACATTGAGTACACATAACACATTACAGTTCATAATAAATGGTTAGTTTATGAAAAACAACATAATTACAGTACAAACAAACGTTTAAAATGAATACATATATTTTCTTGTGTTTTTGTATTCATGATGCTCCATCGCAGTTAAGATCAGCCATTGTGTTTTTGAGGGACATGCAGGTTTGTGTTACTTTTATAAAAGTTCAAAACAGCTAATGAAGAGGAAAATTTAATTTATCGACAAGAGCTCTATCAGTTTTCATTGGAATTAACATACACTTTGCTTTACGAATAAACACAAAATTTAAGATGGGTGCGTTTTATGGTATGATCGATTTAAAAATGTATATTACACACTTGATGACAGAAAATACAATTTTGGAGTAAATGTCAAAATGAAACATACAATCATTAAAACAGAATAAGATTAAAAATATTGGTTATCGCGAAAGAGAATGGTGTGTATAAGCTCCATTGTTTGGAATATAAACTACAAACAAACGCTATCTCTTATATCTTTAAATACACTCTGCAATACGAGTTTAAATATGGTCACGCCTATAGAACTTCTTCCATATAGTGTCAAAAATGTTTGATTATTCCATGTAAGAAACTGTTTAAACAACTATGACTCTATGAAAAAACATTGGAGTTAATTATTTGTAATTCATTTGTAACAATAATACTTATTACAACTAAAGATTTCATTGGAAACTAACAACAGGTACAGGAGAAGTAATCCAGACTTAGTTTCTACATGGAAAGAAGGGCCTTTAACTCAAAATTAGCAAAGCTAAAAACGGCTATGATATGTGTAATATTACATCATGCCGGCTCTGCTTACTGCGCTTTATCAGTCATGCATTTAAGATTTAAGGGAACCAAGATAGGACACCAAGTGCTATGCATGAGTTATGGCGCAGGTATAAATAATGAGACTTTAATTGACAAATGTAAATCAACGATGCTATCGTTCTTTGTAACAAACGTTACCATCTTTCAACAGTAAGTCTTCCAATTTTTTTTAAATGTGTTAATATATTTTGAAATTTAAAACATATTAAAATAAGTTACAACAACATAACTATCGACTGATGCATCCACATACTGCGCGATTTTTCACATATGTAAATATGCGTGTGTATGTCACCCAGTGTTACTTATTTATTTTTATAGTTCCTGTATTTTATGGTTCAAGGGAGACTACACTGTCTTAACCTATAATTATATCAAATTTATACATGAAAGGTACATCCTAACTGTAAAGTATTGGAAAACAATTAATTACTTGTATATTAACGAATAGTAAACCCAGACTGGTTTATTGTACATATTGTTCTGTTTTGTATATATGTGAACTGAGTTAGCATGGAAATGACAGATTGGTAAGTGAGCGATGTGAGTTAGTAATTAGTTTGGGAGTGACATTCATTGACAAGTAAGTGATGCAAGTTAGGCCACACCCAGTATGCATGCATACCCTTATTTAACAATCTACAGCATTCTTTATCGATACATCGTCTGGCAACTATAATAAAACTGCAAAGTTTTATATATTTGATCGGAATATCCTGATAAGATCTGTGATATTGTTTTTATTTATTTTATTTTAAAAAGCCGCGTTAATAGTGAAATACTGTAATTTGTATTGTGAAGTATTGTGTAATGTTATTTTTGTTTTAATGTGTATCTGAATCTTATGTTATGTATTACAGGCTCTTTGACCCTGAGTATCCTGTAAAAAAATCTGCAAATATAAAAATAACCAAAGAATAATGTTATTATCAAATTCCTTCCAACCCCGGCTACATGTACGAAAGGACAGTTTCATATAATATTATGTAATTCGTTTATATAACTGATCTTCATTTAATTGTCAAATGTCGTTTTAGTTTGTAAAATACACTTGAGTATTTTATTTTAATATTACACCACAGATAGTCCAGACAGCGCCGTTATCAGTGAAGGAAATTCCCTTATTGTCACAGAGGGTACACGACACGCCGACATCACATGTACTTCAGATTGTTATCCAAGCTGTACATCATCCTGGATAAGTATAACCGGCGGGTCAGCGGATATATCTGGTGAGGTTTTATCTCTGGGTCGAGTAACGAGGAACCAGACTGGCAAGTACAAATGTACAACCAGTAATACAGCTCCGGAGTACCAGCACATTGCTAAGGCAACAATTGATATAACTGTACATTGTAAGTATACATATCCATGCAATACTATCCAATAGTACATTGTCACTTCATTGTACAGACTGGAGTAGCAAGTGTTAAAGAGCGGTTCCGTGACAAATGGACCGATAGACAATTACTGGAAGAAAAAGAAGCATAATCAATGAAAGAGTGATATAGATATTTAACTTGTTGTCGGTGCCTCTTCTTGCTTTTCCATGAACGAAAATACATTTCATATTAAAAATGCTAACAGAAATTCTTACAGAAATGCTAATGAATCTCACGTGACAAGAAGAGTTACTACAATATAAATATATTTTTTATGTAAGCTATTAATTCAGTGATGGACCAATCCTGCTTATACACAGGAAAGGGGCTTTGGAGCATTTCACATAATCAACACGTTTATTTGCAATCTGTTTAAATAATAATTTAGTTTGAATTAAATTGTTGTTGAGCAAACACACACATAAACGTACGCTGGATACATGTATACTCTTAAAATCAAACAAAGAGGAGAAACACTAGGACGCATACACATTACCAAACACATACGCGCGTACAAACTTACACATATGTACACATTAACATACGGATATAAGAAAACTTTTAAATGCATGTTTCATGCACATTTCCATTTGCTGACATTTCTCAACGAAATAACAACGTATGTACGTTAACTCACAACCGGTGCACCACTTGCTATCGAGCTGGTAATCAACACTAAGGAACACTACTGTATATTGTGCTAAAATGTGTGTGAATGGATCGTTACAGTTTCAGAATATTTTTAACTTTAACTTGGACTGCATAGTGGGAATTGGGAAATATTTCACTTGAATTAATGTAACGAGCATTGCAAACAAACATTATGCTTATGTTAACGTGAATGTATATATTCAAATATAATGTATTATACAAGATGTGCCAGATATATCTGTAACGGTGTTTTCAAAAACCGAATTGGTAGAAAACAATTCTGCCGTGTTGAGATGTAATGCCAATGGTCTTCCTAGTAACTACAACTACATCGCCTTAATACAAACATTTGGACATTATAATCCTCGACCCCCGATCTCACACACGCCTCTTCATAGTTCACTCAGATTTGATGCATTACAACTTGAAGACACTGGTACATACACATGTGTAGTCAACAATGGTGTTAGGGATGTACATGGAATATCGAATCAGTCTAATAACACCAGGATAGTTGTAATAGGTATGTTGTCATTGGTATGGCTTGTATCTCTAATGTATGTTGAGCATAAATTAAGATGTTTCATGAATTTATAGTACAAGTATCATAATAAAGTTGTGATAATCATAATTAATACTGTTTCTTAAAACAGACAGTATAATGTTGACTCATTTATTTTATCGTACTCTAAATACAAATATTAAGCAGGACAAAATAATTCATTGAGACTTGGCCGTTAACGCTAGATACCGCGGGTCGTATATTTTTTCCCAATAAAAGGAAAAGTGTGTCTTTCACTAAAGCTCGTAGCCAACTCCAAAATCAGCAAAAGTGAAAAATGTAGATGAAATTCAAATATAATCAATTCATGTTGAACTATGCGACACAACCTATATCAGTTTAACTTATAAGTTATAGTTTAATTGCATCCCATAGTAGTAATTTGAAAAAGTAGTTTTATTTGAACGTGATAAATATTTAATGAAGAAACATACGATAATGTATAACTAACTCGAGATGCATATTCAAAGAACACAGTCACCAAAGTAGCATAAACTCATGTGATAATTGGACTAATTATAATAAAAATTACAAAAAACAAGCAGTGACAACAGATGACACCTCGTTGGAATGGTCATTATGAAAATACTCCTCTGGTTAAATATTTTTACAGGTGTGTACTACATACAAATATATGCAAAGCAACTGTGATGATATACGGAGATGTACAAGTTCACTTGACAGAAGCATGAGCAGAAACGGGAAAATATTCATAAAATTCTCGAGATTTTCACTAATCAAAAAAATCCGTGCTTGTGACATGACACGTAATAAAGTAATAGCGCACAAGTGAATCGATCTCAATACCGTTTGGTATATCTAAATAAACTATTATTTCATTAGTACAAAAGGGTGTTTTGTCGGTTATTTGATGTGCAGTGTCATATTTAACTATCAAATCAATTGTTTTTATGTTGTTTTCCCTTTATAGCTCCGCCTAAAATATTACACCAACAATTAACATTTACGGGCACAGTATCCGGGTCTGTAAGATTAGACGTTCCGTTCTATAGTTTCCCGCCTTCAGATAGCATACGTTTTACCAGCCAGGACGGTGTGCAGATACAGACTAATAACAGAACAACTGTGTCTTATTGAATGTCGCCTGTTACGGCTAAGTTCTATGGTGAAGATGTGATATTGAACGGCAGTATAGCCTATCTTCAAATAACTGACATAAAAGAGATAGACTTTACCAACTACACATTTGAAGTTACAAACAGAATTGGAAGGAATTGGACAATCATAAACCTCATTCCTAAAAGTAAATATATGTTTATGTTTATTTCTAGTATTATATTTGTTAACTGCGTGTAGATATTTAAGTAAAATCCATACAACAGTATGCAAATTGTTTTATGTGACAACTAGCTATTGTTTCTGTAATGATTTTGCATCTTTAAACTGATTTTATTGAACCCCTTATGTATTCTAGTATAATTTTCCACAAATAATAAATAAAGTACTGAATATTTGCGTTGTCGTGTTGATTGTTATAAAATCGTAGAAACTCTTTCATCTTTCGAATATCTAATTAAAACTCATTTTTGAAAGATCTAAAAAAAACTAGTGTATTAAACATATTGTATATGAAACATATATAGTAACTTAACCATGACTTTACATAAATCACTTAAAACTAGATTCAACATGCGAGTTGTGTGGGTGCGAAAAGGATGGTGCCAAACCTGTATAATATAAGTGTGTAATACAACAGGAATTGTGAATTAGAAAATAATAAACTTAGTTCACCAAAAATAAGTCTATAAAGAGGTTGTACATAATTGTCTGATATATGTCATTGGCAGCATGTTTTAAAACTGTTAAAGGAGGCAATATGGGCATATGGTGAACTGTATAGTCATAGAGGGAAATCTTCAATATGTTTACGACACTGAGGTGTAATGCTTGCCATTTATTTTCTATATACTATTATCAAATAGGGTTGAATACTGACTAAGATCTATCTCTTTATTTCACAAATTATACCATGTGTTATACCAAGTCTGATTCGGAAAGTGATATTGTGTTCATGAAGTCATTATCAAAGTACAGATGATTAACGTCATCCGAATAGCAACCAAACCATCGTGTGTCTTAAACGTTTCAGTTTGATTAAAATTAGAATCTTTAAAAAATCTAGCGATCATATTATAATAACATGAACGGAGTTAACTTATTGATTAAACACAACACTACAGTAAATCGTCATGTTTGTGGTTAACTAGGATTTATATATAATATAAAATACATTGAATTTGTCCGTCAAAAATTCCATAGTTGTGTACAATAATGGATATTTGTTTCGCAGGTGAGTTTACGACAGAGACGGCTACTGGATCGAATACTGGACTGATCATTGGTGGTGCTGTAGGTGGTGCTGCTGCAATCATTTTAGCTGCAAGGGCAGCTTTTTTCATAGTATTGTTTAAAAGAAGGAATGGAAAACTCCGTGGTAAAGGTAAGAACGTAATATCAAACTAAGTCAACGTAAATGTGTCGTATACGTGTTATAACTCAAATCAATCACTTTATTATTTAGAATATCTGATGTCGTCGATTCAATCCCAGTTCGGTTCAAATACTTTATAGCGATAACGTGTCAGAGTTACATGAGCGATGAGGACGATGGTTTTGTTCCGATGCATCAGACGACTTCCTAAAAACAAATAAAACTGTACAAAAAAACTCATTGAATTGAACAGAGTAGATAAGTACTCATTACTAAATATAATAAAGGCAACATTCATTAACACCAATTCAAAACAGTTCACTAACCATAAAGCATCATAAACATATATGAGCACATATATCTGTAATAAAAGTTTGACATGATAAGACAAAATCAGATAGAGGAATAATTATATTACATATAGAGTGTTGTTGTGTTGCTTTTTGTTACAGAGAGGGGCCATATACATCATTAGATAATTCAGAGGACAACAGTCGGTATTCAAGAATAAATCGTGGACAAGGTAAACATTTATTTACTTTTTTAAACTTGATCATCTTCAAGATCTTTATCAATAACATCAACGTTGCTTTGTTATTATAACATTGTTGTTTATTTTATCTGACACTGTACATGTGGTAGTTATAATAATACGCAATAGTCATAATACTGACTTATGCATATAACAGGCTTAATTATTAAACAGCTTTTCTTTCGAAAATACCCAGACTGATGTCCTGAACAGGACACATATAATACGAGGTTAGTTGTGCCTTTTTCACACAATTTAGTAGCCTCAGCTTATAAACTTTGTAGGGAAAGGCACTCTGCATATATTCAAAGAGTAAAACTATTGCATTATATGTGCATATTTATATATATATATATATTGTTTACAGGAACAAATGCAAATCACCAGCTATATCAGTAAGTACATGTTATCTTGGACTCTGTAAAAATACCCAATTTGCATAATCTTTCATATTATTTTGTTAATATTTTGAATTTAACATGGTTACTACTTTATACGATATATCCTAAGCCAATAGTTCATAAATTTATGTTGTTGTTAGTTATATCATTGGTAGCTATACTGTGGTTCGAATCCATGGTCGTGGTTTCGATCCTTTCGCACGGGTATATGGAGTTTTTGAGCAAGACACTTTTTTCTGCATATACTTAGTACTGGTTTTACCCAGGAAGACTTCAAGCGCGATTTGTATACCTTGTTACAACTTGTTTTGCAATCGAAGTACAATAACTATGATTAAACTAGCTACACTGAGTGGAGCAAATACATACCCCATAGCAAACTTAAACATTTACAAACACCATTTAATCTTCATGCATATGCCATTTTGTTATTAATTTAATTTGTTTAGTGTGTTAAAAAGAATAGAAACATACTCTATAATGTATATATGAAAGCCTTCTACAATATATAGAACCATACTCAAACATTCATAAATTTGCATTTTACATTTTGTTATTCGTTTATTTGGCTTCTTGATAACATAAACAAGTATCCACATACTACGTCCTGAAGCCAATGTATTTGTAAACAAACAAATGTACATATGTATACTTGTATTGGTTTTATTACACTATCATTCACACACACACGAAACTAAATGCACATAACACATGCATATACGTACAGGCAGTGTAATCAAATTATACATACGGCATGCCCCGCTCACAAAACAACGAGACGAATAATCACCATTCATTTTTAGCCATCGGTAGCTAACACATGATTAGATAAATTAATAACTCTTTCCTGAAATCTTGTAAAATATTAACTACTACACCAGGTATTCAAGTAAATGTATTACAATTTCAATTGTTATTATTATTTTTATTATTATTATTATTATTATTATCATTATTATTAAAAGCAAACTATAACATAATAATTGTAGGTATTGGAAAAAAATAGTAAGTAAAATGCATTTCTGTTGTTGTTGTTTATTGACAGAGATGCAAAAATGGATTCAATAGATAACTCACAGGACGATGAAAGTAAGTATCTAAAATCACAAGGTAATCGCTTATTTATTGTTCTTTCTGATCTCGGTAGTACTTTTGACGTTTGTATTTTAAAAAAAACATACTATAAATAAATGCATGATTAAATATCGTTGATATTGCTAATCTTATATAAAGAAATATAACGTCCGCATTTAGAGGAATTTTAAGGTGAGAGAAAGTTAACGTTGAGAGGAATTGTGCATTAAGAGCAATATCACATTGAAAGGAATATTACATCGGGACTTATATTACATATTGCATTGATAGGAATATTGTGTTGAGTGAAATAGTAAACCGAGAAGAGTAGTTCGTATAAGGTTAAGGTGAATATAACTTTGTACTTGTAGGGTGAAAAGAATATTACAATGCGACTTATATTTCGTTTAATGAAATATTGCATTGAAAATAATTTTACGTTGAAAGAATTATTACGCTGAGAATACTATCACGTGAGAGGGAAATTTTAGAAAGGATAAATATGTTAATAGACGAATAGGCTATTCCTTTGCCAATTTTTGATAGAGATTTTCCTGTTTTAATATATGTTAAAAAATAAACAGATTATTTATTGTGAGCATGTGTATGTTAATCAACAGCAGCTTCTATTTCTAGCAGAACAACTAGAGACAAATCAGCTTAACAATATGGAAATCAAAACAATATATTTTATATTTCGTCGTGCATTTGTATTATCTTTAGTAGTATTAGCGATAAAACACAATTGTGAAGGTAGGAAGCCATTGTTATAGATACGAAAGTCACTCGCATCTATATGTCAGTATAGCGGAAATTAATCATTTATATCAAATATAAGTATGTCTCTCTCAAAGAAGTGTAAAACTGTATTAGTGCATGAATTTTCTAGAACGTTATGTATTTGCATAAAATTGGTTGCTATTGATATTTCAAAGTATGTATTGTTAATTATTGTAACATTACTTAGTTCGAATTTTTAAGTTAAAGATGACTATTAGCAGTGGGTATTCTCGTTTTATCGTGTATATATTATATTGACAGTTTTATACACACCTCATTGATTACAACATGGCGATGTTTGCTTCAAATGTCATTTGGTATAGTAGGTTATATTAATTGCAAATTTCCATAACATAAAAAAAGACACGAAAATAGAAATAGTAATGTTTTATAAGTTATACAATAGTTTTTATTACAATTTATCTATATGTTAAATCAACTTAAAATGGCGATAAATGTATTTATAGACAAACACGTGGTGCCATTCTAGGATATATAGTTGACATTTTATATTGTATATACCCATCATATGTATTTCAGGTCAACGACAAAATAAGGATGCTTATGTTAATTTGAAACTCGACGTTCAGATATGATTCCTGGTGTAACAAAAACCAAGTCAACTTGTATTAACGTATTCAGCAAAGAGTAGGCAGCTCAATATGGATAAATACGATTCTTAATTTGCAGTAGTTGTTATGTTCCTCAATCTATATAAATGTTAATATGTACTTTGTTATGACTTTGTGTGTGCTGTTTATTTCGTGTGTGCATCCAACTATTTCACCATATATGTAATTAGTTTTGGTCGTTAATACCTCTTATTCTTCAAAATACAACAACCTTTATTAACGAAGACTGTGCCGGCGCCATGAAATGTTTAAAAAATGTAAGTTATGCAGTATATACAGTTAAGGGTGCTCGGAGATGACTTTTAAGTGTTATTTTTAAAACTATATGCATTGGATGATGGTCTACAAGTGCAGAATGAGGGTGAGGATAGCTACAGGGATAAGGGCTTTAAAAGTATTTACAGTGGCCGCCTCGTGTGTAGAGGTTGGGAGAATGTTCCATTATATTAGTGTTCTGGGGAAGAATGAGTATTTGTAAGTGTCTTCAGATGTCTGAATATGTTTGTAAAAGTGATATTGCTCAGTCTAGATCTGGAGTAAACGGGGATTAGTAGGTTATTCAGCGGGTTGATAGCTACTACATGGTGGATTATTTTGTAGAACATTATTAAGCGTGATCTTGTTCTGTGGGTTTCAAGTGTAAACCCACCATTGATTTTTGTTCTTTATTCTATAGTAAATAATAAAAGTTTGAAGGCTTGTCATTCATAGAGAGTCACAAATGAAAGAAGTTTAACCTACATTTTACAGTTTGTCAACCTCTGCACTATCAAAATATGATGAGAAAAGTAGGGGTCATGTGTCATATAAGAGATTTTTTTCTGCTCAGTGTGTACACGGTTGACAAAGTGAAAGTAGATTTCCGAAATCATGTATTCATACCCCAATTTCCAAGCATCAATTTGTTTTCTAAATTCACAATTCAAACATGACAAGGCTATCAAAATGTTCAAAATACATCAATAATGCCATTTTTATAAAAAAAAATGAGCATTAAAATAAGGAAAATGCATTTGTAAAGAAGAAGAAATGAGGATTATTTATAATTGCCATTATGCGTCTACCCAACGGAAGCACTTCTGTTTTGCAATGATGGTACTTTGCCTTCAAGAGCGGACCAATTTAAGATTTTCAACATGATAGTTACAGAGCTGTGTTATGGTATTGGTGTGAAACGAAGCTGGCGGCACGTCGTTGTACTTTTTTCAATTTGGTTTATTTGAGCTTTGGTGTGTGGGTCCCAAACAGTGGACGAGTATTCAAGTTTTTGTCTGACAAGTGCCTTGTATGCATGACCTTTTACTTTAGTGGAATTTATTTTAAGGTTATGTCGTAAGAATCCTAATGATTGGTTTTCTTTATTTGTTATAGAATTGATACGTTTATCCCATTTTATATTGTCGTGTAAGGTTATGCCTAGATATCTAGAGCTGGTTACTGTTTCACGAATGTGTTCATGTAATGTATATGAAAATTGAAAAAACAAAAAACTAAATAAAATTGTCAAATGTTCGTCTTCCTAAAAGAATATGTGTTTATTTTAATGATGAACTGTTATAAATGGGAAAATAGTTAAATCAGTTGTGGAAAAAAGATATTCAGGATTGTCGTAAGCATGCGTTGCCGTATTGTTAAAACTACAGTAATGTTACATATTGTATATGTTGTTTGATTATATTTTGTAGTATAGTACCAAGAAATGTCACCCACGCGCCGTTCAAACACATCTCCTGTATCAATTCAAATGATGAGATTGATAATTAATTAATCGAATTCATTTGTTGATACCTCATGCTAATTAAGAAATAACAGTGTCAGGTTTAGTCTGGAAGTTTGATTCATTTTCCAACCATCGTTAATTAGAATTACTAAAATGTTTGAGACGTGCTTTTTGAAAAGATTGTAATTCGCGTCATAACAGTTACACTTACACATAAATGACACTTATACAATTCTTTTAACGTCACATAAAACATTAAATAGTCTACCCGACTAAAATACATATATAGATTAGAAATGACACAAGGGCTCATCGCCATGGAACGGTAGGTTATTAAGGACACCACAGAATTTTGCATTTGTTTGCAACTTTGTGGATTTCGTTCATCCCAGTAAAATAGATAAAAGTTAACTATATCAACCAACGACATGCTGGATTTGTGTATGCGTAGTTGATTTTATTTTCTTTCAAGATAGGAGGGTCGTTTGATCGCTTCACAAATACCGCTATGCGTTGTGTCCTTGATATAAACACTTCATCCACATATGTTCAGTACTGGTTCACCCAAGGACGACTTTGGGTGCTATTTGTCTAAGTAATAGTAGCTTTATTCACAATCGGCGAACTCTAAATATGCTAAACTTAAAGCATACGTGATACGCTATCAAGAATGCATTGATTTTAACAGCATAACATATATCCTCGCCAAACTTTTATATCTTATCAACACTGAAACGCCGTATTCAATTCGTCAGTTCATGAAGATACAGATGCACTGCATTCGCATGTTCTTTGTAAAAACTGATAGAAAAATACCACGTTAAATATATACGACGGTTTAATGATTCATATTTTATATAGTTTTAAAACGATATTTGGTAAGAGTTATATTTTCGTTTATACTCGATGGAACAGTTTGCGTGATGTTAGTATCATTGCCCAAAGATTTGGATTTGAGGTTCCAAATAAAGACGCATATTAAAAAGGGCACGCAATTCCTGAAAACAAACTTAACGAATATGCTGTGATACAATCTGCATTACTTGATAATAATGATATTCCCATGTTCAGTAAGATTATATAAACACTGCACAAAGAGATAGCCTGAATATACGTGTTATATAACTTCGTCGTATCTGAATATCAAGTAATGGTAACTAGAGTTAAGTATCATGTAATCAAGAACTGTGTGAGGTCAGCAGCTTGCTCGGCAGTTCTAAGTTTGTTTCAATACATTAGCTACCGGATGATTGAATTTGGACTGTACTAATGACGAAATGTTGGCAGTTTAAAAAAAGTATCAATTTCAGAATATACAGCGATATAGTGCTGACAAAATAAGGGTACAGTTTATGTTGTTTACTTTTTAGTTACACGTATATATATAGACAATTGGACTTCGTTGGCTCGAACACGGATGGCTTGAACATCATATATAGCTTGAGTCACTTATCTGGTCCGCGCCGAATTTCTATGTCGATGTATATGCATTTACATGTATGATATAATGCTGAACCAAATTCAAACAACCATAAACTCGAACTATTTTGTCCAGTCTCGTAGGGTTCGAGCCATAGAAGTTCGACTGTACTATTGATTACATGAATCAATGTTATGTACAATAGTTTATATTGCTAATTGATCAATTACTGTACACTAGTTATTTTGTAATGAGGTTATGTTTACAAATGTGGGTATTTTGTATTTTTTGCAGTGCCAATATTCTGAAAATTAGAATAGGATAAGCAATCTGCTTATACAAACATGAATTTAAAAAATAAAAAGTTTAAATTAATCTAAAATGTAGCTGATCATTATAAATTCATGCAAAATATTTCGTGACAGTATATACGAGGGGTGTTTTATAAATGATGCAAATCACCATGTTACCATTTCTTTATTGCTCGTTTCACAAATAAGATCGATGCATTCTCTTTAAGTACTTTCCTTTTGCCTTTACACACAATTTCAGTTTTTTATCCATTTCTAAAAGCATTTTCGATAGTCCTCAATGGGTGTGGCTCTCAGGTACTGGCAAACAGCCGATTCAATTGCTTTCCGTGAAGAATTGCACCTCCCGTCGAGAACCGAGTTCAGGAAGAACAGAAAATTGCCATGTCTGGCGAATAGGGTGAATGCTCCAACACTCACACTATGTCTCTGTTCAAATAATCCTTCACAATATGTGCCTTATGTGAGGATGCGTTATCATGATAGAGTGAAACGTACTTAATGTCGTGCTTAGGTCGACGCAATTTGAAGTATTTCTCCGGTTTCTTAAAAACAACGTTTATATATAATTTTGCGGTCTATCTTTTGGAACAGGCACTTGTATTGTAGGTCCGTAGGTTACATTTCGGGTATAATTTCAATAATTTCTTGGCATTTTAACACGTTCCTGTGTCTGCTCTTTTGTCAGCAAATAGGGATATCCAACGTGCACAATTTTAAAAAGAACGATTTCACGTAGAATGAAATTAACTCGCGCTGGTGATATCCCTGATCGCCGGCGTTGATCACGAATAGTTAATCGAGCATCGTTCTCTGTAAATTTCTTAATTTAATGTACATATTTGTTAGGCGTTGCTGATTTTGAACACCAACAGTGCCCACGGTCTTCTAATGTTCCCTTCCAGATTTGAACCACGATATCCACCTCGAACTGTGCTATTCGAAATTTCATTATGTCTATATATAGGTAATTGTGATATGTTTCATTGTGTTAATCTGTGATTCCTTTAATTTTTCGAGAGAGTACATACTATTATATTATTGGAATATTCAGACATTGATTAAGTTTGTACTTCGGGTAGGTTTTGGAAATTTGGACATTATAACATTTGGAATGCGGATATTGAGGGCATAATCAAGATTCATTGTTATTGTTTGTTTCATATTTTTTGACAAATAATAATTATATCCTATAGATATCACACTGTGTCATAGTTTAAACGCCTTTGGGTACAGCTTGTTAAAGTACACATTACACGGCATTAAAGTAAGACTTAGTGATATTATGTTATATAGGTATTTATCTTTCAACAATCAAAAACATAAATCATATTACTCCTTCGCATCAATTAGATCTATAGTGTCCATTATGGGTTGAAAGTTTAGTTATTTTATAATACATGCAAGCATTCATGTGCGATATGTAGTTGTGTTGATAATAGTAGCTTAAACGGGTTTTTTATTGATTGAATTGTTAGCGTCATTTGTATGCCACCGAGGGGTAACAGACGATCAGTTGACATGATTCCAGGGATCCTGGAAGGTTAACTAGTACTCGGGCACACCCCAATTCCGCAAGTAACTGATAACTTTCCCACTTGAATCAGCGATGAATAAGAACACTAGATATGTATCCACTACTTTGTATTGTAGTTCTGACAGAGTAATGTATTTGCAAATTAAATAACTTATATTAACATTTGCATGCTAATGTTACTTCTATTTGATATCAGTTTAATGTTCTAATTTTAAACACATTTGGTCTGTTTTAAGCTCTTCTTATCCTGCCTTGAAATGACATTAAACACACATGACATTGTATTATTTATACTTCCTTAGTATTAAAAATAGATTTAAAAATAGAGCATGTATGTTTTTTATTCTATATTGATTAAGGGTCAAGGTAATGCACACAGGTAAACAGTTCGCAGCTATCGGTACGGTAAAGTATATTCAAATACGATATACTCATGTTGATACAATCAAAACAACGCATGATAACATGCATGCAAAATGTAAAGTTTCACGTTGAAAACTGCCATTCAGCTGAAAGTCATAAAAACCGTAGTAACAAAAGAACCAAAACAACACATCAATTTGATAGTTATGCCATCCAGCAATGCTGCATCAATGTATTCTAATAGTACTTCGAGTAATGTTGTCTAATTGTTCCACAGGAATGTTATCTAACCGTGTCACTGTAGCAAAATGACTAAGGGCCGACAACTCACAAGGGTAGAATACAATCGTACACAAAGTAAAATTTACAATTTTAATTTTACATGAATAAAATTTACGAATAAACAAATATACAAATTACAGATAATTACTCAACACAAAAAAAACACACAGCTAGTTCAAAAAAGCCTTTTGGTGGTATAAACCTTTTTTTTTACACAGTTTTATCTCCTACACGTACGTAACCTACATCGCGATCCAAACTGCTTTTATCATTCGAATGTTTATAAAAATGCACTATATAATTTCCGCGTCCGGATATCGTAGATTTAGCATCACTCGTCCCTTGCGGCGGTGGCTATATAACTGGGTTGTCTTCCCGAGAACTCTATACTGAATATATGGCTTTACGTCGCCCCGTACCGACTATCAATCGTATTCCGACGTCAGGAACGTCAAGTCGTCCATCTGACGAATATGTGGGTTGCTGTCCTATGACTGTTCTTTCACCAGTTGACTTCCCGTCACGTCTATACGTTGTTAACGTAGCGGACGCATTGCAAGCTAACGTCTAAAAACGGCTACAATATATATATAAACTCAGATTTACTAGTTACTCAAATATGTAATGACATGGCGTCTATTACTTACCATCTATCAATTTCATGAATTTTTTATCAATATATGATTACAGTGCATTCATCTCTAACCATTTTATTGTTACATGGTAGATTTATTAACATATTATAACAGTTCATTCAATTTTTACGATCTAACAGTTTCATGGTAGATTTATCAATATATGATAACATTTCATTCAACTCTTACTATCTGCAGTTTCATAGCAGTTTAAACAACATCTCATATACGACCCTCCGTCAATCTCAACATAGCAATTATATCTCTACATAACTTGTCATTATAATATGAACAATAACAGACCAATTCTGTATCTATTCACTTTGTGAATATCAGAATAAACATCAACAAAATTTAATTACATATATCAATCAATTCTAACATGGTGAACCTCAATACTTCATCGAAAACACAATATCAACAGCTCAAAATACGTTCTCAGATTCCTCGGCCTATATTCTAACAAAACGCTTCTCAATACCGTAGATGTGTATACAATTACATACATTACCGTCGGAATGGATATGAACAATTTATACAATTTTACTTAGATCTTAGATCATGACAAATATATATATATATATATATATATATATATATATATATATATATATATATATATATCAGACATTTAAATACAACATAATATCAAATTCACATACCCATATGCCGTTATGTACTGAACAGTAACAAATTCAATCTTTCTCGTCACAACTACACCTAAAGATGATTCTGCTAACTGGACATTGTTCTCATAACAGAGTCAGCAATTATGGCAAAATCGTCCACACACCTTAGTGAATTTCGTGTAAATCATGAAACAACAAACCTAAAACATCGTACAATGCCGATTTTACGTTATTAGGCCATTGTAAACCTAAATTAGTTTTATGACAAATAAACCCGTTTAATTGTTCTAACTTTCTTTATACTTAATGAAATTAGATGAACCAAACTTCAGAATTATTGATTCGTTAATGAAATAACGAAAATGTAAAATATATCTTAAATACGTTGCTCCTATCGATCTATCAATACGTTTTAACAATTCCATGGTACCTGACTTAATATAGTATATATTCCTACAATAGACATGTATTTGCGGACACTACTAAATTAGGCCACAACAACCTAACTATTTTGTTACAGTCACATGTATTGTAATCTAATTATATCGTGCCACAGTGATGTGATTTAAACGTCACAATGTAGTATCATATAACGGTGTCAAACAATGTAATGTAACCATGCTAGAAGTACTGTAATCTAACCCTGTCACAGTAACATAATCTAACCGTTAAATACATAAAGTACAAGAATTATAACCTAATTGTGTCAAGCAACGCCTAATCAACTCTTCCGATCCTTCACTATTGTCATATTTTATTTATCAGTACTTGGCAGTATAATTATTTCTGAGATTGTATATTATTTCAACATTATTTAACGTAGGTACGATTTATTCCAGACAACCATATTCAAGGGAAACAAATGCTAAAACGTATTCCCCCAAATAAAGACGCAGTTTTAGCTCTTTCTACTTGATATTTTTAAATCTTTACATCCCTGGACATCCGTTAAGACCATCATGCAACCAGATTGTATAGAGAATACATGATCGACTCTCGGTTACCAGATATTTCCACCGCAAATTCATTCACACAAATTTATCTCCCTGGTTCATGTCGCGCACAAATGAGATATCATATGATATCTCAAATGTATCCATATACATATTTAATTCTAATGTCTCTAGAAATTCCTACCATAATTTGTTTACACAAATTCATCTTCCTAATTCATGGCGCTCACAAAATTGATCAGAAAACATATGATACCTCAATGTATCCAAATACATATAGAGTGCTACAGGAGACAAGTGGATAACATCATACCTATACAAACCTGGAACTTTGTAATCGATATTATGTGTAAAGACCCTGCCATTCTGTTAATATTCCTAAACTCCCATATCTATTTATACGACATATTTTAACATCCATGACCTTCACAGGTTCAAACATCACGTGTAAGCGTTGTAAGATATCGAATAATGTAATTGAGCTATAGGGAACGAAGACCTTGTGTAACCAAAACCAACCAGATCTCAGATCTCCCAGATGAACAAATAATCCATGTTGGTGCACGTCTGAAAAAAATATTTCCCTTTGAATAGAATGTTGGAGAACCTGCTATGGCACATCACACATTGCGATGCAGACAATCCTTGCACCCTCTGGTAAATGCAAATGCTCTGTCGTCCTTGGTACTTGTGAGTCCTCCAATATCCACACATTTGGAATAAAACTTATCAAGACTCAAAATATGATACAATATCATTTTTTTAGTGCAAAAATATCCTGCATCACACTTCGTTATGATAATACAAGTGGTAATGGGCAGTGGACCGTGCATACAAATATATCCGAAGAGAGCAAACCGGGCACAAACTGTTATCGCACGGACTTTTAGCAGGAATTGTTTACCATACTGTCTTGATTTAGAGACTCGAATGTGTTATTTTACCATAGGAATACATCATTGGCCCTCATCGCACTCTCCGGTTTGACAGCTTGTAAAGACAATAAAAAGCCAATGTATACTGCCACAAAAAGCTTCACAAGCACTATAGCAAACACATCTTAGCACAGAACAGATTTGTGATAATCTATCGGTGGTCACTGGCGCCCAATGATCTGTTCTGAGCCCTGAACGTCGTTTCTTGAATAATACAGAAGGATCATTATACATTATTATATTTTAAAAGCTCAGCCCGACACATATCACGCTATTGTAGACGGGGAAACGCAGTTTTAAAGCTGTATAAAACAAACAAGACTAAAATATGTATTTGGCAAGCTACTCCTCAGTCACATGATATCGATCACAAACCTTTAAATGACACGATAGCTGTAGCGATTTACAATGCGACATAGTCGAAACGTCTTTGTATATGTTTTATAAAAGTACACATAATACGACATGTACGTAAGAAATAATATGCTATCAGTTATATGTCAAGAACGAAATAAAATATTACTAATTTATTTCATAGTCATTGTTCAATATGGGTTGAACTTTTAGCTATTATATAAAACATACATGCATTTATGATTTGTAGTTGTGTTGACAAAAGAAGCTTACTCGATGGACACGTGAATAAAATTGACACCTACAATATAAACTGTAAAAGTGTCCCAACAATAATGAATAACTTGCTATACATACGCATCCAATACTTTGTTTGGTAGTCTTGACAAAGAAATGTATTTGCAAATGAAATAAACTATATTAGCCTTTACATGCTAATTGCAAATTATATTCAATGTTCTAATTTCAAAAAACATGTAATCTGTTTCAAGCTTTACACAGCTTGTCTCGATATGACTATCAACAGACATGTAGTAGTAATACTTCCTCATTATAACAGCAGTATGTAGATGCATGTTTTACCTTATGTTTATGGATTAAGTGTTATACACATCGTTAAATAGAACGAAGCTAAATATCGGTACGGTAAAGTACATTTATATGAACGGTATACTGTTGTGTACTTTGTGTAAATTGGAAGATAAACCTAAAATCATCCAATAAAATTCATATAAAAGTACTCGACAATATAAACCGTAAAAAAGGACACAAACCAAACAACAAACGCAAATGCGATTATGGAATCGATATGTTTATGTGCCAATGATACTGTAATTTTTTAAATGATGTACAAACTTAAACATGTAGATAAACTAGCGTCAACAGACTGTATAAAGATTACCTATCCTGATACAATAAACTACTTAATTATCGTCGGATATATGGTATATACTGCGTTTATTGTGAAATTAGTGTTCGTGATAAGGTTAAACTGGCTTATTATATCCAAATCAGCCTCTTATTTCATATCCGTATGTTTCTTTGTTACTGTGTTCTCGATAAACATACTCAATATATAACGTATCGGGCGCTTTATGCCGTTCGTATATTTCATATTGCTTGGTATCCAGTTTGTTTTAATAAATTGTGGTGTACATTGTAACACATTTATTTTATGACATTGTTTGCTCATGTAAGTGATATTCCATATTTACATTAATGAACACATGAATGAAAATCCTCACGTTGACTTCGATACTATCAGAATAATATGTGGTTATGTACATGTATAAAAATGTACTATTTGTCATTATATAGATACATATATTGTTTGCGTTTTAAAAACTATCGATATTAGGTTTAATTAAAGCTAATATGAATACCTTGATAGTTTAAGGTACTATTATAATACTAAGTAACGGTTACATGATGGCATTTTTAGAAGCATTCCTGTATTAATTTATACTCTACATTGTATAAGCAATGTCTTATTTCACTCTTTACAGCGCGCTATAGAGAGAAAGAAAGAAAGAGAGAGATGATGAGAGAGAGAAAGAGAGAGAGACAATTCACAGTAACGGTTGTATGTAAGGTCGTTAAAGATTATATTAATAAATAAATCATTAAAGGCGAAGTTACTGACTGTTGTAGTCAAATATAATCCTAAAAACAATAGTTTCCTTGCATTTCTTTTTTATACATGTATTGGTATTTTTTTAATGCAATCTCTGAATACCCATAGAAATAAATTGCATTTACAGTAACTGTACCTGTAAACATCGAAATAGCATATTTTGGGTGCCACATTTAACCATTTGTTCGTGTATGAATTATTATTTTGCTCGACCAACCTTGAAATTATCGATAACGATTGTACGTTTCGAAACTTAGATATCAGAGAAGATGGTCAACCCAATTCTTAATTTATTTGTCAGAGATGAAATATCGATCTTGAGGGAAAGCAGGTATATTTAGCTTTGAAATGTTTTGTCTTAGTGTGACCAGACTGTGAATGTAGAGGCATAGCGAACATATTAAAGACATATAATATCAGCATTAAAAAGTAATACACAACCGTTTAGGGCCATTATGTTTATGTGCTGGTTGTATTGGTTTTACAAAAGAATAATGATAATAAAATAAAGAAAATAAAAAAGGTTAATTAAATAGGTTGCTAGTTGAAGACATTTGGATCAAAATAGCAATCATTGTGATAACATATGGTTGTAATATTTACTTTGTTATATAAGATTCCATATGTGTAATGTGCTTTTGTACGGTAATTGTACGACGCCAGTTACGACAAGAAAACCACGTCATGACGTCATCTTGTTTACTCGAATGTACAGAAAATTATAATGAGATGATCGCGATAATTGTGTATGTCTAAACTTCGTATTGTGTGTAGTGTTACTGGGATCTACATTGCCACAATATCTTAATATATATTTAGTTGCATACGTAACATACGCTACCGTACCGATAGTCTTATATTACATGTATCGGCGAATGGATATGTACTATGCTTAACTTTATTCTGTGTACACATACCATAATAAAATAATTACAACGTCCAAAGTTAATCTATAAGGATATGTGAATTGCATATGTTGGTTAAGTGATATTAAAACACACTAATAGGCTAGTATTTTTTTTTATTTCGAATACAATTGATTTAATTTAAATATACAATAAAGTAAAAGTGAGACAAGTTAGATATCTATGTAATGGATAATTTACAGATATGAAACAGTATTTTAACAAAAAGTGATGGCAATATTGATATTTGTTGTTTGGACATTATTGCACGCTGCATATGGTAAGTACGCTCTTTGCATATGTATATCTACTATCAAAATTGATAGCACGAAATGCTTCTTGTCGTCCTGTATATTACCAATGCTATTGACTATGAAGATTAATAAAGTATATATGTTAACCTAGTAACAGTTGCATTATTCCATAAGAATAATTTCCAGTTTTCACTTATTTAAAAAAGATCAACCCTTAGATTAGTTTACCAGTCACGACACACACGGTACTTTTCCTTCGGAGTTTTATTGTTGTTGTCAGGGTACCTGACTATCAATCTTACTTAAATAAACGATATCTCTAAATGTAAGATCTGATGACGACCTATTCAAATTATCCTTCTAGTAAAACTGGATTTCCAATTTTAAGCTACTTTTATTTCAACCAATCAAAGTATCGCCATAACCTTCAATGTGGGTTTGGATTCGGCCATAATAATCTTTTCATGTAGTTGTATCAATGAAAAAGCGCCGGTATTGTCTCTGATTTCTAAAACCTGTGAAAATCATTTATAAGTATTGATAAAATATGGGCGCAGCAATAATGGATTTTTCGTAGTTATAATTATAAACGTGTGATAATCGCACATGGATCCCATATGACGCTAGTATCCCATAAACGAGTTGTTTTATACAAAAAAATGACGCACATATCAGGAACAAGTTGTTAAAAGTAGTATGACCTACATAAAACAGAAGTAGCGTTTACAGGATGCATCTTGTCACAGAATCGCAGAGCGGTTAAAAATAGAATCGCAGACAATTGCGTATAGAAGGTGTTGTACGGCGGCATTTATTATAATGTGTATCAATGTATACTACACGCAATAACATTTTGGAATTGTTCTTTTATTCGATTTTACAGACGCTATTTTAACCGATTTGCAAATCTGCAAACACAAATGACTATGTAATGTGGAGCACCGCAATATTAATTGGTGTTATCAATAATTGTTCATACCGCTTATGAAACAACAAACTAAGTTTATATGTTTTGGTGTGTCTCAAAATTAATTGTTTAACGGCAATTAACCTATAGTTTCCAACGAACTAAGATTATGTGTTTTAATAGACCTCTCGATATATCTGTCGAGCAAATACAGACTAGAGTTCAGCTTTACTTTAACTTTATTTTTGTTTGTTTTATCGATTGTAGTCATATAAGTTTACCCGAAATCTAGACATAATAAAACACACTTATAAATGACGTAACAAGGGTTTACCTTTATTTTGACAAAAGCGTATCCTTACTTAACTTATAACTTCTGTAATCATCAAATAGTCGAACGTTAAAATCATACAGTAATCATCGTATAACTCCAGTCGGAGCAAAGACCGTAACAGTCGGGCACAAAAGGAAACGATTTGCTGTTGAGTTTGAGGTTATGAACATCACACAGGAAGACATTATGAGCGGATATATAGCAGAACAACTAGGGCTTCTGCACTGTATTAACACACTCGAGTTGTGATAGATTGAACACGCCTTCCCAGAAAGTACAGATGGCTCAAACAGCCTTTTGTAATAAAATCAGCTCCAAAGATATATAAAAAACTAATGGACCAAATGTTGGAAGGTATTCGCAATGGTTATGCAATAATCGACGACATCCTGCTAGCAGGGCGAGATATGGCGCATCATGATCAAATCTTAAAACAAGGTGTTGAACGGGAGACGCGATACAATCTAAAACTAAACTTCCAAAAATGTAATATCCGGCAGCCAAGTGTATCATACATGATTCACGTCATCACGGCACAAGGACTACTACTTGGCCCAGAAAAGGTCGATGCGATAGTTAATATGCCAGCTCCGAGAGACAAGGAGGGTGTGGGGAGATTCCTAGGCTTAGTCCAATACTTGGCCAAGTTTATACCCAAACTCTGAAAAGTTGACGCCCCGATCAGAACTCTCCTAAAATCAGATGGGGAGTTCGGATTGTAGCACGAACAGGAAACAAGTTTCTAAGAGTTGAAACGTCTATGCATAATAAAGACCAGTACTTGCTTACTTCAACGTCAGCGAGCCAATACAAATATAGTGCGACGCTAGTAAGACTGGGCTAGGCGCAGTCCTCATGCAGGGCAACCATGTAATCGCGTATGCTTCGCGTTCTTTAACGGAAACAGAAAATTTTACGCACAAATAATGAAGGAGATGCTATCAATAGTTTTCAGTGCTACCAAATTCCATCAATACATTTTCGAGAAGGATACAACAGTCTACACCGATCATAAGCCGTTAGAGCAGATATTTGCGAAACCACTCATGTCTGCATCAATGAGAATACAAACAAATGATGCTAAGGCTGCACTGGTACGATCTGGCAGTCACATACCGGAATTGGAAATAAATGCACGTCTCTGAATCCCATTCGCGAGCATTTCTTCCAACAGTGGACAACAGCAGAGAATCAGACTCTGAGTTGATCGCGAACTGTACACAGTGTGCTGAGTACCAAAATCAACAAAGTGCAGAACCCATGAACCTGACCGCGACACCAGACTTGCCGTATAATCAAGTTGGATGTGACTTTTGAATCCAAGATGTACATTTTGTTTGTGGACTATTATTCGAAGTACATTGATGTGTTCCAACTAGAATCAAAAACGGCTCGTGACATCAGTCGCGTTGTGAAGGTCGTATTCGTGTGCCACGGGATTCCCTTAAGACCTAGCTCTGACAACGGTCCACAATTTATTTTGTCCGAATTCAAGACATTCCGTCACAATCTCGAAATCGAACACGAGACGTCTAACCTTCACTTTCAAAGTTCAAACGGTGAAGCAGAGACGGCCATACACACTATCAAAAACCTTTGGAGGAAAACCAAGGAGAAACATATGGCACTCCTAGATTACAGAACCACACCACTGCAAGGTATCATTCTGTCCCCATCACAACTACTCATGGGCAGGAGACCGCACAACACCCTACCAGCTTCAAAAGAACTTCTGCGACCGGCAAATAGCAATACCGAGTCAGTCAAGAAACACTTCGACAGAGAGAAACGGAGCAGAGGTATTACTACGACCAACGCCGTGGAGCAAAGGAGTAGTAGTATGAGTCCGCAGGCAGGGTCGAAGGTATGGAGACCAGAAACAGTGACCAAACAATATGGAAAGCCACAATCCTATGTGGTCGAGTGCGGAAACCGAGTGTACCGCATAAATCGTATAATCAACGCGTGTCTACAGATAATGCGAACCATTCAGAGACGCTCGAGGGTCTGATACTGTCCCCAGATATCATGAATACCACTCGCGAGAAAGAAACATCACACATGCCTGCTGTATTACCCAACACCACAAGTCCCAGAGACTCTCCGCGTGTGACAAGATCAGGACGACAAGTTGTAGCACCCAAGAAAATGGACCTGTGAGACATGAACTGTTCTGGTTAATGAAGTTATTCTGTTTAGTTTGAGACTATCACTGTGTTTAAGGCATATATAACTATATGAATATGTTTCAATTCTAGTCAGTCAATATTCTAGTCAGTTAATCTTTAATACTTTTATGTTGACAACTGTATAAACATTTTGAAATATATCTTTGTGAAGAGAGAGAGGATATATAAGCATCAATATTTACAACGTTCGAAGCACATACTGTTTACAATTGTATTTGATATAGGCGACTTTGAATAAAATCTCGTTTTGAATTTACCAGCGCACGAAGTGGTCACGTTGATATTACAGTCACCTTTCTAATTGTTCCCGTGAATATAGGAAATGCTGTTTAGAAAGCATATACTACGTGAGTAATCATCTGATCCATAACATAAACAAAACACATGTCATAGATTTGATCTGAAAACTGCAAACGACACTAATTATTGTTGCAAATGAAAGATTACTTGCCGTGAACCATGTATAATTGTGAAAACGAATACAGAATAGGATGTCAAACAGTCATAATTTCAACAATATTTTTGTTGCTTGTGTATTGTATTATCAATCATTTATATTTTTATTTGCTTAATATAGTGCATGTCAAAATTGTTAACTTACTTCAAGGCATAGTACTACCATTGAAAAAAGGAAGTGCTTCCGTTGGTAGTCGCATAATGGCGGTTGTAAAAAATCCTTGTTTCTTCTTCTTTAAAAATGTATTTTCCTTATTTTAATGCCCATTTTATTATTTGAATGGCATCATTGATGTATTTAATCATTTTGAAAGCATTGCTATGTTTGAATTGCGAATTTAGAAAGAACAATTGATGCTTGGAAATTGGGGTATGAATACATGTTTTCGGAAGTCTAGTTTCACTTTGTCAATAGTGTTCACATTAAGCAGAAAAAAAATATCATATATGACACATGACTCCTACTTTTCTCATCATAGTTTGATAGTGCAGAAGTTGACAAAAGTAAAATGTAAGATTTGAATCTCTCTATGACTGACAGGCCTTCAAACTTTTATATTGAATAACTATAGAATAGAGAACAAAAATCAATGGTGGGGTTACTTCTTAAAGAAAATTCCGGTTTGTGAATAATTAAGTACGTAGATATCATTGAATAGTGTAACATTAATTCTACTGCTGGTTGGTACTCCATAATATAAACACAATACGATGCTACTTACCGAGTACGTATAATGAGATACACTGTGTTGGAATGTCAGGACCAATAATGTTAGATAGATTATAAACTCTTGCCTCGCTTCTATTGACATTTTGATATACAAGTGATATATTGTCGGTATTTGTATCTCCTATAAACGTTTTAGATGGTATGTTGTGCACAGTATTGCCAGGGAAGACATTTAATAAAGATTTAGCAGTGTTGTTCCCGAACGTATATTGAAAGCAATATCCACGTTCACTGTCTGCGCTCACGATCAATTGGAATGTTACGTTGGCGTGTTCAGGACTGCAAATATGGCTCAATTGTATATCACAATCTGAAATAGAAAATATCGCTATATCAGCTACATATATGTGCAATTCAACAATTGAGTTAAAAACCAATAACTTGCCAAACGTTTAAGAATAACTGTAAATAACAATTAATCGAATCATTACTATTTATATATTTTGAGAATTCTACTGTTTCAATTTAGTTTTTTAATATAATTTACTCATGTATTAAAAAACTCACAGTAGACACAGTTATATATCATACATAATTATAATGTATACTTTATAATAACTATGGCAATCACAACACGTTACATCTTATCGACAATGCAAGCCACATTTACACAACTGAAGTAAGAACCGCATCAAACGAAATGTATAAACTCAAAACTAATATACATTATGATTCAACGCGCAACATACCTTAATTCGTGTAATTATAGCTTTGAGGCAACCCTTAGTGTAATAAAAACCCTTAAAGTTACAATTATACTATAGCCCTTAGTTAACAAAACCATAAATTTGACATTTGATTATAAAACGGCTTCAATTAGTGTAATTTTTATTTTCAACTAGAAATGTATTTATCCCTGCAATAAATGGGGACATATGGTGTTACCCATGTCTGTTCGTCTGGTCTCTTCCGTAACGCTTCCAATATATTCCTCTATCTAAATTATGTGAAATATAAATGTATAAATGCTGGTGGATTATTTTGTAAAATTGCAGTTTATATTATATCGAGAGCATTGATACGATGGGCATTCAATAAATTATGTCACTAATGACCTTCCGTAGAAACAATGTTGCGTAAGAACATGAAAAACTCGTGCTTTGTTTGGAGATCTTCATTCAATAAACCTGCAAGTTCTCAATTTATTCTGATTTTAATTGACCAGGATATTATTTTTTATTTAAACACACTCATGTACAGTCGCTATGTTTTAATGTCATAATGAAACCTGAAGAAAAAATGTATATAAGAGCTAACATTGAAGTCCGATTTTTTTGCAGTTATGATATTTCTACCAAAAAATTAAGAACAGTTTTTCGTTGGGTTAAGAAATTTAAGGGGGGGGGGGGTGGGGCTAACAGACGATCAGTTAACCTTACCACTGTTTCCCGGGATTAACCAGTACTCGAGCAGGCCCCATCTCCGCAAGTAACTGATAACTTTCCCACTTGAATCAGTGTAGAGAGACGAATGATAATGAGACACAATGTCGTATATCAATCATCACAGAGAATGTTGCCGGGTAGCCTGCAAGAAGAGGTAGACCTGTTGTTGCTGAAACAAAGAAAACCATTGGTGCTGCAAGATCTATGATAAATGAAAATGGACGGTATACTGTTTCCTTATAGTCTAAGCATTTCAGGAGGCACCGTACATCATATTTTGACAAACTGTTTGAGATTAAATAAGTTTTGTGCTAGCTGTATCCCTCACTTGCTGACGCCTAACCAAAAGGCAAATCGTTTATATTGTGTTAAATTACTTTTTGGAAATATAAAGATTGTAATCCTAAGACAATGTCTGCCTTGCTCACTGGGGATGAAGTGTGTTTTTTTTTATTTGAGCCCCAATGGCGAATCAATAACAAACAATGGTTTGGTAAAGATCAGGCAAGGCCAATCTTACCAAAGAGGACAAAAAGCGCGAAGTAGGTCATTTTCTTCAATTTCCTTATAGCTTACTCAGATAAAATCATACTAGGGTCATATTCAAGACAGTTTGTATCATTTTTCAAAATGACAGTCAAGCCTTCGCTGTACAGGCACTTGTCTTTAGTTCATTGTTTATCATATTTACCATAATTTGCGAGTGTCCTTCTCTTTAATTACTTCACCCAAAGCCAAAATGCGATTTGCTTCTGCTTTCCAGCGTCTTTTCTGCCATTTATAAATTTCCGCATTTCTCGTGATGGCATTCGGTTGCTATGACGTTGATAGGTTATCTATTGGTACTGATCCCAAGGTCCCAATACAGGGGCGTGATTTTAAACAGAGTTTGTTAAAAACGTTATTTTTTTATTACTGTATTCAGGTATAAATGTAATAAAGAGTATAACATTTAATACGAAACAATATTTAAGAAAATGAGGTGTTTATTACTAAGACTGGTACCCATGTACAATTGTTTTCTAGTCGTTAAATTTATACGCCCCGATATGTTAGATACTGCCTCAGAGTACAAGCACACTTATATAAAGATATAGTCATATAACTGCAAGCATAAATTAACACTATTTATAGAAAAGTGGAGTTAAAATGTATCAATTTGGCTTTTCTACAGATATTTGGTGTACGTTTGGCTCTCATATGATCCACAGCGAATCTCGAATTTACTTGAAATCATATTTATCTTGCTCCAGTGTTATGCATTGTCTAGTCCGGTACTACAAGAAGAAGCTACGATGACGATTCGTGATAGTGCAATGGCGATGCTTGAATGTGCGATAGATTTGTAGTGAAATTAATGTCAGCTTGAGCAGTAGACCTATGTAAATAAGTTATAAATTTACCGTATGCTTCACATGACACAAATATTTTCGTCCATTGTCACCCATTGATATTAATGTAGACACAGTGGTAAATCAACTCCAGACATGTTTTATCAGTTTTAAACTTAGCGCAGTCAATTTATTGAGTTATAGCATTTTACGTGTGCATGATAATCGTACTTCCTAATGTGTATTTAAATCGACTAATGTCATATTTTTGCGGATCTATTTTTACTGTGGCAAATAATAGATAAACTATCAGTACGGTAAAGTATAATCCTTACGCATATTATACGTTGGTGCTCATTACTTGATTAAAACAGACAACATAAAATAAACACATATAATTCAGTTTGATTTATTTTACTCCATTTGTGAAGCAAGTTCTACCAAATAAGACAAATCACACTCGAAGTATTAAAATATAGTTCATAAGATAAATATAGTAATCGCTATATTGGTTCTACTCTTAATTTTACGATTGACTGAACTATCACTTTGAAACACCATTATTCATTTTATAGCATTTGAAAGAAATTATATTGTGTAATTTAAAACATATTGTGTTATTTAAAACATAATGAGCCCGTATAGTTCCGGCTAAGAATAGAATCACTGCCGATCTCTGCAGAGGGGTAGGAATCCTCCAAATTGGTGGCATGTTCATTTTATCATTTTTTATCATGTTCACTTTTGTGGTTAAATTGTCAACCCCTGTGTGGTTTAAGGAAGCCATATGAGTAATGGCAATAATAGGGTCACTGTGGCTCACGCATGTCGTAGATAGAATTTGCTGAAACTCTGAAGTTCTGCATGTATCAAGGTTCTTGGTTCATTCTGCATATTCATTTCTTGATGTATTATTTTAATGGTCGAATAGCCTATAATGTGTTGGTACGCCGTAAAACCCTTTTTAATTCATTCATTACAACATAATGAAAGATAAACGTGTTTAGGCGGAGTGCATTTGTCATAACTTTATGTTTAATTGTCTGTGTTTGTATTATAATGCATTCATGTCACGTAAATAAATCAAAACATCAATATAATGTTATACATACTTCTGATCAAGGTGGTTAATACAATGTTTACGTCTGGATATTGGGTCACCTGATTAGTCATGTAAAACGCACCAGGACGAAACAACAGGTATATTAAGGGGTCGATTCAAAAACGAAAATGTAAGGTTCACTAAAAATGCCAAATTATATCATATGCAGTTACAAAAGTAATTGTGAAACATACCCACTTAATCCACTACCGCTGTGTTTACGGTTTGCCAATATTAAAACTATTTACATTTTACAACCGGGAAGCTATATTTCATTAAACGAAAGCACGCTATGATTAACATATCGGATAATACGTCTTTATATTTAAATCTTTAATATGACGTTATAAATATATATTTAATATACTATATTACTTTTTCTTATAAAATTCACGTAAAAAGACGAATGCAAGTTTAAAATCAAATCATTTAATCAAGTGTATGATGTCAGGTGTATCATTAATCTTTGAAGAGTAATATTTGATTTGACTGTAAATAAGATTTTATCAAAGTTATAAAACAGGCAACTCCTTTTTGTATTAAATAACACTATCTATTTAATATTAATTATGAATATGTTTTTATCATATGTAGTATCAGGACAATAACGGGCTTACGGATCAATATCAAAGGGCTTATATTTTAATTATTTTTACATTAAAAAAAATATGCTTAAAATTATATTTTCGTTTGTTTGTATAATGCTCTTTTGACTGATATTTCGCTACCAAGTGAAGATGCAGTTGAAATAGAAGCATAAACATAGAGTTGCACACATATGCCATTTTAAACAACACATGCATTTTAAACCATGAGAATATGCGTCTTCATTGTTATCAGTGTCTGTTATTGTGAATTACGCACTCAATTGGTAATGCAATTTTTTAGTTGGAAACAGAAAGTTAAACTAAATAGGTAAACTATAATTTAGCTCTTGCGTGAAACGAGTTGTTTAATTGTACAGTGACAAAAATAGAAACAAAGAATGTAGACGGTGCTTGTGAAACATCCATTTAGTTATGTTTATCCACTGGGTGTGAATAATCAAGGACAGATGCACATTTACAGTAGATCAAACGAGTATTTTAAAAGTGATTTCAGGAAAATAGTTTTCGAATTGATCTACCTATTATATCTACATTGTATCCATATACTGTGTATACGATAATACCGTATCGGGAACACAGTAAAACTAGGACTTTGTATTTGTTTATTAGCGTGTTTGGTTCAGGTTGTTTGTAAACGTCAATGCTATTCTATATTAAGATACAATCAAATCGAAAAATAACCGTTTATGTTTATTTATCATGAATTCAATACGTTATGCAATGTCATGTAAATATTCTTAGTTCGTATTCGTATTCATTGATAAAACTATATTGCGACGTTTTACTGCGTGTGTATAAAGGTGCATAAATAAAAATGTTGTACTTTCTATAGTTAATAAAGTTGTCGAGCGTGTTAAAATGCTTATATCACCTATAATATGCTTTACGACATCTATATAACGTCTAATGGAGTTTACCTTTGATGTATAAGTTTAAGTAGTACAAGTCTAATTACGACACATAAGATAGCCATACGATTGTCGTGTAAGAACCATGATTATGCAAGCCCTCAGATGAGAATTATAAAAAGCTGTCGTATGTGATTATTTAGATGTGAACGACTCTCATATAAAAATCAGATCTGGTTTCATATGAGTAAAGTGATAATAATATTACATTAACCTGTGTACTTTTGTTTGTCGTACTCTCTAAATAGGGTTACATTGTGTTTGTTTCAGGAGCTTGTGAATAAGAGATCGATATGTGGTGATACAGAAATATTCGAACACAGGATAAAAATGCTATTTTATTTTATTATAGAAAGTAACGTTTCAGGGGGCTATTGTCATACCGTGGTTTAAGATAATATTGAATTTGAAATATCTTTAGTTAAATACAATAGTCATGTTCACGCAGAGAATCTTTGAGATTGATTGTTTATTTATACCAAATAGTACAATGTTAAACATAATATAAAATCATTTGTATGGTTTGTATAATTATACATCATTACGACGGAACATACATGGTGTGATATTTATAGTACAATTACCCTTTATTGTGTGTTCTTGGTTACACACCCATCATATACTAATGTAAGTAAAGTAAATACAGTGTACCATAATGGTCTGTAAAATATATATTGGATGTTATTAGTAAGGTCAATCGAACGACAATTCTAGTGTTGTTTAATATCGTTGTTTTAAACAACAAATAAATATGATTTGATGCAAGAGATATCTGATTATAACTTGGTAAAAAGAATGTGACGATATGGTATAAACATAACATAACAGCAGGGTAATCCTTCGCTGAGCGTCATGCACTTGCAATATTATATCATGCAGTAATATCTGCTACAATGATCTCTCCTAACCACAGAAAACAAACAAGAAATAGGATATTAGGCTAAATAAATATGCTTATGAAAGAAACTGGGACATTATCAAACACGTCTCCTAGCATCGGTATTGTATAATATTTTGACTTTTCTGTGACATGACCCTGGGATCAAATTACTACATAGAAAAACGACCCCGGGGTCATTTTACCGCTATAGTAAATTGACCCCCTATAGTCAATTTTAGACAAAAAATAAATAAGAGACATGATTGATGCAACAAGTAATACCAACATCTCATTCTTTTTATGTTATTTTTTTACACTAGCAGCAGCGTATAATCTTTAGCTTCATAGAATTACTTTATAAAACATAAGCTAAACATATTCATTTTATATAAACAGTATGTATTTTGGAAGTGTAGTGTTATGGTTTATGCGATGTTATTTGTAGCAGTACTTCAGCATGTCAATCAAAACTTTAGATTGCCATTCAATTTGTTTCCTATTAAATCACACACAGTTCCTTATAAACACTGCATTTCCAATTTAAAGACATAGTCTGCTCATGAAGACGAAGAAGAATGGTAATTGAATATTTTTAAAGTATTAACTGTATAATGTAGAGGATAATGAACTATTATAATTATGATTAATCATTTGAATTAATATTCGAAATAAATACATACTGTGTATTAATTAACAGTTATTATATTGATGTATATTAGCAAATAAAAGGATCGAGAAAATAATAAAACATCAATTGCAAACTTAAACGTGCATACTGAGCTGACAGTTCACATATAATCATTTCTAACATAATATGTAAATAACAATCAAACACACATGTATAGTTTATACTTATGCTTATCTCGATTGCGAAGATTACTAAAAGTTTATATGATCAGCTCTCGCTTTTTGGGAAACAATCTGGCCGAGATTTGGATTAAAACCCTCAGCCTCAAGCGCGAGTGTTCAACAATCTTTTCACCACCGAAATAACGCCCGTACAAAAACTTTACTGAACGTTCAGCTGTAAATCAACATACATTTTCGTATCGCCAGTTCGTTGTTGACCTGAAAAAAAACACAAGTCATATAATGTTAACTATATATTTAAGAGAGTCACCATGTATTTGGCTATAAAACAATGTGTATGGATATGACCATGTTAACCTATTTTAGTATACATGAAATGTATCCTTTTTCAATTTCCGTTCATGTCCTTTTTCTCTTTCATTGAATTCTGCATTTGTATCGTACTATATCCAGTGAAAGCATATGCAAACTAGTAACACAGTGTTTGATAAATTTCGAGCTGTGTATAACAACTGCACATTATCAGACAAAATAAGCCATAATTACAACGATATTCAGTCATCCATAGCTGTGTTTTGTGGTATTTATAATGTTACGTCGAGAGTAATGATCGTAAAGACGAGTAGGTGTTGACAAAAGTTAATAAGTATTTACCTTGTTCACGATTTATTTCCAAATACTCGTTTTTATTGGCCGTTGAATACTGCATTGATGTATATGGTTCCTCTCTACTTGTAAAATATAAAAAAAATAAGACAACAGCAAACACATAAATAATTTAATCACTTTGCATGGAATTTGTTGTGATAATTACAGTTTAATTTTATGACATCGTTTGTTCATTATTATGTGATATGCTAAAGGTAATGTTTTTGGTTAGAGGTATCGTGCGCATGTGTATTCGTCTGTGTGTGAAAGGGGTGAGTGTTTGTGTATGTGAGTAACAAAATATATACTTTGTGTAGCCTTAGGTAGAGTTTCACTCATCCAATGCTATCATAATTGTAACGTATCGCTAGTTAAATAAGAATAAATCGTATTAAAGATACGTAGACCGAGGAATCTATGAACATGTTTTGTGTGTTGTATATTTTATTATGATTATTGAAAATAAGCATTCTAGAATAATGTGATATTTATAATTGATGTGTAGTAGCATGAATAAGCCTACTTTAATGTAAAAGAAACATTCATTATAAGATGCAAAGAACAAGTCTATCGAGATCATCTGTTAAACTGCAATAGAAAGCGGACCAAGTGTGAAAATATTTAGAAGTGTTAGATGTGTAGTTTAAAATTTGTGCGTGTATATATGCACGAGTCTGTATGTGGGTATATGTACGTGTTTATATTACTGTTGTATCGGTTAAGTCATTTACATCATCGTCTTCTATTAAAATTATTGTTTTTATTTTTGTCTTATCATGAATTATAATTTCAAATGTTATTAAATTGATTTCAAATTTAAACCGAAAAACTATTTCAATGTAAACAATGTACTTACTGAGATATTTGATTGTTTGTATTTGTAGACCTTTCTGTAAACAAATAGAATAATATTGTATTTTCAAACAGTTAAAATTGTAATTATATACAGTCACATACTACAGTGTTTATACCTATATGTATATCTGCATTGAATTTGATATTTGTACAATCATAAGCACATTGTCTGACATTATTCTATATATATTGAACCCCTACACATATACAAACATATCGTCGGTGAAATTCAAAAACCACGTAAGTATAATTCAATGACTTTTCAGGACCGCGAAAAAACTATTTAATTTTTTTCGTTTCTTTCCTATTAAAGTGACATTTAGGACTGGAACACAAATAATCTTTCTTTTCTATCTGAAGTAAACCTTTTCAGGACATGAGCACCATTTGCGCCGTTATCAGACTTACGAGAATTTCTACCATAATTTCTGAAACATAAAATGATGTACATGACATACGAGAAATTCTAACTGAGTTTGTATGTCAAAAGCGTATTGTACGCGTTAATCGTATTTAAGACCAATTACAATGTTGTCTATACATTTTTTTATAAACAAGCGACGCCATGTGCAAAGATTGTATAGCTCTTCAGTGATATAGAAATTGTATATCTGTTATATTTAAATATTTTCTGTAGAAAAGACTGACAATATCGGACTCATGAACGGCCTTGCAAAACAATTACTGTTTCACGACATGTCGTAGATAATGATTAATAAGAAATAGTTAATAACATCAGAAAATACCAAAACTGTGAACAATAACTTTATTAAAGAATAAAATCCTGTAATCACTAAACATAATCTAATGTTTCAGGCGATAAAACATAAACGACATAACATTGATTTGTATCGTGATAAAATGTAGAGAGTTTCTAGTGTCTGCATCTAATGAAAACGGGCAGACTTGTGGAATAGTATACGTAGCATGCCTTTACTCATACGTTCTGTTCTGTTCATGACTTTGATACAATCCATCAAATGCAAAAGAAAACAGTTTAAATGCATGTGAATACTGTAACACTACTTCTACTGCATTGTAAAAAGTAAGAAAATTGGCTGTTTAGTGAAGAAATGTGAGCAAAGTCATTACGATGCAAACGGAACAGTTATAATAAATTTGTTCACATAGTTTTCTTATAATCACTGTTCCGGTGCATCATAATGACTTTGTTCACTTTTTTCAATTAACAGCGAAGTGTCTATATACCTTTGGTTTTTGTAAACATTTTATATACATGTAATGCACCCTTAAACATAAATGATATCGTAGTGATAATAACATTTGATAACTGAAACAATCAGTAGAATGCGTAACAATTAAAACTTAATCCGCTAACTCACTTGCATATTAACAATATGACCACATCATCAATATACTATTGTGCTTTTAAAAGTAAAGAAATACTTCGAACTGCCTAATTAAAAAAGCGAAAGTATACCATTTTATGTGGAATACGATACATCATATTAATGGCGCACATTTTAAACGGGAGTTTAGTGCTTTTAAAACAACAAACTTGATAACTGGAACGATTAAAACGTTAAAAGTTAAATTTAACATTTAAACTGGCAATAGTATACAAAATGTGTACTTATTGTGCGTATGCAGTGGGACATGAGCGCACAGTCTAGATACAGACGTTTACATTAATATAAAACTATCATTAAACTGTCAGGTCAATCTTGGTTTCACGGACAGAGTTCCATTTCAAAGGTAAATGTCCCCTTTTACGGTTTAAGTATACAACAAACTGTCATAGAAAGCATGATAATCTTGTGGAATGCAGGTCTTCAGTTGCTGTAGGTGATCATACTTTGACTTTTTAATCTTTAAGGGGCCTGTGTACAGCGGCCCTACTTTATCATGTACTGAAGGTTTCCTAGCATGCCTAGCCTGTGGCAGGACAGTGTAACTCTCATTAAAGCTAAGTTTGTATTGAACTGTACCGTCTGGTAAGTATCTGAGCTCCCTTATATCTGACACAACCGGATCACCAACCCCTTTTCCTGGCCTAATTGTGTTATAGTACTGTAGTGAAGTAAAATCTCTGAAAAACTCGTGACTAAGGTACTTCACATCGTACGGCTGTTGTGGTCTAACTTCGCGTATCTTTTCAACATAGTTGGATGGAGAATAGATAGGTCTTTTGCGTATTTTCTGTTCTATAGAACTGTGTACGGAGTCCACTTCCATTTGTGTATGCCTTTTTTCAAGAATTTTCTGTGATATTACAACATTATGTTTAACAGATGCATGAAGTAATGTATTAGCTAAAGTGGAATTTCTGTTTTGGTATCCACAACCATCTGAAAAAAGGATAATCTCTTCTAATCTTGGCTCTATTGAATCTTCTATCAAGTCATAAATGCATGAAGCAAAACTATTTGCGGTCAAACCACATTCACCTTCATGCCAAAAATAACATTTTACCTCTTTCGATGCCAAGTTATATGTCGTGAAATTGTGGCAAGCGAGTTTTGTTTTCAAATAGACTGCGCTTGCTTGAATTGATGGGCATAACAACACAGACTGAACGTCCATTGTAAACACTTTGATTTTGTTATTTTGTAGTGCTGTTTGTTTATCTTTCATTTTTTCAATTCTTGCAGAATCCTTTCTACTCACATGCACTTGATACTCTGCATCTGCAACATTGTTTGTTTCATGGGCAACGCACACGTCGCATTGATCCTTTTTCGGCAGAAAAAGTGATAAATTCATCAGTCGAAATATCTTTTGAAGAGTCATCTTTGAAACAGGAGTTATTTCATTTGAGGAGCAATATTCCTTGTAAACGCGATAAAGATCTGCAAATGATTTGTATTCTGGTTCTAGGTATTCCCTGTCTGAAGACGCTCTACAGTGGTGAGATGGCATCTTTGGCAACGCTTTGAGAAATTCTCTAGCCTGATTTACATGTGGAGATTCATATTTTGGTGACTGGGGGGTAGTATTTCCTGGCATCCCATGATCATTCAGAATATTCATCCACCCGTATAATGTATGTTCTCCGATGCCTAACGTTGAAAGAAACATGTCCTTGCATACGGGCACCTTCAGTGATCCATTCCTCAAACTATATCTGTATGTATATTTCCTTCTACTTTCTGCTTGCTCAGAGCTTTTTGTTAGAGTCGTACATTGCTCAACAAGTGCTGTTGCATATGCCTTCTTCTCTGACCAATTCATATTATTCCAGAAGGCATGATGAATTTCCTTTCTTACATTTTGCGTTATGAGCTCACACTGTCTGCTTTTTTTACATCTTTTTTTGCAATTAGGTTCACCTATTATTCTTTGCGGTCTGTCTTCTAAATATCTTTTATGTCCATCAAGTTTAGGAATTCCTTTGTAAGGCTTGCCTTCCATACGAAGTTTTTTATTCATGTTTCTAGCCCAGGTTTCAGGTTTGGCTAACCCACGTTTTGCTCTGGTCGTGTTCTTTTTCTGTATGGTTTCTAATCCATAGTCTGCTTCTACTACTTCGTCATGATCGATGGTTTCAGGAACATCAAGGTTTTGTTCTGGTTCAACTGGATTGTAGACTTCAGTTACGTTTCTATCTTGTACATAGGGTTCATTGTTGTTAATATCTTTAGGCACTCTGTCTTTCTTTTTCATCTTTGTTCGTTTCTTACTGGATTCTTGGCAGGACCAATCTGAATCACTTGCATGTTCATCATTTCTTTTACTTGGCAACCAAGTTCTGTCGTTAACCGAATCGTCTGAATCGTAGAACATGGCCAGTTCCTTCTCAATGTGTGAGTCATCGCTATCTGTAGAATCATTTTGTGATTTCTCCTCACCTAGTCTGTCATTTTCATTATTGTCAGTATCTAGTGTTTCATCGCAATAAACTTCAGTTTCATTGTTTTCATGACATGTTAATTTATTACCTTGAATTCTGCAGTGAATGTTTTCAGATCTACATTCGAATTTTGGTGCTTCTGTCTGTTCATACACTCTGTCATCTTCTTCACATATTGTCTGTACTTTATCAGCCTTTTCACAAACAAGTATTGTGTTCACAGTGTCTCGTCTATCTTTGGTTTTATCAACTACTATCTCATTGATGATGTTTTCAATTTCAATACTTTTCTCGCCTGCTTCTTTCGTCAATTTATCTATTTCCATCTGCCTTTTAGAACTACAAATTTTTCTTGCAGCAGCTTCTGTCTGTTCATTCACTTTTTCATTTCATTTCCGTTTATGCACGGGATCAGCTTTTTCACACAGATTTACTCTGGGTATTGCATCTTGACTATTCTTCATTCTGTTACACAATTTGTCATTGTTCACCTTTTCATTGAAGGTATTATTCTCTTTAATACTTTTATCGCTTTTTTTGGCGAACTTGTCTAGCGCCATCTGCACCATTAACTTTGCTCTCGAAGTCATTGTAAGTGTTTCTAGTTATACGAGTTTATTCCATATTATTATACTTATTATATAAGTTGTACTTATTTTCCATATTGCATTTTCCACAATAATAGTATGCTCCTAATTTTTCAGCTGTAATTCCCTCTGGTAGATTTTTAACACATTTCAAATGATATCGTAAACGACATGACCAACAGAATAACCAAATGTCACCGTTAATGTCACGCAGGAACACTTTATCTCCAGGCAACAAGTCATATTCTAGCTTCAAACTATTACATGGGCGAAGTTGGCACATTTCACAAACCCATTCATCGTCAGGCGGGCTCCCTAAAGACTCTGACATCTTTTAAATCTGTAAAAGACAAATTGTTTTTTTCTTTGTATTATTGTTTTTAAAGAAATACTAAGACCTTGAAAGAAACCTTTTTAATCTAAAAACTTTTGTTTTTCAAATCTCTGACGTAAATAATTAGGCAGAAACATAGAAACATTCGTGTTCATTTAAATTGTTCCCTATAAATGCCTGTTTGTTTGGTTGGGGAAGTCACAAATTACAACTTACCTAAGTTGCCAGACGCTACATTGACATTTTATAATCCTACGTGTTCGACATTTTTCGCTTTGAGCTTTTTTGTGGTTTTAGTGTGGGATAAGTATTGTATTGATGTAATACGATCATAATACATGTATCTGTTTCTAACACTCACATAAATATGTATTATAATTGTTGTTTTTACAGTATTTGGCCGTTTGTGTACCCGTTGCACCAACTTCTACAACAAGTAAATCAAAATTTTTAAATTCGAAAGTCTCGTATATCATTATGATCAATGAAGAATTGTATAAACGAAAACCGCGTATGTCAGAAAAGACTTAAATAAAAATGCATTTTCTTTGCAAAGAAAGCTTATCTATCATTGTGTTTACAAACGTAGTAAATGCATGTATTCTTACACTCCCTATTTGCAAATAAATGTCCGAAAACAGGGGCAACATATCTTTATTTACATGAACATACCATGGTTGAAAATAAACAAAACATGAAAAAACAATGTTTGGGTTGTAAGTATGCTTTATCGTAAAGTTTGCTAGGTACCGATAAATCAAACTACTGATACAAATTTGAAAATAGAAAATGTATTACCTTTTGGTCGTTAAAACAAATAAAATCCATTTTTTCACAATTTTCACTCCGAAACATTGTTTCATTAGTTTTACGAGGTTTTCGAATTTCACTTTTGGCATCCAATCAACATACGAGGTTTGCTCACATGACTAAAACTCCGTCTTTCTATTGGCTCCTTCTTACATGGTTTTCGTAGTTTGTAGAGTTTGAGATGCTGAATTCAATGGTCTAAAAATAGTTTTTGCGCGAAAATGGACTTACGCGGTTTTTGAATTTCACCGACGATATATTTATGAACGTATGTATATTCAAATTAACACGTAACTACAATACGTAAACATATACTGTCATATAGCTGTACATTATGCTCATAACAAAGCAATGCATAGTTAAATAATCGAAACGAGCGAGGGTAGAATAAAGTTAATGTTTACCTTGTTCACGAATCATTTCTAAATATTGGCTCCCATCGCCCGCTGAATCCTGTATTGATGTATTTGGTCCCTCTCTGTACAAAAAATGAGGAAAATAAGAACACAAAATTAAAACATGTACCTATACTTCGTCATTGTTGTCACAGTTTAATCAAATGACATGATTTGCTTATAATAATATGACATGCTGAAGATGGTGATTTTGGTTCGCAAGCTGTGTTTCAGTGCAGAATCATGGGCATGTATGCGTATATATACATGTATGTGTGTGCAATAGACTGTGTGTGTGAAAATGCATGTATGTACGACGGAGACAGCACTTGGATACATGTAAGTGTAACTATTTTTGTTGGTATGGTTGAGTCCTTTAAATACTATGGTATTTTCTTTAAATATTTATTTTCATTCTTCCCCTATTAACTTTATGGATTAGTTTTGCATTTTGATCAATCAATTTAGACAATTAAGAAAAAGGTTAAAGATAATTGTAAATTACGTTTTAAAGATTTCCTTTAATGTTTTTTCTGAATCAAATGAAAATAGAAGATTTAATTTAAACTATGTACTTACTGAGACATTTGATTATTTCGATTTGGAGACCTATCTGTAAATATATAGAATAGTATTGTATTTTCAAACATGAATAACTATTCACAGAATGTAAGAAACATATAAATGTATTTATCTTTACATATGTCAGCAATGTGTACGCTCATGAACACATTGACTGACATTCTTCTTAACAAGTTAAACGTTAACACATCTACAAAACTTTTTTAAAAACTTTAAATATACTTATTCCTGTTGTAATACGAATTGTTTTCATTAATATTGGTTAGATCAAATGTAAATATAAACATTCCAACGTCTAGTAAAAATATTTGTTTCTAATTTTGCAATGACTGCGTTTTACACCATTTGCAATGCAGTTTTAATGTTGTTTTACGAAGAATGCATTACTGTTGGTTCTATATGGGAACCAGTTGTACTGGACGACAACCCTTGATTTACATAAATATAAATAGAACTATCGTCCTCTCATAGGTGAAGATTTTGGGCACATCGATGGTTTCTTTTTATGATATCAGCAATACAAGTTAAATGGTCTTAGGACGGAGACAGAATATGTTTAAATACGAATAACTTTTACTTCTGGTTAATGAACACTGCTATGTCGGTACTTTATTAGAGCGGATAAAAAATCGATGTTATCAGTACTAAATACAAATATTTTTCAATTTGTTCATAGAAAATTGTGAAACATAACCACAGTGTACAAAAGTGAAAGGATAATTTGGACATAATGGATCAAAATAGCGCCGATATTCAGCAAGTAAAATAAATGAAAACTCCACAAAGTCAAAACCAAACTGGCGCCCCCATTTTCTTCATGAGAGAAAGGGATATTGTTTGGGAACAGACGCCCTGAAACACAAGACTGGCTTAAACACACTGAGATGTTTGAAGCACTTTCTGGCAAAATTGACCACACACCCATAACTGGTCTCCAACGTGTCAACGGACTTTGGAGGTCATACTTTGACAACCTCGATGACAAAGTTTGTTTATTTGAAGAGGGGGTACCCATACGGGGAAAAACTGTACAATTTCTGTCAACAAATCCAGGTCGTCTAGAAGACAAAAATGTGTTAAAGGTACGTGTAAAGGATGTGCCATTGCCAGCCGACTCGTCAACTGTGAAACAGGTGATAGGCTCATCACCGTAAAGGCTTCTTCGGTAAAAGAACCTCTTAACAGGTTAATGTCATTCGCCCAATTTACAGGCGAAATGTACCACGTTGGTCAAGACGCAAAAAGGAAACAAAAATGTGCCAAATGCCTAGAAGACGGTCATACATTAAGACAATATGAAAACAACTGGTAATGTTGTTGCTTTAACAATACCATTTTTGAGCCCCAGTGCGTGGTTACAAATGAAGACACACAAAATATTACGTGACCTTCCATTCACGTCTACATCGGTAGACAATGAAAAGAAGACCACGTGACCAACCTGACGACACTCGTAAAAATCGTAAGAAAACCATATCGAGTAAAACAAACAAGCAGACAACAATACCATTTCGGCAGACGATGATAAACAATAACTGTCTATATTAAAATTACTTGATTGATCAGATTTACATGATATTAATATAAAAAGAATATTCGCACTTATTGGATTTTCGATATATAAAACCTATTCTATAATAGAATCTAGAACTAATCATGTAAATTGTTTTTTTTTTCAATATTCTGTCAAGAATTTAAAAAAAAATATCTAAGCCCTCGATTAAAATAGATATAAATCTAATAATTTTGAAAGACGAGATAAAAAATACATAGACAGCCTGTAAATACAAGAAAAAAAAAGCATCTTAAGATAAGTATATAACTTATTTAGAAAATAATATGCCAAAGTACCTACCTGTATATTATCTTGTACACGTTCCTGGAACTTTACAAGGAAATAACTATTTTAAAATCTACATTAATAATTAATGTTAATTGTTACACAATCTATCGTTTGTACTTCAAATTATTTTGTGATTTATGTATATTAACTAAATAAAGTTTTATAAAAAAAATACGAATAAACTACTCAGGATTGGCTACAATAATAATTGATATAACTAACTTACCTTTACTTCGGAGTTTTCCATTCCTTCTTTTAAACATGAGTACTGCAATAACTATACCAATTGCCAACACAATTACACTGCCTACCACACCACCAATTATCGGTCCAGTATTTAGGACCGTCTCTCCGATAGACTCATCTGGTGCCTAAGGGTGACCCAAAACTGTGAATTGCATGAGGGCTGGACCATAACAGTAAAATTCAAGGTACACTTTGAAAATCTTCTTCTTAATCTGGGAAGCACTGGGAAGCAAATGGTGAGCATAATTATGGACCTATATGGGACCTAAAATTATGAATCGCGTGTCCCTAGGTCTAACGATCTGGCCTTGGGGTAGGGGCCTAAATAAAATTGCTGCGTACGTTTCAACTTATCAAAAACCATCAGCTTAATTGTAATGAAATGTTGTATGCAGCTTTAGTACGGAACTGTGAATAAAAATGTGAATTGCATGGTTTCCACCCCCCCCCCCCCCCCCCCCCACACACACACACCCTGAAACCCTGGAGGCGCGACCAAAATTGTCAAAATCAAGGGAATTTTAAAAAATCTTCTTATCATCATTGGTAGCACTCAGAAGCAAAGGTTGAGCATGGTTACCGATGAATATGGGTCCTTTATGAATATATATTAATGTCATGACGCTGGGTCTCACGGATTGGCCGTAGAGGTGGGGCATACTTTATTAAATCTATATAAGAGAAAATGACTTAAAACTTTATTTCTGAATAGACTTATGTAAATGTTTTTTGGTTAGATTGTTGCTGCTGATGGTTAATGCTTATTATAATATGTCTTATTGACTACCACCCCACCCCCACTCTGTAATATTTGGCCTTGACCAAACAGTCAATTTAATGAAAACTTTAAAATCTTTTTTTTTGTATAAGAAGCATTGGAAAACAAATTGTAAGCATAATTAATGAGGTCTATGAGTACGTCAAAAATATCGTGAATTTCATGACCCTGGGTCTCAAGGTTTGACCCTTGGTGTGGGTACTACTTTACAAAATCTATATTAGAAAACAATTTTACGTGAAATAAACGTGATTTGTTTATGTAGATGGGACATACAGAATCCAGGTTTGGATTTTTGTCGCTTCCGAAGGACAGAAGTTGGAATATAGATTCATATAGCTTTATGTTATCAAGGATAATCAGGTGACCGTCAAGGCACATTGGCCTATTGTATAATTATTCACACATTTGCTTTCAGAATACACATCAATGAAAGTAGCACAATTCAAAACAAAAATGAAGAATCGACTATACGTTGCTTTAAAATGGACAGTAAATGTCAAGAATGACATTTGGCAAGAAAATGTTATTCTCAATAAAATTCAGTGATGTTTTAATATAATACGGCGCCTTAGTTGTAAACATACTGTTGGTATAATACTACCTTGATAGGGACGGCAACCTTTGGAGTACCTTTTTTAACTACAACACATGCGTGCTTCATGCTGTCTGCCTCTTTGATTGAATTAAAATGCGGTGGATAACTTGAGGGAACTGTAAATATAATAAATATACAACTAGTATTGCCAGTTATCTAGGCTAGTTTCATTTCATTGTTGCAAGCTTGCCAATATATGATCAAATCATTTATTAATACCAATAACAAAACTGCCACTGAGTAGCTATTACTGGTTCAACCCTGCATCCATTCTCGCATTTTCCTCTTCGCTGCATAATAAAACAAGACCATGGAGTAAATCAAAGTGGCCCTGCCAGGTTAACCCATTGAGAATGTGGTAGTGGTAGTGTCTGTGTAGCATTAATATACTTTATAAATATTAATAATGTTTATATAATAAGAATGGTTTTATTAGTCATGACTAAGATAATTGTGATCATTGTAAAGTTTCTGACGTTCACACGAAACGGGCCTCTCTTGACAACAACTGCAATAAATACGAGGTCAAACTTCTTGATTTAAATTATGTTAGTCGACGCGTTTTCGTATATTTAATATTAGATTCGGATTTTGATATAGTGAAATTATTCTGATTTTGACATGTCGAATCTCTACCCATGCACATTACTATTATCGCTGTTTGAAAAGATTTGTATACTGTTTAATATTTTATTGGGTTTTGAATTTTATATTGAAATTACCTAAATGTATTCCATTTGGAATTGCATTTCGGTATTTTAAAAAATGAAATACCACCTGTAAAATAACATATACGTCGTTATTAGCATGTGTGGTTCCTTTAAAACGCATGTAGGACTTGCAATGGACTTAAACACTTTATTGTTCATCAATTTTAATAAATTGTGGCAACGTAAACATCCATATATGCTTATAAAATTGTGCGAATTTCCATTAGGAAATAAAAAGGGACAAACGTTCGAAACAACGACAACCGAAATCACAAACGTTAGTATCAAGTGTATCTACCTATAACAACAATGCAAGCAACACATCTGCACCTCATTTAAAGCAACTATTTTCAATGCATTTCTTGGATATGTTGACCCAAGACATGTGGAAGCTTATTAACGTGTCTCGGTGGTGACTGACGAAGGAGGTAAATGCGTCCTCGCAACTCTCCCCAGACATGCTCAGTTGTAGTTCTGCGTTTTTAATGTCTATTAGCGGATTTTATAGCATTGGCTGAAGCTGAATAATTTGACTTGTTAATATGAAAAAAATGATTTAATAATAAGTAATAGTGTATATACATTGCATAAAATAACATTGGACAGAATAATGAGTCTTATTACTTTTATCATAGTTTGATACAACAGATGGTATAATTTAAATTCCACTGTTGTTAAATAGTAAATGACTTATTTCAATGTAACTTGAAAATTAAGCACGGAGTTGATGGTTATCGTATTTTAGATAACATTTAAGTTGTCTTCTTTAAATAAATATATCAATCTTAATATAACTCGCATGTGATTTCTGTGTTATATCTTAGTTATTTATATCATAAGGGTTAACATTCTTTAACGTCCAATACGAAATTATTATCGATTTTCGAGACGGTCGAAACGTCCATTAAGAAAGATATATCCGGATTTTCTGGACGCTTCCAGTTTGAAGCGTACAAGAACGATATATTTTGTACAGTCACGTGGTACAAAGGCTCGAAGATAATTGGAATAGCTAGATCTGTTTTAGGTGATTAATGATTAATTAGATCATGAATATCAACTACTGTCTGATAAACAGGTGGTTTTAACATATTTGTTTTAATATTGTGTAAATCTGATTTCGAGAGATCAATAAACTCACTGACAATTTTATATGCTAAAACACTGACTGTCGGGTTTTAATAAATAGCTTACGTTTTCCCAAGGACTTATTTAGAAGGATAGGAAACTGGCATCGCTTTACTAAATAATGATAAAATAACTAGCGAAGAATGATTAATTTGGCAAATTAATCATTCAAACTTCCCACGCAAACGATGTATTTTATATAAAAAAGTAAGGTGTATTTAACTGCAGATGTTTTAAAAGGTTTTAAACAGGCAAAATGAAAGTTAAGACGGTTTCAAAACATGGTTTACAATAAGGATAATTTCAAAGCACACATGTGAACACAACCGTCATCAGTTGAATTACGATCTGCTTAAAACATATTACTTATATACTAGATATCTAACAAACCGTCAAAATCGTTACTGTGAAGATATTAAATCGTGTGTATATATTTTTTATATAAAAATGTTTTGATTTTCTCGATTAACTTAAAGTCGATTTATCAAATAACTGAGGAATGTTCGATACTTTTTCATAAATCGAAGCCGATTTAAACTGTTGTATTACATGAGTTTATAACATGGAATATTTAACTTACAGGGTGACGTTAAGATTGTCAAGACGCATGTCGTTTAGAAGGCAGATGGTTAAGACTACCAGTGATTGAGTTTGTCAATGTACCAGGACAAGATAAATAATTGATTATCATCACGATGTTTGTAAAGAGAAAAGTGATATTTTATCAAAATGAACTTCTTCCAAACTTTCAAGTAACATTGTTCATAGTGATAGTTTTAATATAAGGTATTGTTTTAATTTTCACAGCAACCAAAGTTCAACTTCCCATGGAATAACTTCCAGAACTAAGGCATTTCAATCCGTCGGTGATTTGATTATTTTCAGCATGAACTCACTTTGCAAGCGCTCTCTATCTATACCACAAAACAGTAAAATCGCATTAACTATCCTCCTGAAATAAAACGATTGAAAATACAATGCTTTGCTCATAAAACAGATTATACTACTTGTTCGTATGTTGTATACGAAATATATGTTTGTCTGTATGTCGAAAGTAGACAAAATGCCAATACTCGGCGTATATATGCGTAATAAAAACATATAAGTCAATGGCAATTAGTTTATGAGTGTACTTAATTGTATTTTAAATCGAAGTTATTTGTAAATAAGAGTTATTTACAGCAATAAGAGATGCATGCATCTGTACATACTGTTTGATATAGGTGTCTTAGTTTGGAGAGATTTTCAATAAACAAATTACCACATGTAAAAGTATATTTCTGACACCAAACGCAAATATTTATTTTACATAAATATAAAGGGTTACGTTATTTTTAAATGTGTAACTTGTTATAGTATACGCTGTCATTTCGACAAACATATGTACGTTTATATTAATATGAAACCATTACATATGTTTCGTTCATTTGGCACTGCCTTCTGTTGAATTTGATGATCATTTATAGATGATTTATTTTCCAAACTCATTTTGACATTAGATTACTTAAATTAGATGTGTTACTCGCAAAATCCAAAAGAACATATTCTGCATTTTAAAATAAAATTAAAGATATCTTTAGTTGTATCATTAGGTCATTTTGGCATGTATCGTTGACTTTCGAATGACAACCCATTGTTTTTTCATCAAATGGTAATATGTACATTTTAATAGAGTTTCATTGTCGTTATTTTTTTTATTTACACTACGGGTCAAAAGGTTTACCAATACACGGGCTACGTTGAACTGCACTGTACAATAAAATAACTGTTTTCCCTATTCATTAAATTGGACACAGTAAATAGTTATTATTAGTACAGAAGGCTCCCTATATTCAACTTAATTAAAGAATGCAAAAGGTACATGTAATATTTTGTATCATGTAGTACACACTACACGCATTGCAATAATATATAGGAACCAATTAGGATATTTGCACTGAATGTGTCTATGACGATTATGGCTACACGGTATGTTTTTTTTAACAGCATTAGTAATCGTGTAATTCAAATTAAATCACAGTGTAACTATGTTGTTGGTCCAATACAGTGAATTTACATGAATGTTCAATACTTGTAACATAAATATAAACATTCTTGAAGTAGTACTTTTTTAAATAATCATTCTATTATGTTATGAAAAAGAAGAATGAACGCACACAAAAGAAATAATAATGAATTAGATACTGTCATTGACAATATATCGAAATGTCTGAAACAGATTTAAATTGATTAGGAAACAAGTTATCACTACTGAAACATGTGTTATCTACGTTGATTTTCTCTACGTCAAATTATAAACTTGATAGTAGATTGGTTGGAGAGACTTGAACTATAGTAATTGAATATTATGAACCTTTAACAATTCATCATCATACACATAAGCAAGTTGCATCGAGTGCTTCGCAGTAAAAATACTGCCAAAGGGAAGCAAGAGTCTGGTTGTCCATTCAATTCAGTTCAATATTTTATTCAGTATTAAGAATACAAACGTGTATAGCATAAATAATTATGGAATGCTATAAAACAATCATATTGAGAACATAACCGAAACAGACCTCATTTAACTTAACTAAGAATCTCATTTTTCTTAGCTAATAAACATAACCAGACATTTAAATGAAATACTATATAACTGCTATAAAAGTATTTTTTGGATTTTTTCCGTAGTATTATTCGTTATTAAACAACCAAATCATTTCTTAGTTTAAATGCATGATCTGAATATTTTGAAATGTTTGTTAAAGTTATTTTGAATGTGCTTGACAAACGTTGCCAAATTTGTTTAATGTTGGTTATCTGCTAAACTGTGCCTAAATAGTATTGCATCAAGTGTCTATATTTTGGACACTCAAGTAAATGTAACACTTTTCGTAGTGTAGCCTAAATAAACAAGTGTTTCTATCTTAAAAAGCAATACTTTAGCGGTTATCGGAGTCACGTTTGTGATGTATAATTAATTGATATTGGATTTGTTGCTAATTAATCTAATAGTACATAGATATACTTATACCCAGGACAGGTCAGTGGACCGTTATTACTGCATAAAACGTCATTTGCATGTATATTTGACTCTTGGTTGGTCACGGCAATGCCTTTGCTTATTATATGTATGTATTTTCATACGTTCACCACTTAATAAGTTAGTTAAAAGGATCACCGTAGATATTGTTACAATAATTACCATAACTTTTTGTATGCTCGGATGGCAAATGCAAATAAATGAACGGATACATATTAACGGGGATTAAGTATATAACTATTGATTCTATACTCCGACAGAAAGCGCTGATTGTATATTTTGACATAATCTTTAGTCGTTTAGAAATTTAAAAGTGAAAAAATTGTAACGTTTTATTTTTTATTTTGGAGTGAAAGTGTGACACAAAACATAAAATTCGTTACACAGCTCTAAAAGACACATTTATTGTTATTTGATAGAAATGTCAACATGAACGCTTATATTACTGATATGTTAAAGCCCGTTGCAGTATCATGCTTTCGTCATCTTAAGGGGGCAAGGTATACTATAACATGATTGAGCCTGACTGTAAACTGACGTTGTAAAGCGTAATTATATCGTTCACAACAATATCAATGCACTGAATTGACCATACCCTGATATATCGCCAATAGAGCGTGTCCTCGTAGGATCAGTAAAAGATGCGAACATTTACCAAACACATGGTATGTCAGTTGAATAGATAACCCATTTTCCACAAAGGTTAAAACCCTTAAAACGTATCTGTGTGACGAAGGTGAGAGGAATTGGTGACTGCTCCAGACGGTCATACACGATATTGAGTTTGAGATTTGTAATAAGTACATTGTTAATTTGAATAATTTGATTTAAAGAACTACCAATATGGTATTAATGAAATTTTACATAATGATTAAAGAAATCTCAAAAATATTAACCTTGAAGTTTTGTTTTTGTAGTCCCTTTGGATCATGTCAAATTTTAGCAAACACAATATGTGCGTTTTGCAATATACTGAGTGTATGACTGACGATTGTGGCATTAATACTGTTATTAATTCATCAACATATACATGTAAAAAGGCGTTGAAATAGCAACCATAATATATGAATGGCAAGCTATTAAACATAACGCAAATGACTGGATCTACATAAAATTTAGTTAGAATAAAGCCATAAACATATTAACAAGAGCAGCCTACGCTGACATTCAAAAATGTGCATAAAGAAATGCAAACTAATGTAACTGTATATCCATATTCATCATGGTCAATAGTTTTACACGTAGAAAAAAATATATTTACTCACAATAATGAACCGTAAAGTAATCAATATATAACTTGTATAAACACTGTGTCCTATGTTCAACAAGACCAGCCTGACGCTGACATCTATATGACATATTTGAACACATTTGAAATGCAAATGTGATCAACTTGTTATGAATGACAAACGTTTTATGAAAACCCATTGCTTTTCTTTGATCTATAACAGTATTTACGTGAATAAACTGTTTTTAGATATATATCTTCTGATCAGAAATTCTAATATGCAGCCTAGCGGAAATTATTGTAAAATTTTCTATTTAATCGTATATATTAGCTTAATTCCGTCATTCTTCAGTACTACAACGTTCGTTAGATGTGTCCAAAGATATTTATGCTTTTATGGACATTTTCGATTTTCATTTGTAAACGATCAGTTTTTTTCATATGAGAATTCGTTTATGGAGTATTGCAGGAAACAATAGGGTTAGTAGGGAAATGAACGAAAATAAAGTTATTGTCAAGGGACTCGAACTCGGATCGCACGAGCAAAATTCACAGTTCTAACCATTCCGCTATGTAGGAATATAACAACATCGTTAATAACAATCTAGATGTGCTTACCCGGAGTTTTGGACCTTTTATGCCAACGATGCACGGATGTTTCAGAACGTGTACAACCTCGATCAGATAATTAAAGCTAAATCAATCATTGGCGTTAGTCTACCGATCAGGTTTAATTAAAATACCGGCGATATAAGCAATTTTAGATACATAATTTTGTAATGTTTTACCTGATATGATAAATGTATTCACAGATATTACAAATATCAGAATTATATCATGTTTTATTGAATTCAAAATGTAGAACTTGCTTGCTATGCCCCCTTAAAAGCTTTATACGACCTAAATACGCGTAAAAGTAATTGTAATATATTTCTGGTGAATATTCAAAGAAAACGATTCCTTAAATCTTTGCATTCAATCATTATCAATCAACAATTCGAAATTTGTTGAATAAGTAAATATTCGTATTGTATTGATAGACGAAAGGAAATGAAGTTAACACGTGGTTTTAACGTATCACATACAGTGTCTCACGACATCGGCCAGTCAACGTATAACATGTAAGTATATTAAATTTTCAGCAATTTGTACGATTCTGATTAGCGATGTCTTCGTCCATGTGCGATCGATTGGTTGATTCACATTCATTTTTTCAAAATAAAATACGGCACCTTAAAATTAGGTTGTTAGAAGACAGGCTGCAGGGTGTTAGTGGGGAATCCCGTTAGACCATCTGCCATGCAATTTTGCAATACTTAGACTACGTTAATGGCATCTGATGCATTAGGTACAGATGGTGGCAAAAATTGCGAATCATTTTGTTTAACTTCAATTTGTTCACCGTAATTCAATATTAATTGTACATAGTTGTGTCTACATGTTAATGCACATGACTGTATTCAAAGTTGTTGCATCCGCATCTCTCAAATTTTGTACCAAGTGCTTCCTTGCGGAATAACCAGTTATTTTATTCCCCCGGTCACCTGGGCAGGAAAACATTGCGGTGTCGTTCTTCTGATATCGTACAAGCTTTCAATTTAACTGTTTTGCAAAACTAAGTGTTTTATACATAACAACAACTTGACTTATCGAAATAAATAATTTGACATTTACCATGTAGTGTATAGAATGTACCCCTAGACAATATGAAATACCGAATTTGACGGTTAAAACATGTTTTAGATTAAAAGGAAACCCTTTATCCACTTAGACGAACAATCATTGATAAATGTTTATTTTGCAGAAACATGGGTATGATCAGAAGCATGTGCCGGTTCAGCTAACGGTTCTTTATATTCAGTAAAAGTAATTTGTTCAACTTCAAGTGATGTCAATGGCATTAAAATATAAATTCTTAACTTGAATGCTAAATGCATAAATATAAGGATGTTGAGTAAGTATATTGCACTTAAACCAGGATTATGTTAAATGTAGCTGTAATTCAGTCTAGTTTCAAACTATTAGTTTATTAAACACTTTTATTTAAACTGTATATTATTTTTCCAGATATTTTGCCGGACGAAACGTCTAAACCTAAAATAAAACAAAATAATTGTAATATTTAGAAAATATACAAGATACAAGATATATGTATATACAGTAAAGGTTTCACATTTTTTTTAGTATTGTTGAACTAATTGATTTCAACTCTAATTTATGAAATGGGTCCAGCTGCTCAGACAACGTGCCTGAACATCATATGTTTGAAAACTTTGTTAAACCTAAATCTTAACAAATTAATACTTATACGTTTTAAGCGCCAAGCTTTCTCAAATTCTATAACAAAAACGATGATGTAAAGTGGTAATGTATAACCAACGTAATTAAGCTTCTTCGAGGATTCAAGTACACGCTGAAAAGTTCAAGTGTACTCCTTACATGTGTTGAAGAAAGCTTGGAAATTAAGTACGTATTGCTGACAAATACATACGTCGTTCTCTCTGTACTAGAAAGTTCCGACCTTATACTCATTTGCTTAGAAATGGGGTGTATCATTTAACTCTCGGAAATGCTGTCCACTAATTTTTATATTAAACATTTACTATGGTACTATCATTTATTTTAGTATGACAGATTAGTAAATAACATATGTGTTTTATTATTAAACAGCAATGACCTGCATAAAGATCATTCAGAATGACAACTGTACCATAGCTATGTACGACCATTATAGTTGTTGCAAAGGAAAACACATTATTTTGACAATAAGTAACAATTTCAACTTCTAGTCCATCCATAAAAACATCTTAGATTTGTTTTTAACGCCATTCACCAATGTAATGAGACATTTTAATATTTAAATTATAACGCAGATGTTAATTATTCGCAGCGATATTAATTATCTTTTATCATTATTTAAAATTATTATAATTTCATTCTATGTTTTACCTATTTGAAATAATCATAAACACTAAATCACATATACTTTTATATATTATTAATTTTTTTCTTATATTTCTTTAACAGCAAAACCTATAACAGTAGTTTCGACTAAAATACGTAAACTATTATAAAGGTCACCAATAATATAAGGGTAAAAGTAGTTTCGGCAAGCCATTAAAAAAATGACGTTATGAATAGCAATATTAAGAGAACAATGATTATGTAACATGTTAAGCGTGTCATTGTAATTCTTAAAGCCTCATTAAACTTCCGAAATGCACACTTTTTGATCATAACAAAAATGATTGTAATTAAATGTGTTTATAGTTTTGCTGAAACCATTACTGTAGACACTTCAGTGATTGTTTTTTTAAAAAAGCGAGAAAATGAATAACTTCGATCGAAATGTGTATTTTAACTTTTGTTTACATTGTTTGTAAGTCCGTAATGGTTGCTTTCAAACTTCACCTCCGCCAGTATTCGGATGTGCACAAATGAACTTTGATTGCACCAGTGCAAATTTGTTTAAAAGCAAATACATACTCTCTCTCTCTATATATATATATATTGAGGAGGTGATATCATTTCGCCCGATAAAAAATTATTTCTAGATGAAAGATTTTTGGCAAACTGTAGGTGACTAAAACTGAAAGAGAAAGCTGACAATACATTTCAAATAAAATATATACTAGAACAGGGGATAGTGCATTTGACTATCAGTCCAGGTGAGGTAAGTTCAAATCCCCGCCTGTCTACAAACGTTGTGATGACGGAGATGTGATACATACGTTTCATTGTCATTCATCTCTAGCTGATTAAGCGGAAACATAATCAATTGTTAGCGGATATATATGTGTCCATGTGCTAGTTAACATTTCAGGATTCAAGAGAAGATTGGCTACGTGTTCTGGTCGATTCAAGCCTTCGATTGTAAAATATGACTCTTTATATCCCGACAAACAAATATAAGTGAGCAAAATAACTACAGGTGAAATATCTAGACGCAAGTGTTATAAATGTAAACAAACTAACATGATTGCAAAGATAGACGCACTTTCAAGCAAAAATGGAATATGTAGGAAAAGCGAAACAACAAGCCTATATAGTTCTCTGTTAATATTAGCAAAACACTACACGATGAAATTGCAAGTGTCCTCTAATCTACAAATAGCAAATTGATTGTTGGGGGATTAGAAACCATAATAGATGATGGCACCTGTCGAAATACAATACAATATAGCGTATAGGATAATAAATGAATTTGAGCGCCCGTGGACTGCTAAAATAATATACAATGGAGCAACGAGTAACAGAATCACGAACATTTATGGCGTTAATATATGACGTCAAATCTTATCTGGCCGTACTTGGCATGTTGTAAATATATGTAACAGGATCATTTAAAAATCTCGTTCCTTCAATCTTTTTTAAAATACAGTTTGTATTTTGTATACTAATAATTTTAAATAAATCTAACAAGTCAATTTTCATTAGATTGATCGACGAGTATAATGGTCAGCCATCTTACAGGTACAGTTATGGTTCATGTACTAGTGGCTTTAAAATACATTGTGAAATTAACGAATCAAATAGCTGGTATATATTTTATCTTACCCATCTTTCATACACGAATTATGGAAAAAAAAACATTTGAAGTTGACTTAGTATACTAATTGACGCTAATAATAATTTGATATTAATACTTCTGGTTAATTTAAGGTTTTTATCATAATCGATTTTATACAGTTTGCTTCCTCTGTAGCATGCACCGAGCGGTAGTTGCACGACCTTACTACGATAAAAACAGCTAGTGTCATAATTGATATATATAATTTTTCTTGGGCTACATTGCCGGTGATTTGTTCCAATGATTAAATAAATGATTGGTTGGTTGCAATAATCAATGTACAATTAATATGTATAACTTTTAACTACAATAAAACGCAATTTCTTTGTTACTCAATGACGCTGAGCATCAGTCGAGCCTGGTATTATTCATTTTTTATACCACTACACCTATATCATGGAACCCTAATTATCACCGAACTCAATGACGCTGAGCATCAGTTGAGTCTGATAATATATATATATTCTATAACCTGGTTCCAACCTATACTTGGGAATAGCCATGCGACCCATGCAACTAGTACAACTAACTTACTATTGTCAACAAGACGCTGAGCCCCTACGTTGCTTTTCAACTACTGTATTTCGGCCCAAATTCCGCAGTTGTTCAATCCCAAATATATATGATATGTCACTTGACGTTGTTACTTCGCGACAACAAAACACAGACTCCCCCTTTTTTCAAGGCTGCTATGGCCTTTTATATCAACAGCGATTCCGAATGATTTCGATTGATTGCGAAAAAACCGAGTCACTACTGTTATGATTATACTAGAAAATTCAAATGAATTCAAATGAATTGTTTACAACACTTATGAACCAATTCTGATTGTAACAATCTAGTGTAATTAATCAGTTTTAATTAAAACACAAATGCAAACTTAAAAACATCAGAATTCCACTTTTATAAAATCAAATACTAACTTGAATTATTTGTTTACCGGCCTTGCAAATGGCGTCGAACTAATTGAAGGGAAAAACTCACAAATCAACGTATTATCTACAGTTTTTTATACTCTGCTAGCATATACGTCAAAATACCCACGCCTCAGACTTCATGCGTCCCATAAAGGCAATGAAAGTATTACTATGAAACTATCATAATTTTATAACATCATATAACTTTAAATCAACAATGCGAACAAAATAACTATTACAAATCTAGCCCTGGGTTTCTTATAATCCTTTGTTTCCATCTCACTGAATTGTGACGGAAAACGCGTGTTTGTTCCAAACGCCATCTCCTGTTCTACCAGCATGAGACCATGCACCGGAAACGTATCATCTAGGTAACCATCCGTTTGTGTAGCTTAGACTTTCCCGTTGGCTTGGGTTACCAATCTTATTCAGCTTATTGCTTTTCCAATATTGATTTTTCTGCCTGAAGCCAAGTCATGTCATCATACCTTACTGACGACTCTACTCTAATAATTGATTTTTTTTCCCACAAATCAACGTATTATCTACAGTTTTTATACTCTGCTAGCAATATACGTCACACCTATACCAACAATATGTTTCTGAAACGCATTTAGGAAGTTATTTTACATACATATTTGCATATTTCGTCATAATGGTATATTTTGTAATTGCAATACATTGTCTTTGAAATAAGCATGTGTATATAGTGAATTTAGTAACGATGAATTTGACACCTACCTAATATACTTAGCGTTGCTGTACTTGAATATGCAACATTTAACGCCGAAAAAATTTCACACGAATATTCTCCACCATCCACAGGTTGTAAATCTACAATAACAGCTGCTCCATTACCACCGTGCTTAATATTAGGTAGAGGACTGATTGGAGCATTTTGTCCACTCTGTGACATGATTGAAAAGTTTCCTTTCTTCCATGTAACAAACTGTACAGTATCATAATCAGCAATGTTCCACACTAATGTAACATTTCTGTTTAGACATCCATCTACTAATCCAGGCCATCTTGTAAATTGAGCATCTGTAAATATATTAAACAAGGTTGCCATTGCAGTGACAATATACCTGATAGAAAAGCATTTTTTTTCCAAGTCAATCCAGAGACGTGGCATTTTTTTTTTATTTCATAATAAAATCGAATTTAAACTACGCTTAAAATCTTCAGATTATTATTAGTAATAAATCAATCTATATATTTGATTTTGTTTTGGAAACAGAATACAACTGATAAATATTAATGGACCAATAATATTTCTAAAAGCAATTATGTAATGCTATCTCTGAAGAAGGTCATATAAATAGTATTGCAAGAAGTTTAAATATGACATTAAATCCTGATATGGAATGTTATAACTACATTTATGTAAATAATCAAAAAGCCAGATACGACGTTACAAGTTTTATAATTGCATTTAATTGAATAGAATGTTGAAGAGATCAACAATTGGAAGACCGACTTGATTAAAGACAATTCAAATGAAAGACCTAAATTTCATTAGATTTACTATCATATAAAACGTTTAACTGACTTACCTAATACAATAATGATATAACTGCAGAATGTATCAGTCTTATTATTTAATAAATACTGAAAATTTAAGAAACTTTCAATAAAGGTAAACATTACTATTTAAGAGACCAAGAAATATATGATATTAGATAAGATATAAATGATCAATATAATGTTGATGTTCTATTAATCGAAATAAGATGAAAAACTATTTCATATTCTTCAAATATAAAGAGAATGCATGCAATACAATCGGAAAAAAAATAATTGACTCCGTTGCGTAAGATTTCACTGTTAAAGCCTTTGATTTCTATACGTTTGAACCAATCTTTATATATGGATGAATGTTTCAAAGACTAGTATTGCATGATACATTGCTACCTTTCGGACTGGTTCCCCAAAGTTTATCGCTAAGGGGATCCATTTTATCGCTACGGGGATCCATTGTCGCCTTATATATATATTTTTTATGAGCAGAAATACTGGCCATCTTGATAAGATTATTATAAGGTATAAGCATAGGAAATAGAGAGCTTTTGCATATGATGCAACACTGATATTAGTTGGTTCTGAAAATCACTTAGGTACGCTCTACATGTAATGAAGTTTTATGATGAAATCACCGATATTTATATCAATTAAGACAAAAATAAAGTTAAAGGCTTTTGGTGTAGAAAACAATGTAACGTGAAAATATGCAGATGTATGATGTTTGTTAAGGAAATTACTTATTTACACCAGTCTATAAAGTATAAGGTTTTCTATAGATTTATTAACTATGTTTCAAATTAACTACATCACTAAATTAGAAAATATAAACGAATTCGTTTTCCTAATCCAAATCAAAGTATAATAAAATATTTAAACACTTTATATTTTAACTTCTTAGGGGCTTGCGAATTAGATAAAGTAAAATGCCAGGTCATTATTCAAACTAGAAAGTTTATTAAAGAATGCTTTCGAAGATAAGACAGTTATTAATAGGCAATGATGACTAACTTAATACATTTAACGACATTAACACCTGGATTGACGAGTTTACGAGTTATGGAGGACAGTTTGTTACAAAAAAAAAAACTAGAATTAAAGAAAACCTTTTTCTTGACGAAGATTTTCGAAAGATATCTTTAGCATTTATGTTATGTTTCGCCATTATCATTGTATCATTTTCATAGCATTCATATATAGCATAATGAAAACATAACGGCCGGAAGAGCATATATCATCTTTAACTATTCGATTATTATATATTTAATCATTTGATTGACGCACAAAGTGAACTATTTTTTTTTATCACATTTAAAGTAAAATTTTATGAAATATTTTTGTATACAAAAAAGTTTACAACCTTGACAGGAAAATGTTGTAACCCTATCATTTCTTTTTACACTTTTCAAAAATATGATCAACAGCAGCTTAAAACAAACTTGAATTAGACAAAAATATTTGCATTACCTTTCAATATTAGTCAATATACAAAATAACAAATGATCCAGAGTATAGAATTAACAACAAACGTTTAGGAACACATTATTTGCTTAAAAAAGAACATATCCAACTCTGAAAATTGCAGTTTTTGTGATAAATTGTGATTTATCTGCGGAAACCACTCACTGTGAAATAGACAATATTTGTAGACACACCTTTCACGATCAAAACTAAATGTACTCATGTAATGATCGGTTTCAGATAACACTAAGTGACACTTTCGGTGATTTAATACTTAATAAATTCTGATACTGGGAACATACCACATATTGTATCAAAAAGAAATTTAATAAATTGTGTTTCATCCTTATTACTTAAAATCAATTAACGTGATGTCATGGTCATTTAGTATGAGTTACTTTACTTTAATCATAATACACAAAATATCACATTGCTAGATTGAATGCTGCCAATTGAAACATCCTATACATTATAAAATAATAATAAAGTTGAAGGGGATATTTGATAGTAAAGTAATAGTCCAATAAAACGGTTTGCTATATTCAATATACAATGTATTGAAAATAGCATTTAACATTATAAAAACACAAAAGTAATTATGTTACCTGCATATGTTACATGTTCTTTATCATTGCAAATAAGCTTATGTTTTCATCGATTCTATAAAACGAATTGTTGATTTAATAGTCATAAGGGCGAAAGATAAAACTATTACTGAACAGTGTCCTGTTTATATTTTCAATAATTATACATACATATATTTTGATTTATTTTTGTGGTAGTGGTAACATCATTTTTAAGATGCGTTATGTGCGTTAGCTTAAATACTTCAACCATATTCGTATAGAAAACACACACAATAACTAAAACTATATTGCTTTCTTAACACAATTATTGGCAACTTTATTTCTGGCGTTAAATGTATTCGCATACAATTTTGTCTTGAATACAGATTCATACAGAAAATTATACAATTATTGTCAAGTTTATTATTTAAGACCTAGAAACAATGAAGGCACTTACCAGATTTATTTATTAAATAGATAACCAAAAACACAAACATTTTGTGACTATCCATATTCGAAGCTTTACTTCCTCTTTCCGGGACATGAAGGCTAATCGTCCGGCACCGTACTACTAAAGTCATACAACAAATATATACACATTGCTAATGGTATATGAAACTAAAATTAGTATGTTGAAGTTAATAAAACAATACATGTTGTTTTTGTTATGGCTTAAGAACAACACAAAATTACTCACTATAATTAGGAAAAAAACGAATAGTGTCATTATACTCTACAATATGTGTTCCAATAATACACGGTAGTCTGCGTCTGTGGTTTTAAAAGAACATGTACAAAATAATGTAAGTGTATAATTTATGCATATTTTCATTACGTAGACGGGATGATGGAGAGTTGTGATGTAATGCCATCTAAGTATATCGTTGGGCGAATAATGGCGTTTGAAGGTTGATAAAATCATATATATTTTACTTGTAGTGTGACATTATACAAAATTATCGATATAAGAGGAGGGTGCGTTCACCGATTAAAGTAAATCCAAATACAATCCGATTTAAACATAACGATATCAACAGAACATACCGGATATCTAACATGATTTTTATTAAAGAATATATTGAACAAAAAGTATGATTTTATATATATTTATATATCATGCATTCCATTTAATCATGGAAATTCATCTTTATAAGGACATTATCATTATGGAAACGTTTTACCGTTTACTGATTACAAATAAAGACACATTTACCAGCTTGATAAGATATATGTTTAAGGTTCTAAACCAAACTTTTTTTATTGAAATATATATTTCTCTTAATTTCGAGGGAATTTTTGATGAAATTACACAATTAAATCAATGACTACCGCAAGTCTAAATACACTTTATTACAAAACAATGTCGACCTTTTAAGCAAAATGCTGTTGAGAATCGATAAAATAGTTCCCGGCTTTATCTTATATCTTCATTTGTGCATGCTATACTCCATTTATTATATTTGATTTTCTGCAGTTGACATATGGATCAAGAGGGGAAATGTGTGTGAATTTGAGATGTTTACAGGTGTCTAAATTTGAGCAATTACTACTGAACATATAGGGAAAATAAATGGTGAATAAAACCTATAAATGGAATAAAAACAGACATGAAAACGTGTCTTACATGTATCACATGTCACAAGTAAATGCATTTATATTATTGTTCGACACATATGTCCGTTATTCTATTTGTAATATTGATGTTACATCACAAATTGTTGCCCTCATAATATATTGCACAGATATACAGTTAAAATTGTGTTTTAATTTATAACACGTGCATATTGATAAAAATAACAACCAAATGCTCGCCTCTTGTTTACTGTCCTAAACGACAAAATGTCACGAAGTTACATTTTGAATTTAATTAGAAAGTGAATAAATTGTATATGTCAACTGCGACGTAAATGATACCCGGAGAAGTTCCTATGAGTTTTCTCTTTAAACGTCAGATATATTATAAGATATATTATAATGCACTTAGTACATACTTGTCTTATGAATTTGTCTAGCGCAAATATATCGTTAAAATCAATGAAGTATTACGAAACAGCAAACAACACGCCATGACCAATCGCAACTATCGGCAAAACTAATTTTATCCGGCATTTTGTCCGAAGCTAAATGCCTTCATGGAAAATGAAATATACAATTCTATTTAGTTTAATGAAGGTGTTACACCACGAATTTTGATGTATTTAATCATAAATATTGACTATGTATATGCATGGCTGTATGACTAGACCATGCTGATAGGGTTTGGGATGCTATAATTGGTGTGATACCCAAATAACTAATAGTGTGATAATGAAAATAATATTTGTACACACTTATTATAATATGGTTATACAAAGTCAATAGTAAGTTAATGGATTATAACCATATATAGCTGAAGACATTATAATGCGATAACAGTGTTTAATTGTGTATATTAGTTTTGTACTGCTTTTTATGTTTTATGATAAAAGAAGAATGTTTAAATTGCTAAATAAAAACTTGGCTAGTGTGTCACGTACAATTCACAGCTTTATACAAATTAAACACGACCGTACCAATAGTCTTACATGTTTCAGTGAATCGATACACACTATGTTAAACTTATTCTGTGTAAACATAATTGTAATAAAGCAATATTAAAGACTTGCACATATTGTGATTATGAGGCTATATGAACTGTATATGTTTTATATGTGTTATTAGAAAATGGACTGATATGGGTTTGATTAGCTTGAAATTGATTCAATTTGAATAAGACGCACTTTTCCTGTATTCGCAATAAAGTCATTAGGGGAGACAAGCTAGATATGTGTACTAGATGAGTTGCTTTAACACAACCGAAATTTTCAAATTATTTGTAATACAGCAAATAAGTGATAGCATCATATAAATTGTCAACAGTTATTATTTTAACAATTTTACACGCTGCATATGGTAGGTATCTACTGTTTTTATATACGTATTTATAAATATTAAAGCAATCTTGTCTACATTTAATTCATAATCATTACATACTACTGTAGTTTGGATATATTTCATTGCTCATTTAACAAAGAGAAACAAAAGAACAAAAAAAAAAACACCAACCAACCATAAAGAAAATTAATTATTTATTAAAGTGACAAGCACAGCACATGTTAAACTTGAAACATAAGTAAGCAGGTTTATAAAAGTTAACGTTAAGAAATACATAGCCTAGTACACATAACCGGTTTAGAAACGGAAATGTTGTACAATGATGATGTTAACACAATTATTTTTTTTCAAGTTTCTTACATATCAATAACGATATAAATTATATCGTCTTTTCAAATGTCTTTGATATATCGCAATAAATGGGCCCATGGCGAAGTCCCAAATACAATCGGTGCTTCATGTCAAATTTTCAAACTAGTACCGTGTGTATAATCCTCACTCACAATACAGGTAAGTAATCTAAACCTTATAATCGACACGTTGATAGCTATGCGACCTTGTACATTACCGATGTGCTAGTATCCGATGCCATCCATGAAGTGCCATTGATTTACCTACTGGTGGTAAATTCACCTGTACATCGAGTACGGAGAACGACTGCTTAACTTTAGCCACCAGGTCCGTGCACGTGGGTCTTCGCCAAGACATTTTAGAGAGTTACGCCATAAGGTCGCACAGCTACCATCATTGCCTATATTGCTTTATCACATAATCAGAATACCTGTATAAGGAATGAAAAAATACACAAATAATACATCCATATAATATCATTTCGTGAAATTTTCGTGCACAACTCTCAATTGATGATATAGATGTGCAGTTAGACGCATAGCATGCGAATGAGAGACAGTGTTTATAATGCACACCAGTTCCTCCCCATTGTAGGTACCGGAATCACCGCAAAATCTAAAAAAATATGTAGCAGATTTTATCAAAATGGCTATAGTATATTAAATGGTTGTTTAATACTATATTTACCCCCTGAAAATACTGTCAGTTGGTCTCTAAATTTGCCTTTGTTGTTGCCAGAGCTCCAGGTGCTTGTCAAGAGTCGTTAAATGAAATTTGTAATCACCATTGTATCCAATGATGTCGGCAATTTTACCTCAAATCACGATCGTCTTAATTTATTCGTTTATATATATATATATATATATATATATAATAAATCTACTATCAATCTTCCGAAGGGAAGAAAATATTATATCAATGTCTATATTAAACTCTTTTTTTTCATAAAATTTTCGGCTTCCCCCTTTTTCAGGAAAATCGCAGTCTTTTAAGGACTATGTCACATCCATTTTGTAAAGCTTAACTAAATAACTGACAGGAAATGACGTAACGTCAAAACATTAAAAAGGAAATGACGTGACGCTAGCAACGTCAATTGACGTCGCGTTAGAAATCCCCGAACTTTTAAGATACATGCATAGTTCCAGTTATAAGTAAGGTATTCACAAGAGTTAGTATGTATAATTTGATTTAACGTTATATCCATTTGGTGTTTTTGTGTTTAACCGTTTCATCCAAATGTCTTCCACAAGAACCCTTTATGTTTTTCCCTCATTGTATATTTTTTGTACAATGGCTACCTGGATGTCATCATCAACGTGTCCTACGAAATGATTGTTGATAGGCTTGTCTGTTTGCATCCTAACATCTCTTCGTTGCTCGTCAAGTCGTTCTTTTATGGTTCGTTCCGTTTCTCCAACATATATTGTCTCTTTACATCTTCTACACAAGAGACAATATACTACATTACGTGCAATATAACTAACGTCACTCACCTACTTATATTGGGTTCTACCTGTAGTATCGGACATGGTTCCTCTATATATTGATTTTCAGGTTCTGCAGTCACAAGCTTTTATTTATTTTTTAAAGGCTTTGTTTTATTTGCCATGTTTTTAAATGTCATTTACGTTACGATCTCTACGGTAAGCGAGGAGTGGGTGTTTTTAAAATCTGTGCCATACGGTCCGATAGGTGGAGAACTTGTTCGTGTTTCCGTAATATGCCCCTTATGTCTGGTAATTGTTTCGAATAAGTTAACACTAAAGGAACCCTTTCTTTGTTTTCTTTTCTTGTTTTATTATTTAATAGTTCGTCCCTGTTAAGATTGTCTACTCTCTTTAACTGCATTTCTATTTGTCTACCATTATATCCTCTCATTCTCAGCTGTCTTTTCAGTTGTTTCCTATTGTCATAGTAATCTGTGTCTTTTTCACATATTCTACGAATCCGCAGTCCCAATCCGAATGCAAGTCCTTTTTTAGTAGGTGGTGGATGACATGATTTGTTATGTACATACATTTGTTTGTCTGTTGGCTTTTTGTACAAGTTTGTGTATATGTGCCCGTCTTCTATATTGACAATTGTGTCTAAGAACTAAATTTTCTGTCTGTTCCATCTCAATTCTATTTTGATGTTTTTATGTATACTGTTGGTATATTTTACAAATGCCTTCAATTCTTCTAGCATTCACGTCCATATCCAAATGCCATCGTCAATAAATCTCTTGTAGAAATAAGTCTTATGATAGTAATCCATTAGTGCTTCATCCCATTTTCGCATGTAAGTGCAAGCGAATTTTTTACCTAGTTTTGATCCTATGGCGATACCATCTTTCTGAATATAGTGTTTGTCTCCTATGTTGAAATTGTTTTTTTCTAAGACTGTTTCTATCATTTCTAACACATTTTTAGTTGGAATTAGTTGATTTTATCTTGCCTCCAGCCCTTCTTTGCATGCTTGTAATCCTTCATACTTAGGTACCGATGGGTAGAGTTTACAAACATCAAAACAAAATAGAATTGCGTTTTCTGGCAGTGGTTCACGTATGTCTTTGAGTTTTTGTATAAAATCACTTGTGTCTCTAATGTAAGAAGGTGAACTTATTACAAATTCGTTCAGCTCATACTCTGCTACTTCTGCCATCTTTTCAGTGGGCGAGTTAATTCCATTTAATGTACACCTAAAAGGAGCCCCTTCTTATGTAGTTTTGGGTTTCCTTTCAACGTACCTGCATTTGGATATTTTGGAATGAGGTATTTCTCCATTTCTTTCGTTACTACCCCTTCTCTATACATTCTGTTTACAAGTTTCTTTACTTTCTTGAGTGACGCTTCTATTGTATCATGATCTGTTTCCTCATAAATCTCACTTGACTCCATCTCTGTTTTAATTGCTTAATGTAGTGGCTATTAATTTATTACTACAATTCCCGACCACTTGTCTGCTGGTCTAATTATTATGCCATTGTTGTGTAATAAAGACTGGAATGCTTTCTGTTCAGGATCCGTTATATTAAGATGATGTGCCTTTTTCAGATTATTGACTATGTCATTTTTTACCAGCTCTATATACATGTCTAATCATCACAGCTTTAACCATTGAAATTGGATCAGATATATGTATTGTAGTCAATAAAATATTATAGAGTTTCATCCGGAGCACGTATTATGCATGTTCTAGTTATTTATTAATTGCAATGCCGTTTATCCATGAAACAGTACAGTTGTTGAACACAGCCGGTTTGACGTGTAATTTTGAACAGTTTATTTTTGCGGACACGGCATTAGAAAGTCATTGAATATGTCATCGGGATTAATGTCCGTTAGCTGATAACTGATTTCTTGCAATGGCAGATCAACGTTGCTTGTTTCTATTGAAGATGAAGTTGCAGTTGTAATCGGTCGTGAATAACAAGGTACAACTTGTACATTCTCATTTGGTGAAAGGTTTTCTGACAATGTCTGTCCCATTTGTATTTTTCATGATCATCTAAACGTTGATTTACTGCCAATGACTGAATAGACTTGTGGCTAGTTACAGCCATAACTTGAGCAGGACCAAACATATTTTTGGACAGGATAGTTGCACCAGTGGTCCTTATAGAATTGTTCGTGTAGATTTGGGACAACTCAGATACCGTACTCAGTGTTGACATGAATCCCTTTAGTTTTTTTTCTCCAACAGACATGTTACAATACTAGACATCCTCTTCTGACAGAAAGCTGTCTTTTGGTTTCTGCCATAACCTTGAAAGACAGTGATAATAACAAAAGATTATTATTTTTCAGGTTTTACAACAATAGATTTTAACAATAAATTTACTGTGTAACAAACCCACTATAGAATTATGGGTAAGGTCGTGGTCGGATGAATAAATTGCGGACAATTTGTTACACGTCACTTATTTTAATTAACTAGAAAAAAATAGTTAAATGTTACGCGTAAATTAAAATACTATCATGGAGATTCACAATAGGTAAACAACGAATAATATAAGGCACTATTTTATACTTGATATTAAGAAAAAGAAAAAATCCCTATTGGACATAATTAAACTTACCGGTTATATTTCGCATTCAACATAGAAAGATTATTTTCGAAGGACAATACAGGGCAGCAATCTGAGCCTGACAAAGAAAATAACGTTACTTTTTAAATAAAACATAACTGCAAATTCACCAAAAAAAAATATTTACAAAGGCATCCAACGGTGACATTTATATATAAATGAATGATATTGTTTTGTCACCTTTTTCGGAAAAATGTTTTAGGTACAATTATTTACCAGAACAGTATTTCTAAGAGTATGACATACAATGTAAAATAAAACGGAACGTCAGCCTTAAAAAGATAGACCCTGTAGGCTATGCAAAATAAAAAAAAAATAATAAGGTCTGCAAGACAGTTTATGGAAATCGGCGAAATTATTACTTTTTTTAATTATGCACTCAATGAGTGTTTGTACTGACGAGTTGGTCCGAATTTCGACATTTGGTCCAGTTCTTGTGAAATATTAAACATTTTAGGTTTAGGATAATCTGGTGTTTCTGGCATTACACCCGACGTAGATTCTTTGTCGTTTCGATGATTATTTGTAAGCTCATCCTGTATTTTCTTCACATATCTAAGTCCTGTCTTTGAATCGGTTTCAATTTGGAAAGTTTCCTTTGTCATGGTATGCATGTTTTCATTTTCCCTCCTGCAGAAATAAAGTCTTACATCAAAATGAACCTTATTGAACAGTCCTGATGGTGTGAATATATTCATATGCAGTCCTGAATACAACTTCTGTATGTCCAGTTCTGATATTACTAGATAAAGCACAATTTAACCTTTCTCTGCTCTTTTCAATTCAACCAGAACATCTTTGAAGCAAATGGTTGCTATCTACATATTTTGAGTCCTTGAGCTAAACTTCTTAAGGTGAATTGTTTAGGTGTCTGTTAATTCCATGACAAATTCCCTCCATCTAATTAATTTTGTACGTAGACCCATCGGCATGGCGAAGGTCCATCCAAAAGCGACCCAAAATTTCGTCCAACTCAGCCTCCGGTTATTCTTCAAAATCCGGATTTCCCCCCTTCTCTGACATATAATCATTCAGAATTTTGGCCGCAAATTTAGTAGCATTGAAAGTCTTCCCCGCGTTTAAGTTTGAACGTCTGTCTTTTAGTTTTGACGATTTGACGAGTAAAGGTCTGCAAGGAGAATGCACGCGCGTTGTACTTTACTATTGTTATGGTCGCCGTGTCAATACAAACAGGGTAACTAAACAAATTTACAGTTGTCATATTGGTAATGATTTCCGTGATTTTGGGATAAAAAAAGTGATTTTGTAAGGAAGGATCCATAAATGGCGGCAATTTTGTTGGCTATTGACGTCAAACTGACCCACTATAGAAATTTAGGGGGTCACCACGTGTCTGCTCTTGTCCAATGAAAGTGTTAGTTTTCTAGTGGGAGATGAAATAATAGCTTATATAAACACCTTTAAAGTTTTATATATTTTCACTATTTAATAACACCTTTATTGAATATCTAATAAGAGTATAACATAGTCTCGAGTTAATCATCTGCCTCATATTTCATCCCATGTATCTCTTATAATTAAAATTACATTAAAATAATCATACTGTCTGCATTATAATTGGAAACTATGAGAATAAAAGTGTCAGTTTTAATCTCCTAACATATCGAAGGAACATAACATTTGTACCGTATTGTTTCTTAATATAGTAATAATGAAAATCTTAATCAAATGTTTAAAAAATCTAGAATACACATCCCTACATAGGATGATCTGTTTATTTTGTACTCAATTGGTTTTTATTACATGTTTGTCACCAATCTTTTTGCAGCGTAAAGGAAAGCCTTGCTATATTTTCAAAAATACTTTGATTCTTTTAAAAGTTTTGCTGTTTTAAAATGAATATAATTTTCCCTTTTTTACAGTTAGAACAAATGGTTTCTCATTCATGTTTCTGATTACAAACATGTACTCTTTAGCACTCAATAGTATTCGGATAACCAACCTATCTATATGATGCAAGGGATGTAACTCTTTCTTATGTAATATAGCACATTCTACAATAAAGTGTGATTGATCACCTATAATTTTATGATGTATATATATATATATATATATATTTGTTCATTTATCATAACTCTTAGCATACTGCGTCTTATCCATTTTCCACAAACAAATCTTTCCGTTGTCTGGTGTCAATTTTAACTTCAAATCTTTAGAATATCACCATATTCATGTCCGGGACTAGAACAATATTGAAACAGGTCTGATTTTTATTAGTTTATATGATTATTTTCTAGTTACCATTAGTTTGTTCAAGTTAATATTGAACACACATCATTTCAGTATAGAGCTCATTTGTGTCTAAACGCTGTTATGTCTATTAACGCAGAGTTAGATGCCATCGTGCTCTTGAGAAACAGAGATAGCTGTCGGGAGATTTTTAACTGGCTTAGAGTACTGATCATCGTAAACGCATACAGCCTTATATCCTCTGTAACAAAATTTAATTTTTTATAGATCAACTTCTGAATAATAAGGATGTATTTCATTGGTCATTTGTCTGTCATTAGACTTCTTTTTTTTCCAGTCAATACTTTAAAGTCATCCTTTATCAAACATGATTCCATTATATATGTATGCCAATCGTTATATGTCTCTCCTTTATTTGTCATCACATTCTTTCGTTTGCCATTGATAACAGCACAGGCAATAAAATATTGGGTAGGTAAACTAAAAACAACAAGTTAACCGTTTAAATAAGTATTGAATCATTTAGGGAAACCAATAAAATGAATGATATACATGAGTAAACTGTGTTATTTCATTAAAGATAATGTAAAACGTGTGTTGTTTTGTTCTTTTCCAAAACAATATTGTTCGGTAAAAGTCCCTTTCACTTTTAACTAAATATACAGTTTGAACGATTTTCACTTTTATATTAGATGTATGAATATTTTTATTATTTATTCACCAAATTTTCTTTTCTAATATTTCTAGGAACGCAATGTATATGTTATACGGAATCATATGCCAGTAAAGTCTATCACTAGACCTCCTCTCTCTCTTCTTCGATATATACTGTTACTGTTCCTATCCCTTATGATAATGTTATCGAATCTGGATACCTCCTTCTCCGATATGCTTTTAACATTTGATAAAATTTACAAATAATTTACTCCCCATTTAGATCATTAGTTATGCCGTTATAGGATCTATATAAATACTATTTATTTTAATTACAAATATTTCTTCTGTCCTGTTTGTCCTAACGCATTTTAAATGTTGGTTATATGTTATATTTGACTGCTTTAGCATGTGCAAATATACTTTTACGTTCTATGATTAGGTTTGCTAGTGTCATTATTACCTGGGTTAATTTTCCTAATTTAGTAGTCACGTTTCTAAGCTTAGTAATGTTCTATGAGTACAGTTGAGTTGACATTGAAATTGAAAATGACATAGCATTTAACCGAAAACAACTATTTGCTTATTACATGTAATGTGAATTGTCAAACATCAAATCTGCCTGACTATGTAGAATTCGACGATTTTTTATTGAATTACCTCGATTGAGATGAGGATACTTTTAACACTTTTAATGAGGTCAATAGATTGACTGTACTAAATATTCTGCGCGACCGTATGTCACAATGAAAGAAAGTAAATACATCTGGTCATACACTACTTAATATCTTTTAATACTGTTTTTATTCTCAACGGTAAAATTATGAATTGCGCAAATTTGACATTTAGAGAAAACTATGTAATAGATTACGCTCTGCCATCCACTACCCTGTTATATACGATCACGTTTTTGATGTGATAGAGCTCGATTCAATTTTTTTTCAGATGGTCGTTGCCTCTTATATATGGATTTTATGTTTTCGCAGCCAGCATGTTCTTCCATACAAAGTAATTTCTCTAATAATCACCAAAATATCTTGATAGTAGAGAACAAGAATTAAAAATTTCAATGAATTATAATAATTATTTAAAAAATATTTGTTTAAAGCTTCAATCTGAACTCGTAGGTAATCAGAAACATTATTTTTAATACAATTACAGAAAAAGAAAGCTGAACTATTTTCAAGCGCGGCTTATACCACTTTCATAGTAAATCCAAAATAAAATATATCTCAAAATAATAAATTACCTTACTACGGTCATCAATGTCAAAAAGCTAGAAATAAATATAATACTGCGCGCCATACAAATCTATTATTAAACGGACTTAGAAAAAATACAGGGTAAAAACTGCCGTAGATTCTACAAACAGACGATGAATACATTTATGAATAAACATCGGAGTAAGAATGAACGAAAAATACGTGCAATTAGTGTCCATAAACCTAACGAGTACCAGAAATACCATAATAGCCTTTCACCAAAGGAAACTGAAAAATAACTGTTTTAGAATTTTACGAATACTTTAAACATGTTAATTTGATATCACGGATTTAAAGAGTCCGATAACTGAGACCGTCCGAAATTATTAACATCATCAGTAAGACAAATAACGGAGTAGCTTCAACTTTATATCAAAGACTACACGTATATTATTGTTATTTTTTAGCTCTGGAAACTTACTCCTAAGTAGAAAACGTGCTGTCAGGCCAATATGGCAATGCAATAACTATAAAATAATAAATAACCAGACCTACAAGATCTGCAAATAAACATCTTGACCAGACTATTCTGCTGAATATATTAACACATGGAAGTGATTGCTGGGGCTTTGATTGATTATATTAATTGATTGAATATTTATCGTCATTTTTATGCAATCGGGGGCTAACATACGATCAGTGTCAAGATGTTAGGTGAGTTTCTTGAACTTAAAACGGGATCTTCTGTAAGGCGACTGTGTCTTCACTGGATTGAGTTGTGAAACAGCCTAGCTTGAAACTATGTTTAACAATTTTGTTCAAACTATATGATATACTTTCCCTCAGGCTTTCTGCCACATGAATAGTAATCTTCAAAAAAAAATAGTGAAATGATTCTAATATTTAGATATCATACAGAAACTCATACCAATCAACTATATACAGTTTAATGTTTCAAACCCTGTTGTGTCGAACTAACTGTTGCTCAACACTGTTTTAAATTATGAGACCAGCTGTTGAGACAACGTTTCTGGATAGCATATGTTTGAGACTTGTTTCAAACCTTAACCAAATCTGTATGTCTGGAATACTACTCAGTTTCAGTATAAAAATACACATACACGTGAATATTTGAATACTGTTTCAGACGTAAGTCTTCAAACTTACCTAATGCGCATGAAACAAAACCAGGTTTCAGCACGAAACTAACCTTAAATGTTTGAGAACAGTTTCAAACTAAAAGCATCAGACTAAACTAATGTACATGAAATATTCCCTAGTTCCTGTACAAGAGTTATTCTTATGAGCTACAAACACCAAGTCTTAATACTAATATTGTATAATAATAGCGAACCAAAAACAGTTTATTACCTCTCCTTATAAACATTGCTATATACAGACAATTATGCTATAAAACAATGACATTATTTCAACAATCAGTTAACATTATCACTGCTTTCTGGGATCCTGAAGGGTTAACCAGTGTTGGAACCAATCTCCGCAAGTAACCGATAAATTTCCAACTTGAATCAGCGATAAGGGATGAATAAACATTAGGCACAATGTCGTATATCAATCATCACGGATCCTGATATCGAGCGATTGACAGTCAGTCTAAGGTAATCGGGCCCGGCTCTGGTCATGATCAGTTATTTTTTCAATCGTGCATAGTAAACTGTAATAAATGAAATAACTAAAAATCACATAACCAATCAAAGTGTTTTATAAAACATTTAAAAGTGTGTTTGTAAGAATACATACGCACAATTGTTTGAATGTGTATAAAATACCTCAACGTCTAAGCATATACCCACTCATATACCACTAATAACCATCTGTGTCCTGAGTCAAGCAAATGATAGCACCTTTCCCTTTATGAATTATTAATTCCAAACACTACTACGGTACTTATATTCCATTAAAGGCTCATTAAACTTCCGAAACGGTCGTTTTTAGTTTTAACTTAAGTCAGATTTATTCTTCCAGATGATAGAATACATGTTTATTTGATCACTGAGATATTGTGCAAACGAAAACATAAATATAAAGCAAATTATTAGTACATAATTAAGAATGGGTTTTGTTTACAAATTAATGATCGTCTCTTTCCGGCAGAAAACAGGGAGTTACAAACATGTCCGGAAACGCGTCGGTCGGTAACACTTCAGAGAAGAACATAGTATGGGGAACTGTAGGGGATGCGGTTAATATTGAATAACCGCTTGCGGTTAGAAAGATTTTACGAACATCCCCTTTATTCCCCTCAGTGTATTAATGAACTGGAGCCCACGAGCCAATTTTGTGCACGTAAGAGACGAATTGTTTATATAAATTTAAAAATAAAATTACATTTTTATTAACTGTACTAAACTAAAGCAAATCGCCCTTGGTAACCTCTCAATATTGACTGCGATAAAGTGATTTGTGACGTTGTAGCACGTGCGATAGTATCACGCGTATATGCAAGGAAGGATCCTTTACAAGAGTAACTAGACCAAACTAGTATTCCGTACTCATTGTTTCTCAGTGCGTATCAATAATATAATGCGTACTACGTTCGATACAGTTTTATTGCAGACAGCAATTTATTTAAAAAAAAACAAAAAAAACAAATCAAGATACATAATATTAGTGAAGACATAACTTTTCTAATCTTGTAAATGTAACCCTTTATCTAACGGTCTTAATCCGCACACTACCACTGCACTATTCATTTGTGTACTTGCAAACACTCGCGGAGGTACAGTCGGAAAGCAAACGAGTCATTACGGAATTACAAAATTGTAATCAAAAGTTAAAAGTTCGGTCCGCTCGCCTAAGAAAAACATATTTCAATCGAAGTTATTTATTTTCTGGCTTTTTAAAAAACAGTCACTAAGCGGTCTGCAGGAATGGTTTTAGCAATACTATCATCACATGTATTTACACTCATTTTTTGTTATTATCAATTTGTGTGCATTACGGAAGTTTAATGAGGCTTAAAAAAAAAAGTTATAATTGGTACACATGTGTAAGGTACATCGAGCGTAAATATACCCCGACCATCACAAGAACCATTTAATTTCGACGCAATATTTTACAAATGAAATACCCTGAATGTCTGTATACAATTACCTCGTGACATATGGAGTAGCATGTCCCACGTGCTATTATGTTGTCCCACTTGAGGTTATCATAACTATATAAATAGTTTGCATACTGACTGACCAAATCTACCTTTTATTCGGTAATATATTTTTGGATCGTTTTTTATATCTTAAACATAATCAACATAATAAATTAACAATTGCATCTTATATTAGTCTTGAATAAAATAAAGTATACGAAAACAAGTTTTAATTTATATTACACAATCACCCTGAACATGGTATTATTCATCTAAACTTCATTCATTTTAGCAATTTGTGCGCGCCTGATAGTGCAGATCACTTTTGTGAACGTTTTCATAATCCAATGGGTTTTTCACATTGATTTTATCAGAATTTATTGTCTGTTTCATTGTTATCGTTATTTTACATTTTAAATAGTATAATATTAGATCTGTTTTTTTTATTTTCATAATCTGTGGAGGGAATACTATATTCCTAGAGCGAAGTTTTGCTTTGGTGTATGAACTTATTACCTCTCTATCTCATATATACGTTATATATATTCCGAAAAAATGTCAGCTGCAGTCAATTGTTAGAACATTAATTCTGTTAGCAAATGATCCAAGGTTCGCAGTTCTGCCTAGCTGCATATATGTTTCGTCCTGTAACATGAGCGAAAAACGTCAAAAGAAGTTGTTTATAACATATAATGCAATCTATACTGAAGGATAACGCTGACGCTGAATCACTCATCTCTAGCACAGAAGATCCTATAAATAGATTTTAACAATGTTATCCAAGTTATATTGGTATTAAGTTTGGTGAACATTCAGTCATAGATACAGATGCTTTAGAGAACGTGCCGTTAAGGTTGGTAATATTCGAAGTTAAATGGCCACAGCTTTGACATCAATTACTTGATTTGACTAGGACAATATTCTGACTAAGACATTATGGGTATATAACTACTGTGGAAGTTTAATGAGGTTCCAATAATAATATTTTTCTACATTACACACATCAGGTAAAATGTCACAACTTTTGAAGATTCAATGTCGATAACTATTATTTTCTAAATTTTCTAGTTCAAGAGCCCTTCTGAGAATTTAACTAAATACGTTAATAAATATGGAGTGCTAGAAATGACAATTCAAGGGCAATTACTAGGACACAGTCTATCCAATTAAGAAGTTTAGAAACGTGTCGAAGAATTATTGGTGTGAATGTTTGGTTATGATCAAATAAAAACAAAGTGTGGAACAATACGTAAAATAACAATTTACGAACACTCATTAGCCAACCAGCATTAATCATCGTATTCTATTAGTTCATTAATTCGAATAAGGTAGTATAGTGAAGTATAGTAATAAAAAATAATTTAGTGAAGATTAGATAAAATGCACTGATGTTAAAATGCAATTAATGCCAAATAACACGTTTTGATAATTTAAGGGTTATTGCATGATATGGCCAGCTCAAAAAAAAAATCAGTAATAATTGTTTATGAGCGAGCGAGGCAGCAAGCCAGCCAGCCAGCTGTTAAATTGTAGAAAGAAAAATATATTAAGTTAAAAGAAAATAATGATTGTATGTTCATTTTATCACGATTTATCAATCGACAGCACCACTAATCATTTCTGAACAATAAATGTAACTGTACTTCTAAAGCTATCCGTGAGAAATAAGAAATGTGAAAATGTCTTGGCTAACATCATGTAATATCGTGATTATCCACTTCACACCAGGTACCTGTTCAATGAGATTGTCTTTTTTCAGGTTGTGATGACCATATGGGACCAGTTTACAGTCCTGAACATGGCAACGCCACATTCTCGTTCAGCGTGAGTCCGTTCAATACAGGCATATACGTCTTTACTCGCGAAAATGATAGTAGCAGTGTAGCATTGGTGAAGATGAGCCCTATTGAGATAGAAATACTAATACATTCACTAACATTTGTAGGAGATATTAGTGCCGGCAATATATCTTTGTTATATACAAATGTGAATAAGAGCGAAGCTGGTCTTTACAAGTTGAACGGGTTTGGTGTACCGGGTTATTGTTCAACACAAAGCGTATCATTAGTCATACTTGGTAAGTACAATATTTTGTTTTGTTTAAGAATGTGTTTACCATGATTAATAATATAACGACTGTTTTAAGTAGTTAAGTAATAAGCACAAGCTTGTGTCTCTGTTAAGCCGCATATTCTTAGCAAGTTTTAACAACCATTCTTCAGTAATATTTTTCTCTGACGCTTGTATATCTTAGGTTATTTTGATGTTATACATATAATGCTTTGATGTATTTGATATTTAAAAATAGTGTGCATAATATAATGGTTTTAAAGAATACACAATAAACTCATATTCAATTGAAATAAAGTAAAAATTAATAACAATATAAATAGAGACAGAAATAATAATACATATAACAAAAGGCAAAAAGAATATTACATTATACATCATTAAACGTATTCAATGTTTGTTATTTAATAAATATGTTGACATGATACCGGATCAAGTAATCTTGTCGAAACACAATACAAGATTTTAGAAGGAAATCAGTGTTATACACAATATGTCGGTGTTGTTAAAATGTATTAAAATGTTTGTAAACCTTAATACATGGTAACACTACGCATTTATGCTGTTTTAAGATCAAATCTGGTGCAGTGCACGAACAACCACTACAATCTCGGCTGAGAAAAATATTCCTGTAGCTGATTGTGCTTTGCAACTTATCGTAACTTGTCGCTTGTCAGTTTATTCTGTTATGTTGTCGAATATGTTGGAGTATCATATCATTTTGTATTTCTGGTGTCTTATTTCAATTTCTAATAGAAGTTATTGCCTTGAAGTGTTATGCACCATTATTCTATTAATCAAATGACTATACACTAGTCCTATCTTATTTCTAAATACTTTAGACTACAAAAAACAACTACTAGTCTATATTGAAACTGGAAATTGATTAAAGTCTAATGTTTAAATAGCAATGTTTAACGTTTAAAACACTGACTTTATTATGAAATGAAGTATAGTACACTAAAATATTACAAAATTGAGACAATGTACAAACTCATATACGATACAGAGGCTTTTTCAAAGAAAACCAATCAACAAAGTAAACATATAACTTTTTAGCTTGGAAAGGTAATGGAAAAAATCAGCTTTTAGTTATGAAAAATGGCCAATTTCGCTAAAATATGAAGTTTGTCTTAAGCCATTGATTTACTTTTATTTTGTTTGAAAAATGATTTAAAGTGGTCGCGCGTTCGATTTTACACACTCTCTCCCTTAGCGTCCCACTGCAAAGTTGCAGCCATTTTCCCTCACGATAGGATCAATTTTGCTCTTAAAAAATAAGAAAATAAGAGCTCTAAAGATTATCGAAAATATTATATATTCTCTTACATGAATAAAGTGTCTGTCGCTTAGAACCGTTGGAAATAAACGTGTTAATAAACCAGTTACTGGCATTCAGTACTTAAACACTGTGGTATCATTTGAAAGATATTTTTGGTGAAAAATCCCAAATTAAAGCAAATATTGCCAATTTTTGTAATATTAGAAAATGACATTTATAATTATTATAATAGAGCTGTATACTACCTTTTAATGTTATGTAGGTACATGCATGTATTGTGTTGAAGCTAAACTAAGAGTATTATTTGATAATACTTTTCATAAAGCTTAATTTATTAATACGTTTGAGAAAACAACTTAAATACAACATAGGTTTTTCCTTAACTTTACGGTACCTCCCTAGGTGGTGTAAGTTTTTTTACGTAAGTCGAAGAAAACAAATTGGCGGCAATATTTATATTTTACAAGTTTAAAAATACAAATTAGGAATTACGGACGTCCTTGTGTTAGAGAAACTGTGTTTTAACCACTTTGCATTGAGAAACATGATTTAATATGAATCAGAAAAATGTAATCAAGTCATTATATGCATTATTGGCGTTTTTTGACCAATAGATATAGGTGTGAACCGAATTAAAAGGAAAACAATTTTATAAATCTGGAATTCGATTAGGAAAAATTCAGACCCTCAAAACCGGATTGACCGGATTTGCTTCTATAATCAAATATCAAAATACCACGTGACAGATACCGTGATGACGTATTTATAGGACCCAGAAGCGTGTCACTGTAAATGGAATATACTGAAATCGCTGAAGGATTTAACAACAATTTGAGGATGAAGATAGTGGGAAGTCATGTTTTCATAGGTAATACTTATTCTATGGTTTATTTGCATTTTCATGACTGATTGTATATGTCAACATATTGTAGGTAAACAATGCAACATTGAATCATTCCATGCTCAAAATAGCCCATATCAGTTTATTTCTTCTTGCCATTCCCTAAACATGTGTTATGTGTAACAACCATGCTTTAGTGGGGTGTTAACATGTCTTGTGAATAGAGACATTTCATTTACAGTCTTAAACTCTCTATTACTGTATTTGAATGAAATAAATTACAAAGAAATATCATGATCTTTGCATGGATTCGAACTCACATCTACCGCGTGACTACTGCCATGTATAAGATTTAGACCAACTGCTGTGAATATAGTAACTAGGTAAAAAAAATATGTCTTAAATTTGTCTTTTTAACCATTATAACAAGAAAAGTCATATCATATTTTCACCCGCCTAAACATTCATCTGCGGGTGAATATTTTATTGTAGAATTTTCTTATAGTATCCCCCCCCCCCCCCCCCCCCCCCCAAACATGATATTTTGTAGTTTCAACCCCTCAATTTTCAAAACTGAGCACAGCCACTTATTATGATAAACAACGCATACAATTTCAACGGTAAAGTAAACTTAAAGAAACAATGAACAAGGTATGTTTTCACCCTCCCATACCCTCCTAACTTCATTATCCCAAACTCATATTTTAAATAGTATTGGTTAATTATCTTCACTTCAATGACAAACTTTAACACACAAAAAAGCCATTTAATATCATTAACTTTCATTTGTACCCCCCCCCCCCCCCCCCCCCTCCATACACACTTAAAAAAGTTTCGTATTATAGCTTGATTATCTTTACTGTTATAATACACAATATTTGAACTAATAAAACGTCATCTTATTGAGATAGTTGCCTGATATACATTTACGAAAAGAAGAGCGGGTGAAAATAGTATAGACATTTTTATGAATCATTATGAAACAAAGCATTTAAGCTGAACATTACTCATACCTGGTTGGGAAAGAAAGACGGAGATAGAGAAAAAGATATATGCAGAAACAGAGGGAATGAATACTTATACAGAACAAACTCACTCATTAACTCTCATAAAGACAATTCGTGTTTGTGGGGCTAACATAATGAAAAATTACATTACAGCATTTCCCCGTATGAACACTCCACACTTATTAATAAACGCCCTCACTTATTTTGGATCGAAAGAACAAACTAATTTTTAAAGTTTTCACTCAAAAATCTTCGTCAGGGAAGTTACCACATTACAAAAGTTCAATTCAATTCACTTAATATTTAATTTTTGGCCACCTGGCCTTTATCAAAAATTGAAAATTTAATATTGCAGCTAGGTAACGTCCATTTTTCTATAAATTGTTTTTATATCTAATTTATAGGAAAATGGACGTGACTTGGTTGCCATTTTAAATTTTTGATAAAGGCCAGGTAAAAATTAAGTATTGAGTAAATTAAATTGAACTTGTGTAATTTTAAAGTGTTTTCAATAAAATGATTATGAAACACAATACAATATTGTTTGTAAAAACTCTTCAAAATAATAATTTTAAAATGACAAATACATGAACCGTCATATGTATTTGTCACGTTGGCACTCTTTACATGTCATACTGTTGATCTTCGCCCCGTTATTTGCGCCAGGACACGGCACCATTGCAAGTAAAGGGTGCCAACATGACATTGTCATATATGCCAACACGATAAACAGATATGCTGTGTGGAATAATGTTGTTTGGAGTGGCCAAGATACAACAGCATAACAAAGGGTTTCATCATGACATATTATACCTCTCCAATACAACAGGTCATCAAAAATATGTTTTGGCACTCACTTGTTTGTGTAAAATGTGTTTTCGTCCCATCATCGTTACATGACAAACATAAACCATCATAATAGCTATGGTGTCTGATTTCAAATAATTCTCCCACAAATTGTTCAAAAATATTCAAAGTGAGAGAGAAAGAGATATGATATGCAGAAAGACAGAGAATGCTATACCATATAAAAATAATGTTGTTTGTTTTATATACCAGATTGCAGAGACTCAGCCATCTGAAAGACACTATAATGCAAGAAGTTGCAAATGCATCCATTACTCCAACTTTGAATTGTATAAACATTATCTAGTAATAAAAATATATTGATTAAACAGTAATTTACATTGTTAGTTTATGATTGTGTATCATTAGTTCAAGTTGGACAAGAATAACCTTCATAGACCTGTGTATTTAGTACTGCCCTCTTAAATTGTTCTTAAATTATGAGAGTTGTGAGATCCGTAGCCGAGTGGTCTAAGGCGCCGTCTCATGATCACTTACCTATCACCGCTTAGGTAGCAGGTTTGATTACCATACACTCCAAAATCTTTACTTGAGAAAATTTGCCAATTACTTGAGGAAAACAGTGGTTCTACTCAGATCCATTATGTGGTCTTCCCCCACCAATAAAACCTGATATGTCATATATAACCTGAATTGTCTGGTAGGGTTATAAACCACGTCACAAACAGGCACATACAATAAAAACTCAGTAAGCTGTATGTTATTTAACAGTATTTCCTGATAGGCTGCCTTTTTATTTTACTGATTTTGAAAACAAAAACACAAGAATAATGCCCATAGATCTACATTTGGAACTTTTGCCGGGACAATGTACACGTATACTTGTTAATGTAAAAATAATACTGCTGTTCAGAATATTCACATGATGCGTGTTTCAAACAATGCGCATGTATTTTCTTCACCTGTTTTTAAATGACGTTAACTATAATATTGTATAATCTGATTAAGTAATGAATGATATGCGCCCAGATCTCGAATGCATCTGGATCTATATAACTCTGAAAAAATTGGAAGAAGCAATTATTTAATATCAAAACACAAATATCCGTCCAATTATTTTCCCTTTTCTGCTTGATACTTACGCGATTTAACTCGAAATATGAAAATTCAGTATAAGCACGATAATGTGATTATTTTGATCACGATATAGAAACATAACAACAGCATATATAAATCTTTGTTTTATAAAATATATATATTTATAGTAATATCACTGCCTGTATTTTTTAAGACAATTAATGCCTTCATTTGATGATCGCCACTAAAACATTTATAAAACTGTTTCAACGCTTAAATATGTTTTATTTAAAAGCAATGAGCAAATAATAACCATTTATGTTCGACAGGTGCTCCGCCATTTTTGCCGGATATCGACGTTGCTATGGCAATTTACTTATCTCCTGTACTAAAGAGTACTCGCAAAAAATTACGTTGATGTTCGTGAAATGCAAAATAAATAACTGTTTTCGTAAGTTAAAAATGTATTTTTTTTTTATTTTTGCGAACGTATGTTGCATGTAAACATCATATTTAACACAGATTCTATGAGTTGGTTCTATAGTAGGGTATCCTTGGTTTGCATTGTAGCTATTCGCGCTCGCTTTAGTAACGTCGGGGATGACAGTGACTTAAATTCGTACATTAAAGTATGAAAGTTTATTTCAATGACATGTATTTAATTATTATATATTAGGATTATGATATTTGATCTGAAGCACGAAGCCATCAATAAAAATATCATTAATGCGTATGTCAGAACAAAGCAGTCAAGATGGTGCTATCTACTAGTACATAATCAAGTTATGTTTTGATATAAATATTGCATTACAATTAATTACGCGCACATTACAATATTCCCTGTCTTTGGTTTCCAAACATGTTCGAGTCTATCATATACTTTGTTCACGTTTATTATTCAAACATTTAATTTAATGTCTTATTATGAAGATTGGTGTTCCAGCACATGCATTTAACGTTTTTGATATATTTAACTAATGAAACATGACATTATGGTACTTTATTTAAAAATGTGTAGGCATCCCCGATGTTCCGACTGTAGTTATAAATAGAATTCCAGATGAAGGAGAAGATGTCGTGTTGACATGTAGTGGTAGTAGATCAACAACAGTTCCAACAGGCCACAACCTGACGATGGTGTATTTCTGGATCGTTGATGACGTCATCAACCCTGACAGTCCTAAGTACACATATACGGCCAACGGAGTACAGGTTACTATAACGAATGTCAAATCAACAGATACTAAAAAGAAGATCATGTGTCGAGCTAAAGAAGACGTGACAGGAGGGTTGAGTTCTGCAAACAGCAGTGTGACATCAGTTCAATCATACTGTAAGTGACAGGTGTAGTCTTGTCTGTACTGTTATGTCTGTTTGTAAACAAATAATTATCTTCAAATATATATTTAAATTAAAACTTGTTAAAAAGTTAACATAAGTAGATTTGCAATTATAAAGATTTATAACATGCTCATATATGTTATTCTTCACACAATATATATGCCTTTTTTTGCATAATTTTATTTACTTAGCAAATGCTACTGAGTTCATGTTCATATTCGTTGAAACATACTGTATTTTGCATACATGTTTTCATATATTCAACCGGAAATGATTATTATATATTGTTTTCTCATATATTAGGTTAATGTTATGTAATATTATCATCAGTAGTAGGAACAAGTTTTTTATGTGTCTCTAACTCACTCGGTAACTAATAAATAGCTTGATTGTTGGTGCACTATGACTTGCTATTCACTTAATAAAGGTGTTCTCGCATTAACTGAAATGGTATTTAATTATCGGATAGATGGACCAGAAAAAATCAAGTTTAACCCCGCAGATCTGACATATGAGCAAGATGAAAATTCTCAAGTTGGACCTGTAAGTTGTACAGCAAGCTGCTTCCCGGCGTGTACATACATATAGGATAGGAATGGTGTGACAGGTACACTGTATATCAGCAATCTGACACGTTATGATGCAGGAACTTACACATGTACTGCTACAAACCCAGGGCGAGTTGAGAGACCTTAGTACAACGATACTAAACAGCTGGATATAAGTGTTATATGTACGTATGAGATGTTTTAGTATTTCTATTATGACACATAAAAACAAATAGTCGATTTTTAATTATAGTTGTTACTTCTTTAAATCAACCAAATGTGTTTAATCAGGACTTTAGCACACCATCATTCACTATAAGTGTGTTTTAATTAATGCATATATATAACCAAGTATAACATTTTGATATGCAGATGGGCCTAGAAATATATCATTGTCACCAACAACGACATTGTATCATCAAGAAGTAGGATCTAGAATACCTGTTATACAATGTACATCTGAGTGTTATAGTTGTAAATACTCCTGGAGTGGTTCTATAAACTCTACTGGAAGTCAACTTAGTCTTGATGTATTAACGAGGTCTCATCATGGACGTTACACGTACACAGTTACGAATGATAAAACGAAACAAACACAAACTACAGATGTGACCGTAGAAGTAGTATGTAAGTATATCATAGATAGGCTACCTAAATTGAGACAATAAGTCAATAATCATGTCTCAGTCAAATATTTTGTTTTATTTTTATTTTGTTTAACAAACATTTTTGTGGTTCCACAAAAAGTTTTAAAAATAACATAATTACTTTAAGTGGTAATTTAACCGTCTGAATCTTAAAAACAATAGGTTATAAATACATAACTAAATTAAATTTGGAATAAAATTTGGGTTGGGTTATTTCAATTGGAATTTATTGAGAACCGTTATTTTGAAACGAATTGTTTGCCATGCAAGTTATCGTATTAAATCAACACTCATCCCTGTAATATGTAGAAACTGCCTTTTCCCAATTATGATATTATCTCTAGGTTTAAATGTAATGTTTACAGGATTCATGTCTTCATATAATATGATAAGTATAATTACCCATGTTAATTTTATAAATATGATAAATATCGGTCTAAATTAAACAAAATAAGTAAGTCTTCTTCAAATATTCTGCATGTATTTTTGAGCAACTGAATGTAAAACAAATTGAAGTTCTTTCATATATTATTAAAGACATGTTTCTATAACTATATATATAGTTTTAAGTTTACCTATATATCAAATTGTATTTATCAACATAAATATGTTATTTTGATTGAACTTGAAAAGTTTACAAGTACAACGGGAAGTTACATATTTAGGAAACACATACAAGCGAATAACCAGCTTACATTAATATGTTTATATAAAACAAAGAATTGTAAACTAGATGTAGACGATTCGGTAATTAGGAAATATAATCTTAATCAGAATATTTAAGCATTGGACAACAGCTATCTGGTTACATAAACTATGGAAAAAAATTATAAGAAGTAATACATAACAATAATGTAAGAGAAGAGAAAACATGCAAACGTTAAGAATGTAAAATATATCGAATATATATTCTGATAGTGATATCAGTACCACTAACGATCAAGTGAATAGCAGTGGTTATCATGGTGATAGCTCTGAATTGGCTTTGTGCGCAAACATAATGTACCAAATTTAAATGTCAAGGTCTAACTTTCATAATAAACCTCAATAAATTAATATCTTGGTTCATCTATAAGTTCGAACGTCAATTTCATGAACATCCAATATGAATTTCAAGACATATATATTGTGATAAATGCTTTCAATTCAGATACACTTGATGACGTCGTCCACAAAGTGTCGTCATGCATATAATAACACTTATAATACAATAAGGTTCAAATTTGAGCAAACGTAGCTGATATAGTTTCCAGTGTTTTGATAAAGGTAAAGTGGAAAGTGGACGTTTCACTGAGGTAATACAACATATTGAACATTAGTCAGCACACGATTGACTGTTTAGAAATGAAGCATAAAACTCTCTCCAAACTCATCCAACTTGTCCTATTTAGGTCTCGCTAAAATCCTATACAGTCCCACCTAGACAATTAAAACACATTAGTTAGGGTTGCGTCTCTGAATGCGTACATTTTCCTTATTATCAATATGTAAGTCTCCGGAATTGATCACCCTGTCACTTGCTAATTGTATGCACCAAGCTACGAGGAGTACCATATATTTATGACGTTTGTATTTGGTGAATACACTTTATCTCGTTTAACAAGTACTCGCCGTCAGTCATCTGGACATCTCATAAGAGTGTGTCCATTTTAGTTTTCTTGTAAAAGTTATAGATGAGATAAGATATTGTTTATCATTGTGACATGTGCATACATTCATTAAGTTATACATATATACAATTGACAAAATCATTTGGCACCCGGCCATTTCGGCCTATATGTCACCAGGATAATGAAAGTAATTATATACACAATTCGTAAATACTCTATTATATACATAGGTTAACTATGATGTACAAAATCCTGACAAAATATTGGTAAAATATTTCCTGAGTATCCAATATTGTCAGTATGGAGTGTAGTTATGATAGATATGTTATAAATATATATATATCCAATCATGGTTCCAATATTTAACATATTAAACTAATTTGATAAAAATATGATAATTACTGAGTGGCTGACTATATTACAAAGAGTAGTTATACATGGTGTGCAACATTTAAAAAATAAATACATATCACAATGGTCAATGTCATTCTTTGAGGTCAACTGTAAAATGTATGAAATCGTTTTCGGTATTTCCCGGCGGTAACACAAATAATTAAGCAAAACTAGATATGCTATTCTATCATATACTGCAACTGATGACATTTAATCAGTGATGTTACAGTGATTTTCACCGGCTTATCATTTACCTTTCTTTAATAATGATGATTAAATAACTATTATGCATCAACATGTGTAGTTATGAATTATATAAAATACTCATCGATAATTGCATTTAATTAATAATTTGTATTATCGATATACGGACCGGATAACATCATCTTTGATCCTTCACACGATAAATATGAAGAAGTAGAGCACAAAACATTGCAGCCCATCAGTTGTACAGCGTCGTGTTATCCAGCTTGTTCATACAAATGGGAGAAAATAGGACAGTCTGGGCAGATAGGTACAAACGGTACTCTGAATCTAGGTTATTGTCAACCTTCTATGACGGGCACATACAAGTGTATAGCCACAAACCCAGAACGTGACATTGGTTCTGTCGGCACAGTAACAAAGACTCTGACATTGAATGTCATATGTAAGTAGTTCAATTATCTTTGTTCATTAGTGTTAATTGTTTTGCTAAATAACACTTGAAGAAAATTTGTATATATCAAAATTAGTTGCTACCATGTTTAGTCAAATTTGCATATTTCTAATGAAATATCATACGCTCAATTGAAAGATACATTAAGTATTTAGTTTGCGATTGTTTGAAATTGTCATATAACATAACATGGATACTCACATTTACAGATACTAACATTTAGTCTTTATTTGTAAATTGAAGCTTTCAATTCCTTATATTTCCGATAGATGGGCCTGATAACATTACCTTCGACCTGAAACAAGATGAGTATACAGGAGTAGAAAACACATCATTACGGTCCATCAGTTGTACAGCGTCTTGTTACCCGAACTGTACCTACACCTGGGAGAAAACAGGCAAGGCAGAACAGATAGGTGCTGGCAATGTTCTGAATCTTGGATATCTAAATCGTTCTATGGCGGGTATGTACAGGTGTACAGCCGCGAATCAAAAACGTGCTGGTTCTGATAGTATGACAACAAGAAATATGTCATTACGTGTTATATGTAAGTTCAGTGTTTTACTTTCTAAAAATTGTTTCGCTATCCACTTAGGTATATATCTCGAACATGTGTACACAATCATATGCCATTAGCTGTAGTGTGTTTGCACTAGGTCTTTGAAAGTCTGTATTATACATTTGGTATTAATAAGTCACACGTTTTGATGTCATGATTAGTGAAATTGAATATACATGCATTTGTTGATTTACATACATTTACAAATTATTATGAATAAGTAAAAACGTGGTTCAAGTATTCGGACATAACACATTAAATTGCATAACATTATAATAGTGTATAAAATATAATATTACAAACAATGATTTAAAAGTGTATATTTGTTTACCTAATTAATTAATTTTGGACTAAGGATAAGCTGTATGTATGTGTGCGTGTACGTATTTTTCTATTGACACTTGAAACTAATATCAGATCGCATTAATTGTTGGCGGTACATATCTCCCTTTGTTGCGTCTCTGTCATTCAGTACATCAAAAGGGATTCAAGAACGTTGTACTCAAAGTAGATACATAAACATAATTCAAATTGAGTAAATGGATGGAGTATAAGTGTACATATAAGTGATGTGTTTTATTTACTTGATATATGATTGAACTTGCGTTGCCGTATAAATTAGTTTGAGTTTACTATATGTTAAATCTTTAAACGTTCTTTGCTGGTAGAGTATGACCATACGTTCATTTAAATCGTAAATTCTCGATAGACGTCGCTGTAGAAAGTATAAAAAAAACAGCGTATTTAAGTCATTTGGTCGAATTGTTACTAGAACAAGACACTTCGTTTAAAAACTGTTGGGGGTGATTCACAAATGGCTTCACGTATGGTAACATATTACAAAAATAACCACCTCGAAGGGTTCTAAGCGAAGGGAAACTCTATTTGTATCTATATTTTGTGTATCACATTTTATCTTGGCAACACTGGTTACACATACACACATAAGCAGGTACAGATTGGCGTTTTCCGTTTATGGATATAGTTTTGTATTGATTGATTGTGAATGGTCCGGCTAGACATAGACGGTCTCTTTATTTTTCATACATATTTTTTGTACCTACTCATATATGTATTTTACTTTTTATTTTAGTAACACTTATAGGCCAAGTAGCTTGAGATAAATAATGAATTTATGTATCATTGTCATATATCATTATACCATAGTGTTGTATTTTGGAACCATTAACAGACGAAGTAGTCCAAAGTTTAGAGGTTAATACACGACAGAGCTGTGTCGGGAGGCGATAATCGTCACGGAAAATAAATAATGGCCCGAGGACGATTATCAACTCCCGGCCGGGCTCTTTCGTGTATTTATGTCTTTTATACACGTATCGTTCGCACCACCAAAGGGATTAAGTTCGCACCACTCAAAGGGATTACGTTTACATTCACCTGTACTGTTATCACTTCTTGGCACGGCTCATGATGTCCATTTATCAACATCTTTATTATACGTACTTCTAAGTTATGTGTACACATTTTGAAACTGAAAAGCAAATATATATCCTAATAAACGACGTCAACATCAGGATGGCACAATAAATTGCTTAGATAATGTGTATGTCATATCACATTTGTCAATCTGAACGTCGTCTGTTCAAGACGTGTCCATGACGTTGTTTTTTTTTAAATGTTATTTTATTATTATTTTTCTTTCATTTTATACCCGTTCAAATATAAAGAAAGTATGTGTACAAATCATTTAGATGCAATTTCTACCTATATCGTGACATGATGCACTTGCCCAGTTATCAATTTACTTTGAATCGATTTTTCTTTAATTAAAACTGATTATTGAAGACGTTCATTTGTGTTTTAAATTGTACTAAGCACATACTAATTTTGATATGTAACATAGACAAAATAAGGTTATTTCGAAATGATAATATCCGGGCAAACATCTCTCATTATATTGTATCAATATTTTCTTAAAATATTAAGAAATGATTTCAATTACAACAAATTGAACGAAAAATAATAAGCTGCAGACTTATGGTATTCAAAAACAATACGTAGACCAAATGGTATAATTGTAATACTTACATACATTGTAGCCATCTTGATCATATCTGGTGCAAAAACACGTATTTTAACTAGCTATTACCGCCGATATTTTTATTAGACATGACCCATTAGATAACGTATATGATTTAGGATATATAATTTCAGTTTGGATCCGTAAACGTTAGGGAATTTCCAGGTATCATCAATTAAACCCAGTAAGCGATTAAGTTCAACTTCAAATATATGACTGATCTTGTTTTATGCTTACATAGAGAAGTCGTTTTATCCATCGACTCGAATCAGATGACAAACATTATCCTTTTTGCCAATTTCCCGAACAACACTATTGTATTCGACACAAAGGTTTCTCATATCGAATACAAATCTATGCTCCAACAAAATTAAAACAAATTGCATTTGTCATGGCTGAGTATAAACGATTGAATCAGAAATATTTTCGATAATTTTCGTCAGAGATGGAGCTATTGTTAAATATTAAAATTACTGATCTATATATCTAAAACACGATTTGTTTACATTTAAAAGAGAATTCGACATTTATAAATGAACCGAAGTTCTCGAAAGTGTTGTCATTCATAAGGAAGTTGTTTGTTTTTTTTATAAAATAAATGTCTTCAGATACAGATTATGCCGCTTTAATTAATTGATATAATTTATGGTCAATTAGAGTAACATTTAAATTGCAAAACAGATTAAATTGTTTATTTAAATGTTACAATACAGATGGCCCAGACAAAGCTGTTATCAGCGAAGGACATCATTTAAATGTTACAGAGGGTACAAGACAAGCCAACATCACATGCACTTCAGATTGTTATCCAAACTGTAATTCATCCTGGACAAGTATAACCGGTGGATCAGCAGATGCATCTGGAGATGTATTATCTCTTGGCCCAGTAACACGGTACCAGACTGGCCAATACAAATGTATGTCCAGTAATGCTGCTCGAGAGTACCAGCACACTGCTGATGCAACAATTGATATAACTGTCCATTGTAAGTATACTATACAAGTAATACCAATAAATGTTCCATTGTCGCGCACTATCATACGGACTAAAATAACAGATAGTAGGTGAGAGGGAGGATGAAAAATCGAGCAGGAATGAATTGGAGTATGAAAACGAAATATTTTTAAGATGCGGAGCATGAGCTAATGGAGTACGAAACGAAAAAGGAGATGGAAAAGCAAATATAGTGATATTAATGTTTTATTTGTTTGGTTATTCTCGGTTTGTACCGCTTCTAGACTCTCATCGAAAAAGAAATACATTGTACATTTACAAATATGGTTTAAATTATATTTAGATTAATCTACCATATTTATCAAATAAATGTAATCTATAATTTCAATATGAAGTGTTATAAAATTTTAACATGCATAAATTTAGTATTAGCAGCGTTGGCTTTGCTTGACTGCAAGAGATGGGTAGTAGGTAGCCAATAAGTGAAGTACGAACGAAGTGGCAAGTAGACATCGCGGGCGACAAATGCGGTTTACAGCAGTACATATTTATTATACACATAAAAGTAAAAATGAACGTCTAATAGCACCACCAGCGGTACGAACGCCAAATCTCCTGAACGGCCATGTATCAAGCATATGTAGAACGGCAAAATAGCTTTTTGTGTAACCCGACCGTTTACCGTTGTGGGCAGTTGGTGAAAAATAATGGACGAAAAATGCTGTATTCCGAAGTGCATGCATATATATGACGCAATGCAAAGTGTAAAAGTGATTGTTATTTTAGAGGCAAAACAGGTATTTATGATCCCGATGTAATAGTCAATTACCCCTGTTAATTATGTTCATGGGGAAGGAATTAGCTAGCGATTATCCCCCCTCCCCAGTTGATTCTTTCACCGAGGAAATAATTGGCCAGCTGATTCGGTCCCCCCTTATATTTTGACTTTCTGTTGTGAGGCAAGCATTGGCAAGCTGATTCATTCCCCATCCCTATTTTTATTTTGACTTTCAGATTGAAATAATTGTCTAGTTGATGGGTTTTTTTTTTTTTTTTGTGGGGGGGGGGGGGGGTGGGGTGGGGGGCGGGCAGGGAAGAATGTGTTAACTGACTCTTTCACCCCTGTTATATTCTAAAATTTCTTGGGGATATAATTGGCTAGCTGTTTCTTTCCCACTAATATTTTGACTTTCTGGAGGACGGGAAAGAATTGGCTAGCTGATTCTCTTATCTCCATACTTATTTTTATAATTTAACTTTCTTGAAAAAAATAAATGGCTAGGGGATTCTTACACCCCACTTATATTTTGACTTTCTATTGAAGGGCGTGGGGGAGTTGGTAAGCTGACTATTCCCCATCCCGACATCTTATTTTACTTTTTGGAGAGAAATAGTTAGCTAGCTGATTCATTCCCCCTGATATTTTGACTCTTATTTGGATGGAAAGAATTGGCTAGCTGATTATTTCCTACTCGAATCCCCATATATTTATATTTTTTGTGGTAGGAGGAGGATATTTGGCTAGCTGATTCTTGTACACCCTTATATTTTTACTTCCTTTTTGTGTGGGGGTGATTGGATAGCTGATTCTCCCCCCCCCCCTCCTCCCTTATGTTTTGACGTTCTGTTGGAGTGGCGGTGAATGGCTAGCTGATTATTTTAAACCCTTATAGTTTTACTTTCATTTTGTGTGGGGGTGATTGGCTAGCTGATTCTTTCCCTATACCTATCACTACATATATTTTTACCTTCTGAAGAAAGAGAATTGGCTAGTTGATTCTTCTCTCTCCCCAAAATATATTCAGATTTTATTTTGTGGTGGGAGGAGGGATATTTGGTTAGCTGATTCTTTCCAATTTTTATATTTTGACTTTTTGTGGGAAAAAAATTGGCTAGCTGAATCTATCCCTCCTTATTTGTTGACTTTTGCGTGACTATAATTGGCTAGCTGATTCTTTCCCTTATTATATTTTGGCTTTCTATTTGGACTGTCTATCTGCTAGCCAATTCTTTCCCACCCTTATATTTTACTTTCAGGGTGGGGGATATAATTGACTAGCTAATTGTTTACCCCCTTATATTATGACTTTGATATATTTAATCTAATATAATAATTAATAAACTTATATCTCTGTCAGGGTAAAAATCTTAGTGTAAAAGCCCCTGTGTGGATTTAAAAAGGTGGACAAAAAGGACGACAAAAGCTCCTTGTCCATCTGCAAATACTCAATTAAATGTAAAGAAGTTGATGTTTATCAGTTTATCAGCAAATAATTGCAATTAACGAAAGGTTTAAAGTTTGTCAACACTTTATTTCTATTTTAATTTACTATCTTAAAAGTAATAACACTAATTATTGCCAATTATAAATTGATGCCTTCACAATCTGCTGATCGTGTTAATACTCAATTAAAGTCAGTCATAAATTGATGCAAAACAATAATTATGCCTTTTGACTGTGTGCATATATTTCAATAGGTGTTAATGGGTTTGAAAGAAAGAAGATAAAAACAAATCTATCAAAGGACTTTTGTCCGTGTGTTAATGTTTTTATCAAGGGGCTTTAGTCTAACATTCAAAACTCTCCTCTTGGTTGGATCCAATTACTTCCACATGAAAGTAAATAGAAAGTATGGTAGGGGAAATAATCATATAGCCAATCATTCCCTCTAACAGCAAGTCAAAATATAAGGGGAGGGGGGGGGGGGGGGCAAGAATCAGCTAATCAATCTATAACGCCAACACCATCATAAAAAGTCAAAATCTAATGGGGAGTATGGGGAGTGAGGTGCGGAGAATTAGCTTGCCAGTCGTTTTAGGGGAATCAGCTAGCAAATTATATCCTGCCACAAAGTCAAAATATAAAGTTTAGAAATAATCATCTAGCCACCCCCCCACCCCCCCCCCCCCCACACACACACACACCTCCCCCCCCCCCTTCTACAGCTAGCTAATTATTTCATTCTGAAAGTCAAAATATAAAATAGGAATACAAACTATAAGGGAATGGGGAGGATCAGTTAACCAAGTTTTCTCTCCAGAAAAGTAAAATATAAGGGAATGCGAACGAATCAGCTAGTTATTTCTATCCCCCCAGTTAGTCAAAATATAAAGATGGGAAAGAAACAGCTAGCCAATTGGGAGCTGATTCTTCTCTACCTCCCATATATTTATTTTCATACTGCACCGTCTATTTTTGTTTTGAAAGAAAAACACAAAACAAAACAAAAATCCTCCACCATTGTTTTTATTAAAAACTGGATGAAACACTAGCTGATTTCTTCTCACGGAGAAATAATTGGCTAACTGATTTCTTCCCCGGGGAAACTTTAGATGCGGAAAGAATTGACTACTACACCGAGATGCTCATTTTGTATCACAGTATAAACATAACTTGATCGGCCCTGCAGAACTTTGATCGGTTCACCCGAGTGTCGGTTCCCAACGACCAATTATTTGGCCGGCGTTAATGACGTCAGTTAAATAATTTCTTATCCAAAACAGGCGAGTAACAATACGAGATATTGCAGAGGAAGCTAGAGTGAGTTACGGTTTAACATGATTTATAAAAAGACCTTTTTCATGATAAGTATTATGATAATTTTTAACATGGTACATGTACTTCTTCACAGATAAACAACGTGACATGTGTATGTGTGAGGTCTTGTATATATTTGCATTTTGTATTTCAATAGCAATGCCACACATGATACCAAATTATATCAAATATGATATATATTAACACCATTTGTCATTTTGTCACTTAAATAGTTCTAACAATCAAGAAAACTGAATATTTTCTCACTTCTTTAAATCTTAAGCACATTTATTTTGTCATTCTGACAGGTTTTAGTAAGTACAGCTCCCTGTGGATGAATACTTTATCAACTTGATATATTTAACCAATATCCGCACTAAATCTTGCAAAAAAAAAAAGGTAGAAATATACGAGTATTATATACATTGTTATGCATTGCACTTATTTTCCTATTCAGAAAAAAGGTTCTATAGAGTTTTACCGTTTCCTTTTGTATTTTACTACAAGAGAGAATGGCAAAAACATGTTTGAATTGCATTAATGAAACGGGATTATATAAAACATATAGTTTCATCAAATTGTACATTTACTTATTTCATACTATTCAAAAAAAAAATTCATGCACGTGTGAATATAATGCCAGTTGATGTAAATATTTAAATACATACTAGATGCACCAGATATAACTGCCGTGGTGCTGCCAAACAAAGACCTTGTAGAAAACAATACTGTCGAGTTGAGATGCAATGCCACTGGTGTTCCAAGCAACTACAACTATGTTGCCTTGACACAAACATGGGGAAGTGCAAAAATACCAAACCCTCGACCTCCAATCTCAACCACGTCTCTTCATAGTTCACTTAGATTTGAGTATTTACGACTTGAAAATACCGGTACATACACATGTGTTGTCAACAATGGTGTGAGGGATGTTAAAGGAATATTAAACCAAAATAGCACCATTGAGATACTTATACTAGGTATGTTGATAAAATACTGGTATGTCTTACAAATCTGAATCGAGATTTTGTATTCATTGATTATATCATCAAATATGTACATATCGATACACTTCGTATAACATAACAAATGATCACATCACATAAAGTAACAGTACGATATTTGTTTTAATCTTGTATATAAACTGTGATTGCATTCAACATACTATACTTTGTGGGATATATTTGTGTATAAACTGCATATGTCATTTTCCCTTGTTTTATTATTTATTATGAATATAATTTAAACTAAATAACACAGTAGAAATTTATTTCACACAATTAGATTAATATTATCTATTGAAAAAAAAAAAGAAAATATATTAATATAGTCGTTGCATTCAAAGAACACAACCACCAAATTAGCAAGAACGCAATTACCATACGAATTAGATATGATGAAAACAAATCATGCATATATAACAAGTGACAACACGGTAGCAAAATACGTCACTAGGGAGCTATACTATAAACAGTGATGTCACAGGTTGAAATAGTCTTTGATTTTGTAGAAGCTACAGCAGCAATAGAAAGTTATGAAATTGCCTTGATTATCTCTAACCAATAACAAAATGTCCGTGTTTGCGTCAAGGCTTGCAAATGTAACATGATAGAGCTCTAGTAAATAGTAGTGTCTGGCAATCCAACCGTTATGGAATACGGTAAAACTGATGTAGTCCTAACCATGTTTTATTTCGTTAATAGATGGATATCTAAATCATATAATTCCATATTCAACTTTCAAATAAATTGGTTTAATGCTGTTTTCTGTTTTAGTTTCACCGAAAATATTAGCCGAAGAATTAACATTTGCGGGCGCAATAACAGGAAATGTGATGCTTAGCGTTCCATTTATAGTTTCCCGCCTGCGGATAGCATAACCTTTACCAGACAAGATGGTTTACAAATGCAGAACAGCAACAGAACAACTGTGTCATATGAAATATCGCCTGTCATAACTAAATTCTATGGCAAAGAGGAAATATTAAACGGCAGTATAGCATATCTAACAATAACTGACTTACAAGAGATAGAGTTTACCAACTACACATTGGAGGTTACAAACACAATTGGAAGGAATAGGACAGTTATAAACCTCATTACCCAGAGTAAGTAACGCGTATATGTTTATTTGTTATTCTTCTTATCAACTATAAATCATAATTTCCTATTAACTTTGGTATCACGTGTTACATCGTTGATAACGATTACCAACATGAAGACCAATTTGAGTGTGTCCGACATTTTAAAAAATAATAATTAAAAGGACCAATCAGATTTCTTGATAGTGGCAAAATAAATTATTTATTTTATATTAGACAAAAAAGGCCGCACATCAGCCTAAATGCGAACACTGTAAGATAATTAAAAGTGTCCAAATATAATTTTGTTTGGATAATTCATTATAGGAAAATCCCTGTTTACAAATAATTACACTCATATCGTTATTTCTTTCCAATAAATTGTTTTGCATGGTTGACGTGAGCTATTATAATATGTCATAAACATTAGAAGGGATATTTTACATGTATATACCTATTGTAATCTGTGTCAAATATAAACCTTCCATATTGCGGATTTGCCTTTTCACTTATAGGGCGTTCAGCTCTTTTTAATGTTTGTAGCAGATTATTGTTTGTGCTGGTGTGGTATGCGTGAACTTATATAGTACTTTAGGACGAGTTTTTCCTATTATTACAACATTGCAGCATGCAGCTGTGGTAACTATTAAGTGAAATGATGGAATTGTTCTTCGTACATGAGTTGTGTTTAAAGTTTATCCTTTCACTGTACGTTTGTCTTGTGTTGTTTCATATCATTTAGCAAAATGAATTTTATTATCTCTTTCATTTGATATTTGTAATATATATAGTTATTTATCATGATTACATTGTACCAACTATATTTATTGATGTAATAATACTTTGCAAACTATATCAAAACATATGTAATATATACATAATTTGAGACGGAAAATATATTATAGAAAAATAACATTTGGAATTTGAGTTGATCTATGGTAATAGTGTATAATAAAGGAGCAAAAATGCCTATATTACATAGTCGAACATTACTCATCATTTAAATGGAAATATTAATTACTGGTGGTACATTCTATATAAAAATCGGTTTCTGTATGTCCCAATAATTACGGTTAATGAAAGTCATAACATATGTTCATATAACAGTTATTGAGATCAAGCCAGTTAATTTAGATTACAATACGTTATTTAACACAATATACAATCTAAGCCTAATTGTGTCAATGCTAGTTTATTAAAATCATATATTCTGTTGATCAAGGTCTTATTGTATACACTTATACAGATGCTCCAAATGAGCCTACAAGTTTTAACAGACATGTCGTTGAAACTGGCGTAGTCGTTTCCTGGACAGCTGGTTTTCACGGAGGAAGTGATCAGACATTTGTTATACAGTTAAGTAAAGACAGAGAGTTATGGTTTAATCATTCATTCGTTTTTGGTGGCAAGAATACCTCAACATTCCAAATGAATGCTACTTTGGACACATTATCGAGTAGCACCGAATACTTCGTCAGGATCTACTCGTTCAATGTAAATGGAAGCAGTCCTTATACAGATGTATTAAACTTTACGACACATGGAGGTAAACTAAAGAGAATTGATTGTAACACATATGTTTGCGGTCAAGTTAACATGGTATTGTTGAAACTTGAAGCAGGCGCGCTTCCTTCCATCTAAAACAGTTTTACCTAGATATACATGTATTTCCCAAGGGGTATTCGAAATAAAGCAGTCTTCATTAAACATGACATTCAATATTATTTTTGATGACCCATGTGTTATTAAAGGATTCATTGTAGTTACATACCCGAAAGCATATACTTACAAATAGTTATGTTTTTATTTTTAATATTTTGTTGTTCTTATATCCCAATTAAAGTGGATTAGATACTTGATACAAGACAGATATCAGTTAACATTTTTTTATATATTTCAATAAACTATAAATATCAGTTGAAATATTCGCTAAACCATATGTTCTGAAGGTAAATATTATAATAAGTTTAATTTCTCAAAACTTATATCCATAATTGTAATATGTAAACTATCTGAAATCAAATGTGACAGTTTTACCATATAATTTTGTATTCTGTCGCTTTTGTAATTGTATACGTATGGATGTTATTCTTTTATTTGCACTGTCTTGTCATGTACTGTGACGACGTTAAAAAGTCACGAATAAGCTACTGAGGGTTCATATCGATGACCCCAATTGTCACTAATGTGTACATTGTACATGAAAGATAGCTTAATTATGAATTGTCTCCATGCTCCATTGATTACTGTGTTGAATGTTACGTTTCCTGTTGGTAAAATATTTTCCAATTTCCAATAATATGTGTGTGATCTACGAGAATTTACTGTAAATTGTTTGTGAGTACAACAACACATCATTCCATAAGAAGAAATTGCCATAACTGTTTTATCTCTGACTTTAAGTTATGATTGCCTTTTCACGATGTTAAAGTTATATGGACAAACGCAACACACTGTATCAAATTTATAAGGGTGCCAAGTTATATATGACTTCATGTTTTTATACATCGTTTATTATTCACATGGCTGTGTTTATCTCTAATTTAATACAAAACGTTAACATATTAAACGAAGATAAACTTCTAAAGGGTTCTAAATGAATGTTTGTATTTACATGAATTGATATCATAATTTCAAATTTCTAATATTTGGAAATGTATACATTTTACATCATAACAGTATCATATACATGTATAAAGTTCACAAAACCTTGTTAGTAAGAACTAGTATACGTTTTGATTTACAAATGGAGTCTATGTACACATCTTCACAATTATTGAAACGGTATTAGTATTCCTCTATATCCGGGAGGCAGTTTGATAACCGATAGTTATGTACTTGTGAACACGATTGTGTTCCAGTTGTTAATCAATTTGGCTATTTATTTTATATGTTTATGCATTTAATTGGTATTAACATTTTGGCGTTTCAAATACCTTGTGATACATACATATTAGGTTTAAGGTTCGTAATATATTCATTAGACATGCTTTTTTCAACTGATCCTATTTCTTCTAATCTAGTATTGTTTTTGAATCTATAACAGTTCTTTTGTATTTGTCGATTAATCTACTTTACAACTTCCAATATATATTGAGGAAAGTAAGTCAACCTTTCTGATGTAATACGATATAAGTATAGTTCGCATTACAGTCAATAAATGACATCCCTGTTAATAATAACAAACCTGTTATGGTTAATCACAATGGGTTATTTTATTTGATTATCTTTGTGAATTGTTGCATTAAGCAAGTGTCAATACTAGTACTGTCATATTTTTTTGGGATTCCTTAAAAGTATTCCCGGCTTAGACCAACTATCATCTGACAACACAAATGTCCTTCTTGTCGACAAATAAAACAATACGATTGACGTGAAAGCAGACGTAGACGCAGAAGTTCAGTTGCTGTTGATAGTACCAAATATAAACAGATCATTAAAAATCGTACATACATTTGTGGTCAACAGTAATCTTTAAAGATATTTTAATGAAAAAAAACTCTGCAACATAATCGCTGAGCTTGTTAAAAATATACGCATTAAAATTACATCCGAAACACTTAGTATCAAATGGCCTAAGCGGGATGATAGTGAAAATTATATAGTTTTGGCCGCTCACAATAGAGACTGCGGGTTCGATCCCGCGCCCGACCCGATGCCTCATAAAACAACACTCAGTACTGGTATTACCGAAGAAGCGGACTCGAGAGCAGTTCATATCAGCTTTGAGCTATCATCAAAATCGAGTTAGAATAAATTAGTAAGTATAAACTGGTTCAATATTACAAAGGGTGTATACCTACGTTGCGGTAAAGATTGTCTTTCAACTCTACTTAAATACAGACTGTTTAAAACGTTAAAATATGACGACAGACGGTGTCGATATGCATTATTTACTTTTCATTACGTTTAGTGTGTATACCGTTGGTAAACATGCGATTAGGCTCATTTAATTACATACATATGATCAATTATGTAACAGACTAAGTGTATCCATCCAAAGTTAACACAGGTTTGCCATATGTATATACTCTTTAGTAACGCTGAACAGTATTCTTAAAATGTGAATAGTTTGATAAATTTGCCATGATTTCTCTTACCTTGGATTCATGTAACATATTATTTTTTAAATAAATTAATTTGTTTCGTCGGTATTTCATGGTGTTTCGGCGGTATTTCATGGTGTTTCGGTTGTATTTCATGGTGTTTCGACGGTATGTCCATGGCTTTGTAAAATCTTGATTTAGAACAATGGTTTAATTATTAACCAGGTGAGTCTGCCAAACAGACGTCCCCGAATACTGGAGCGATCATCGGTGGTGTTCTCGGCAGTGCCATCATTCTGGTTGTAGGGATTGTAGTTGTAATATTCTTGCTTAGAAGACGGAATGGAAAGCGCCTTGGTAAAGGTAGGTATGTCCTATCAAACTCAGTATATGTCTTATGTGTTATAAAAGTATTGTAACTGTATCAGTCCCCATCTCAAAATCTCTGATTTATAATCAGTAACGATGTGTGTTCGCATTCATCGCGGTCCTATTAGGAGACCATACGCCTGTTACTGTCGGGATGATGACACTATATCTGAAGACGTATTTCCACCTGTAAAACCGGTTGCTATAAACTGTATAACCGGTTCTTTGTTAAACATTAAGTTCAATTGCAATATAAATGATTTCGAACGCAGTCATTGTGATACTTAAAAGCAAACGTCTACAAGCCAAAGATATGATGTTAATTTATCATACAATCGAAATGGCCATCCTTATTTACAGCATTAATAAGTATAAACCTTCATTGATTTGGTGTTGATGTCAATGTTTAAGATGCAAGAAGGACAATCAATTTGTGAGGATGTTGCTGTAAGTACCTTGAACTTAAAACGGAATCTTCTGTAAAGCGACAGTGTATTCATTGGATTAATCTGTGAAACAGCCTAGCTTGAAACTATGTTCAACAGTTTTGTTCAAACTATGTAATATATACATTTTCTCCAGGCTTCTTGCCTAATGATTCGTCAATTTCAAACAAAAATAAAATGGTTCAAATATTTAGAAATCATACAAACAAATGATCAAACATATCATATATATACAGTATAACGTTTCATACCCTGTAGTGTTGGACTAACTTTTGCTCAACACTATGTATATGGCGAGACCATTATATGTTTGAGAATTGTTTCAAACTCAAATTAAAACAATATGCTTAGAATAATGTTCAGTTCCAGCATAAAAAAATGCACCTTTATATGTTTGGAGACGGCTTCAAGCATGAGACCAATCTAATGTGCACGAAATAATACCCAGTTCCAGCACAGAAGTAGTTCATACGAGTTTCAAACACCAAGCCTTCCCAAAGCCTATAGCCAGAAAGAATCTTTGTCGCAGTGTACTATCTCCCTAACGTAATTAAGCTCCTCCGAGGTTTCAAGTACACATTGACGCTGAAAATCTTGAGCAGACTTCTTGCAACTTGCGTCGAAAGAAACTATCAAAATATGGTATTGATATAATACGAAGTAGTACAGCGTTCTTACCTGTACCAAACACATCTGACATTATATACAAGAAAATACCTATTTTCAAATGGTTTTCAACTCATGATTATTAAAATCATTAATCATAATATTAGCATTCATCTTTTTATGGTATTATTTTTTAAACCTATACTTTGTATAATATTGTATATTTATAGCGAAATAAAATAGAGTGCATAACCTTTCTTAATAATAATTGCTATATACATATATTTATGATATAAACAACGACAATACTTTGACAAATTTCTTGATAAGCACACACTATAAAACGATGAAATACACGTGAACCGTGTATTGTTAATTTGTATATGTTGCTTATATTCAAAACGTAAACATTGCATTACATTTAACTAGTATAAAATAAAATATATTGACATTTTTCGTTTACAGAAATGTCTTCAAATGAAAACCATCAAATAACGCGGTAAGTACATGCTTTGAACAGAGTATATAATTGACGAGGTATATCGTAAGACAATTTTAACATTCGCAAACATATGTTTGATAAGTGTGATTGGTAATTGTGATGATCGGAGTAGAGCCATGCTCCATTGCCAGCTTAAACATTTACAAATACGCTTAAATTTTCAAACTTTTAATTTTGTAATTTATTTTATATGTTAATTGCATTGGATATAGTAGAAATATAGTCCATTATGTAAAACCCGTATGCTATTTTCTAACATTCATCAATACAAACATTACACTAATATTTATGTTTAGATTTTGTAAATGGTTAATGTCGTTTTTTTGGAAAAACGAATCATTAACATGCACAACATATTGATGTTGTTTGTGTTATGTTTTACAGAGAGGGACCATATACGTCAATGCAATATTCACCGGGCAATGAAAGCGAGTATTTGGAAATAAATCGTGAACAAGGTAAATATGCATTACTGTTTTTATTATCTCACTCGTCCTTGCGATCATTATAAGCGACGTTGCATAAACTACAATACTAGACAGAAACATATGACAAAATATCATTGACATAGAGCTACAATACAAGACAGTAACATATGACAAATTATCATTGACATAGAGCTACAATACAAGACAGTAACATATGACAAAATATCATTGACATAGAACTACAATAATAGACAGTAACATATGACAAAATATCATTGACATAGAACTGCAATACTCTGAAAAGTATATATCCTAGATGCTATAACTCAGGATTTATCCACAGTGGGTAAGCTGGACAATAAGGAAATCAAAACCATGTATTTTGTTGTGGATTCATATTAGCCATTATACAATAATTAATAAAAACTTTGAAAACATAGAAAACTATTATTTCAAAACAGAAACCCACTGGCATCGATATCTACTTCCGTTATAGTGAAATCCAACTAAATTTATGTCACAAAGGTGTCTGCGTGTATTGTGAAAGGCACTTTTGTTTGCCTAATCTATGGTGCGATTGGCAATTCCACATTTATTATATTACTTAGTTTGAATTAGTGGGCATGCTTCAAGTGAACTAGGTATCATTGGGTATGATTGTTTCATCATTTACATTTAATATCGACATTTTGATACAAATTTCGTTAATTAAAACAACGCATTATCTGCTTAAAATATTAGCATTGATAAAGTATATTATATCAATGATAGGAACAAACAACAGGAAAAGTAATATTATATAATATTTTTGTTAACAGAAAGGTCTTCAAATGGAAATCAAATACCTCTGTAAGTACAATTACATGTGTAATTGTTAATCTGTATAAATACCCATTCGCATAACATATCAAAGATAATCTTCTTTCATAATTGTTTGTTAACTTGCTTATTGAATTAAACAGAGGGAACGCTCTATCAGATATATCCAACGCCAACTTACTCATTCACAAACATACATTAACATTCATATATTTACACTGCGTCATTTGTATCATTCAATTGCGCGGTGAAGAGGCACACTCCACAACCACAACTACGCTTAAATAATCATGCACAAACATTTTATCTAATGTACTAATTGCATTGGACAGAGTCAAAAAATACCATATAATCATGTTTTACTGAAACGCAACTTAAACATTCACGAACACACTCAAACAACTATACATTAACGTTACGTCTTCGACGGCTCAAGTCGATCAGTTATTTTAACCACTCTTTCATTGGGTTCTGTTCAACCAGTACTCGGGTACAGCTGTCTTCGCAAGTAACTAATGCAATTGCTAGAATTCGAATTCAGACATCTGGATTGGTATAAAAACGAATACAAAATCTACATGAAAAAACTTAATTATTAAAAATAATTATTATTATCTATATTATACATGTCTTACATTTTAACAGAGAAGGGCCATTTACATCAATGCAGTATTCAGCAGACAATGAGAGAGAATATTTAGAAATAAATCGTGAACATGGTAAACCCTTTTGTTTGTTTTTTCTAATCTGTCGACAAGCAGCCATTTTCTTGCCGTAATCTCTTTGCATAATCCGTGTTACTGTTGGTAATTCACAAGGTGTCATGTTTAACATTGTTACATTACGTAGTTCCAATGTTATTAATACGTCGACTTGTTTGAAGACGGCTATTAAACATTGGGCATTCTCGTTTTATCATTTATATCTTATATACAATTCGCTGGTAACAGAGTTGCATCAGTTGCTTTAGTGTTGTCAATGAGTAGAATAATGCTGTAGTAATTTTAATTATAAAAACGACTTGAACATAAGTAGAAAAAACGATACGATTGATTTATATCAATAACGTAAACATGGTTATATACGTATGTTATAGATATAGACATGGTGCTTTTATGAGAATAAAGTGGACTATATATATTATATGGGTATTTCATTCATATTTCAGGTCAACTGCAAACTGGCGATAGAAATGTGTATGTTCATTTACAACTCAACCCTCAGCAATGATACATAGTGTAACAGAAAACAAGCAGTAATGCACTGTGGTTTAAAAGAAAACAAGCTGTAATAATTTGTGGTGGAACTAAAAAGAGGCTGTAATGATTTGTGGTGTAACAGAAAACAAGCAGTAATGCATTGTGGCTTAAATATAAACAAGCAGTAATGATTTGTGTTGTAACAGAAAACAAGCAATAATGATTTGTGGTGTAACAGAAGAACACGCAGTAATGATTTGTGGTGGAACAGAAGAACACGCAGTAATGTTTGTGGTGGAACTGAAAACAAGCAGTAATGATTTGTGTTGTAACAGAAAGCAAGCAATAATGATTTGTGGTGTAACAGAAAGACAAGCAGTAATGTGTTATAGAGAACAAACTTTTAAATTGATTTATATCAACATATTGGCAAACACAATATTATGTAAGATTAGACAGCTTAATATGGACATACGTTTCATCAACCGTAGCTGCCGATATGTTGATTTTCTCAATCCACATTTTTGTAAATATGTATTGTTGACCGTAAATACCGTAAGACGTTTACATTGTAACTGTTTCGTTTTCATGAACATGCTGTGTCATAATCGAAATCAAAGAACTAAATGATGGACAGTGGTGAATTGGACTACTAGTTGAGAGACAATATATAGTTTCTATTAACATTATTAAACGGTTGTCAACTGTTATAAGCGTGTTATTAATTAACCAATATAAGCTTCGGATTAATCTTATAGCTACAGGATTGCAAAAAGTATTGTATGCCTGCTATGGTTATTGTTTCAATAGCCGACATAGTAATTCTACGAAACTAAAGCATGTGTGTGAAGAAAACTTGTTGTTCAAATATATAAAGTATGAATATTTAGCTGTTATGTTCTTTTTTATCATTTTTTGTCATATTCACTAATACGGTTAAATAACCAACCCCTGTATGATTCAAGGGACCTATATGAGTGATAGGATCATTGTTGCTCATGCATGTCGTATGAAGCGGCAATATGCGTAATACAATAGTATATTATGCTGAAACTCTGCAGTTCTGCAGGTATCAAGGTTCTAGTTTCATTCTACATCTTCATTTGCTGATGTGTTTGTTTTAATATGTATGTTAAGTTCTTATGTATGAACATGTACAGTGAACTTTGAATCTTTCATCCTGTTGGCATTGAATGGCTTACAATGTGTTGGTGTGCCGTAAAACCCTGTTCATTTATTTTGTTTAACCAATCGAAATCTTGCATCTCTTGTATCAATACAAATATTGGCGTTGACGCTTAATCATACTATTCCTTTTGTTGGTCCCACGTACATCTTGTGTTACTATTTGATTTATTTTAAAACCAACATATGGTATAAATTTTTAAGACATAGACACATCTATTATTTGCAAACTTATAATCACGTGAGATAAATCACATTTACAATCGGTATTAACATATCGACCTCATTAAAAATGTTCTGTTGTTTTAACGTGATCTAAAACACCTTTTGAATATCCACGAATGTGTTTTCAAACAATATGTAACCAACAAAAAAAAGACATATATTCAAAGGCCACATCTAAGACTACCAAAGAAGAATGACAACTATTAATATACCTAATACTGATAAGTGTATAGAAACGGGGTCGATCGAAAGCATACTAGCTTATCAATATGTTTTCCTTAATTACAACACACATAGATACAAAGTGACAATTTGGCAGATTAATCTGAATAAAGGGTGCATATAACCGTGATATTTTCTCATCATAATAGCATTAGACGATACAGTGTACATACATGTTTTAAATGTGTCCCCGCCAAAAGTATACATTAATCATAGAAAAGATAAATTTAAAAATGTTGTATATAAAATAATGTAACAACTGTTTGAAGTTTGTTTCAAATAATAGCTACCTTATGACTGATATATGACTATACGATAAGGCATTATATTAAGTATAAAGGTGATATCTTTTCAAAAACACGAGTAAATGTTATCTCAAATTTGCTCAGTGCCTGCTATAATAAATGTTATAGTATCGATTACATTTCATATTGTAATAAATTATAATAGTATGTATAATGCACTATTTTATGACTTACATATGTACAGAAACTATAAATAAACATATGTCAACTAGTCACATATTGTTATTTTGTTTTCTCAGCTATGCAAGTTTTTTTTTACAAAAATAAACAATTAATCAATACACACGTTCGTATTAAAATGAGAAACAAGAACGTCCTAGGTTAAACAAATGGACACGCAATCCATATATACAATCCAATACTCAGTAAACACGACATATTTCAACAAGTAGTGATGGAGAGCAACGACTTATAATACATTCCGAGCCTTCACTTTTATCTAATATTTATTTATCATTATTTTATATTATAACAACATTGGTTACCTCAGGAACATACTATTTAAGATAACCATATTCAAGGGAAACAAATGCAGAAATGTCCCCATCAAATAAAGATATAGTTATTGCTCTTTCTATTTAACTTTTATAAAATTTTGACACCCATGGAGATCAGTTAAGACCATCATGCAACCATACTGTATAGCATATATCGATGGCTCAGCGCAATACTAGACTAACTCTAAATTTTACAGGAGAGTGAAAACAACTGTCTACTTTTTTTCCCTTTTGATATTTTGTTAGTATTGTTTCTGCATTGTGTGCTGGTAAATGTTTGAAAACCAATGTTGATATCTATTTTCATGTGAAACTCTTTCTTAACAGTTTAAAGTCTTTAATTTGAGTTAGCAATAGTTTTGCACTTAAAATCAATGATTTGTTAAAAATAGCTTAGCGCAAAACCATTACTAAGTCAAGTTAGTCATAGTTTCGCGTTTAAAGTTAAAGAAATGTTGTAAGAAATGATGTAAATCAGTACTAAGTCAAGTAAAATATTTGTCACCAAATAAATTTTAAAACTTTTTTGAGGTTTAAGTAATAGAATTTAAATAACATGAGAGTTCAAACTTTCAATAGTTGAATAAATTTCATTCAAATTTGCTGATTCAAACAAAATACTCGACATCAAAAAACTATCTGGATTAACATTAATTTGATATAAAATGTTTGATTAAATAGCCCTAAAACTATTAAATACATGTAGTTATTTTTTTAACTTATTAATGACACAAACTAATCAATTATTTCATTCATAACACAGTCTGTAATGCGTCTGACTATCAATACATGGGTCGTGAGTTCGAATCCCAGCCTGGCAAGTCTCCGTGATGATTGATAAACGACATTGTGTATCATTATAATTCGCCTCTCACCGCTGATTCAAGTGAGAAAGTATCAGTTACTTGTAGAGATTGGGTGTAATTATGTACTGGTTAACTTTTCAGTATCCCAGGAAACAGTGGTTAGGTTAACTGATCGTCTGTTAGACCTCGATGGCTTTAAAATGAAGCTAAATATTCAACTATCAATTCAATAGTTAGGAATCTCATGATAAAGGACTGCATAGAACATGTGACGGGAATGGGGGATCACACCAGACCTGCATAAGGAAATGAGATCTCTTCTCAAATGTAATCATGGGGTACTGCAATCTAAATAGCACAGTATCTTTCACATACATCAGTTTGTGACTTTCTTAACCACTGAGCTAAAACTGGATAGTGCACTGAACCATTGTTACTATACGTAATAGCTACTGTATTTCTTTTTTGAATGATCTTTGAACTTTGTTCAATTCCAAATTCAGGTTAAATTTGTTTAGCATTTTTGATGCAGAATTTGCATAGCATGGTATAGAAATTTACGACATGCAGTTTTTATCACAGTGGTCCACTACACTGTTGTATCAACACAAATTTGGTGACTTACCCTTTCAATACAATCGTTTTCATTCTGAATGTGACCCTTCTCTAAATATTTTTATTCCAGAGATTCTAAATTATTTTTTTTTAATGGAGTACCACAGCATTGAGACATACTGCTGTTTTTTTATTTGAGCACCTCAATTATTTTTAATATGATTGTCATAATTCTTTTTCATTTTGTCACTCTCTAGCCTTTTTGAAAGTATTTTCGTACATAAATCACATTGGTCCTTAGGCCTTTGAAAAGCAATGTTGAAGTGAAAATCAAAGGAGACTAAGGAAACAACTTTGTTTTTTTTTATATATATTGCTGTAAATAAAGCTGATGCATTTGTGTTGTACATTGAGATCCGGACTGAGATACATTTGATTATTTTATTTCCTACAGTAATGACTTTGTGTGTGATACTACAACATCATCTTTAGCTTGTTGGGTTCTATTGGGCCTATTACTGCCTCAGTAAATTGTATATATTACAATGTATATATTATTATATTCAAATATGTCTCGTTGGAAATAATCAAAGTATGGAGAAATGTTCCATTTAATGGTAAAGGCCACGTAAATAAATTTTCTTCTTTCTGTGGAGCAGAATACTTCAGAAGAAACTGTTTTGTCGTATTGCATACCCTAATATCACACCTGTTTTCCTCAGTGAACGCACTGTTTCGTTTATTTTTCCTTACTTATTAATACAATTTTGTCCAGTAATACAATTTTCTTTCCAATTTCTCCTCCAATTATCTGAATTTCTTTTCCTGTTTCTACATCTAGCATGATGTGTACTGCTTAGAGACACAATTATCATAACTACCATTTCCTATATGCTATTGTCATCCAGTTCCACCATATGTTTTATGGTATCAACTTTCAATTCGTTTGATTTTGTTTCATTCTGGTTTAACTATTTCTTGTTTAAAGACTCATTCTATAGTATGTTTCTGCAGCTATGTCAAAATCCTGACCTACCTCTTTATCATAATCCACTTTCAACTCATTGCATTGTAATTCACTTTGATCTTCTTTAAAGACCCTTTTTATAGTAATTCACCCAAGCAATGTCCAAATCCTGACCAAACTCTTCAAATAACCCTTATATGGTAATCTCTTCAGTTATTTTGTAATTCTCCATGCCTCATTGTTCCCTCTTAACAGTCTTTGGAACAATTTCTGTCTCTACACTAACTTAATCACATGACACCCTTTCTACTTTATAGCAGTAACTGTGTTCCATTGGTTGAAACTAAATTATCCACCATTAAATATATATATATATATATAATGTGCTTAAAGGGAATATATCAGGGGTTTTCAAAATTTTAAACTTGGATAAAAACATTTTCCCCCCTAATATACCATGCTTACGATAACGATATACTCACATACCCCATATAACCAAAGCGATATTTATTTAAACATCCCAAAATGATATATTGAAAAGGACTTTTGATTTCAGTTTGATACGTTATACAGGTTTACACAAATCATAGTAAAAATTGTTTCATTTGAGAGAGTCAGAATGACGATGCGAAGGTTGATAAACAGTATTCAAGTGCTGCCTATTTTTAGAATGGGGGTTCGTTTCAAGTTTACCACTTTATTTCAAATATTGATTTTGTCACGTTTTGGTGGTTTTGATATACTAAACTATTCGGTTTATATATTTATTAATGATAATGAGATTGTTTTATCCATTTTAATAATTATTTTAAGACATATATAGAGTTTTATCCTAATACAAGTTCCCTTTAACACCATTTGACTCTCTTGAAATTTGTGTTTCATAGTCTTTTCTTATCCTTTTTAACAGAATCCATGTTTTTGAGAAACTTTCATTTAAAATTTCCTTCTCAAAGTATGAGAATTGGTGCTCACTACCAGAAGAGATGTGTTGAAAGTATCAAATTTTAATTGTTACACTGATTTGGAAGTTCAGTGTTTAGTAAAAATATTCCTCTTTATGTCTATTGTAATAAACATTGTCCCGTGTAATACCTTGTCCAATATATTTAGTTATTGGGAAATAATTGTCATTTTGTGTTAAAGCCGAACATTTTGACAGGGGTTCCCTTGTAAGTCATGGTTTTAATTCTTTTGTTGAAAATAATGAGTCATTTTATTTTTTTAAATTGAAAAATATTGATAGAAGCAATCCTTGTTGACTTTTATTACCTAATTTTCCACATACATGAACTAAAAGCTCAATCATATGATACTCATGTGAGTTTCCTTTTCGAATTACCCCACCCACTTAATATTTACAGTAACGTAGATGTTTTCGACCTTCTTGACATGATTTGACTATTGCATGTTAAAGTATTTTATTGTCATCTGTAAAACATAAATTATGGTGGAAAACGAACTTTTGAAATTCTGGCTGAAGGTCAAGAACAAGTACTGACATTTTTCATATTTCAATAACTTGCTTTTTTAAGAAACAACACTTTTTGTATTTTATATGTCATAAAACAAGAAAAAAATGTATATGTTTCATATTACTTCTCAATGCAAAACTATGTCTAAGTCCAGTTAGTTATAGTTTTGCACTAATATCTTTTAAAAAATATATGAAACTGACAGTGCAAAACTATGGCTAACTTTACTTAGACATAGTTTTGCACTAAAAAAACGAATAGTTTGATATAGCATTTTTTTTTTTAAATTTAAATATTTTTGTTAATGCTTAGAATATATTCAAGATATTTTGAGGGATAAAGTGGAGTTTGATAAGTTTTCAGAATATATAATAAAAGCAATTTTGTGAAAATATGGAGTAAGCTAAGTTTTGCGCTGAGCCATCGATAGTGATCGACTCTCGGACTCAAGAAATTTCCATCACAAGTTCATTTACACAAATTTCTGTCCGTAATTTATGGTGCTCACAAATGTGTTGTAAAATATTGTACAAATACAGTAAACCCATATGGAACGCAGACCTTATAACCAAATTCCTGCTGATACCGACCTAACATCTTTAAGATGCTTTGACCGTCCTATCATTTTCTCCCAGATGAATAGTTATCCGTATTGGTGCACGTGTGAAAAAGATTTCCCCATGAATATTATATTGGAAATCTTGCTATGACATTCCATGCATTACGGTCTAGCCAATTATTGTACCCTTTGGCAAATTTAAATGCTCTATCTGCCTTATCTGACCAACTCGGCCGCTCATTACACTAGTGAATACCCAATATCCGCATATCATGCAGTAGCTTGACAAAGCATTAAGTTATTTTATAAAATTAAAACTGTTAGGGCGGATATCACATTGAACTGCCAATGACCAAGTTTCATTGTATGTACACTAGAAATAACAGCTAGGGCAAGCTTTGTTTCTTACACTATGTGGAAGGAAATGTTGGCCAGCGAGCCCATAGGCTTGTAGGCACAGGGCAAGTGCTGCCGAGTACTAACCGCCGGGTAAAGGAGTCTTATCGTTATGATAATACAAGTGGCCATTAACAGTGGGCCGTGCATACATATATTGCCGAAGAGAGAAAACCGGGTCAAACACATTCTCGCATTGAACTTTAACTAGATTTGTTTACCATACTGTCTTTTTTTAGAAACACGAATGTGTAATTTGACAAGAAATATACATCATTGGCCTTCAATGTACTCTATAACTGGATATGAGATGTGAACACTAATTTGCTAAACTTGAGGATATTGTATAGTGCCCGAAAAAGCTTTGCCTCACAAGCTCTGTAGCAAACATCTCTTAGGACGGAACAAATACGTTTCAATCTATCGATGGTCACTAGCGCCCTATGACCTGTTCGTACCCCTGAACGACGTTTCTCTATCTTGAATAATACAAAAAGACCAGTATGCATTATGATGCATTTTTTATTAAAGCTCAGTCGCATAACGATTGTAGATGATAAATAAAAACAGTTATAATTTAGTTTAAAATGAACACAGCTAAAATATTCACATAATACCCATCATTAACCTCTAAATGACAGGATAGCCGTTTTCAAATGTGACAAAGTTGAAACGTCTTTGTATATGTTTTATAAAAAGTACACATTATGCAACATGTACGTAAGTGATAATAATTTTATGCTATCTATTCATTTATCTTTCAACAAACAAGAACATGTTGAAATATTATTCATTTATTTCATATTTATTGTTCAATATGCTTTGTGATTTAATATATCATATAATACATACTTGCAAAAATAGGCTTGACAATAGAAAATTAATCGTTGGACACTTCAAGAAAATTGACAACTACAATATAAACTGTAAAAGGGTCGAAACAATAAATGATAACTGTACATATGTATCCAATACTTTGTTTGGTAGTCCTGCCAGAGTGATGTATTTGCAAATTAAATAACTAATATTAACCTTTACATGCTAATTGTTTCTCTGTTTAATTTTATTAAATATTCTAATTTAAAAAAACTACATTTTGTCTATTTAAAACTTACCACAATTTGTTTTGATCTGACACTTAACACATGTAGTATTTGTACTTCCTTATTATAACAGCTATATTTAGACGTAAGTTTTATCTATTATTTGTGAATTAGGTCGAAATGTTATACACATCGTAAATAGAACAAAGCTATCGGTGCGGCAAAGTATATTATCACTTCATATACAACTCCTACGATATAGCGTTCATATAATAAGCATATGATACGTTCAATTTGTACAATAATCATATGTCTGGAGTTAATGTATTAGTCAATCGTGCGACCAGGCAACTACACTTGTTACAGATTTAGTTTAATTAACATTTTAATCCCAACATACGTGGATATCATGTATTCAATATAAACATTAAAAAGGTGTAAACGATTCAATGAGAGAGAGAGAGAGAGAGAGAGGGGGGGGGCGACACAGAAAAACAAATTGAGAGAAAGACAGATAGGGTATGAAGGTCTGAATGAAATGTTTCAAGGCATCTGCAAAGCCCATATTTTAATCGATATATATATATATATATATATGTTGTCAAGGTTTTTGTCCTGGAAATAAATCCATGTACGTATCTTAATATGAGTGGATTGATGAAAATTGGAAAACATTTTTTTTTTTTTTTTTTTTTCTATTTCTTAAATTTTATAAAACATGTGTTTTCAGTTATTGGATTGGTTGAATATTAGTGTAATATATCTCTCATTTGCATATATTTCATGAAAAATTAAGCAGATTCACATACAAACTAAAACATTCTGTCAATTATGTATATAAATATACAGAAAGAATAAGTAACAAATTTATATGTGAATTCAAGAGGTGACAGGTGTGTAGTGTAAGGATTATTTTGTTGTTGATTTTTTTAAAATCAAATATTAAAAAATAATAAGATGAAACAACAATTGTTTTGAAAGAAATATTATTAAGAGTGTACATGTGTAAACACTTTTTCCAAGCAGATATTTATAGTTTAACATAGTCCCTTATAATTATAATGATTCCATTTGTGACACAAAAAATATAGGCTGTACTATTGATGTTAACAGTAATTAAGATCTTATATTATTGCAAAATTTGCTTTCACAAATAAGATAAACTCTAGTTAGAGTACACATGTGTTCTATGACCAGATGTAAAATTGTAATATAAACACTTTCCTTTTCTTTTAATGAAAAATAAAACAGAAGTTGGATCATTATAAAGCAATATATAAGTAGAAAAAGAAAAAAACAAAAACAACAATAGAAAAAATCGAGGCAGCAGGAGATTTTCACTAAAGTACTGTCTACACAAAATAAGCAAAGAGGCCACCCTGGAGGGCAACTTTGATAATACGTAAATCTGAAAAATGTAAAATTAATAGTCTTTATTTTTAAGATATAAGGGGAATGTATTGGTTCCATAACTAATCAAATTTTTCCACCTCAATGTTATTTTTGGCAATATGAAAAAGGTGGTTTAAAAATGTTTGACATTGATGTTTTCTTTGGCTCCTTGAAATTGACATGGATAAGACGGCTTTTTCAGTCAAACAAACCATTTTTATCTATTTTTAAAACTATGTACCCCTATATTATAATTTTTTCTTCATTTGGAGCAGATTGCATTTCTCGACATGTTAATAGAATAGATAACCCTTTCTGGAACGATATATTTAATATTTATAAAAAATGTTCAACAAATATCATACCTAGAAACTGGAATAACTTTCAGTCCACTCCATTATGGCACAACCCTCATATTAAGGTCGGAGGATCTAGTATTTTACTAAAACATTGGTTTAAAAAAGGAATATATTATATAAATGACCTCATGAATACAAATGGCAATTTCTTCACATACAGATAATTCACTGAAAAATAAAGTGTTAACACTAACTTTATCGAATTTGAAGGACTCGTAGCATCAGTCAGACACTACTTAGATAAGTTATCTTTTCAACATTTATCATGCATTTGCCTTAACCCTTTAATACCATATACAATGTCAACAATCCTGAAAGATAAAAAGGGCTGTAGAACAATTTACCAACATTTCATGAATAAAGATTATATTCCAACTTCTAAAACAAAATGGGAGAATGATTTAAATATTCGAATTAATCTGAGAGATAGTAAGTATTTCGCTCTTCCTTTCAATGTCACTAAAGACACAAATTTACAATGGTTCCAATTTAGAATTAATCACAGAATTCTTGGAACAAACTCATCGCTTAAAAAAATGAAGATTAAAGAATCCGATGTATGTTCCTTTTGTCAAAGAGAAACCGAAACTATTAAACATATATTTATTGACTGCATAGTAACGCAACAATTTTTTCAAAGTTTAAAAAATTATCTGAATGAAAAGTGCAATACAGTAAATACAGACTGGTCATCTTCAGACATAATCTGTTTTGAATAGGCTGCTATATACTGCTAAACACTTCATATACTGTCAAAAAATGAAAAACAATATTCCTATTTTTGAACCATTCAAACACTATATTAAAATGTTGTTTGAAACAGAACGATGTATTGCCAAAAATTGGAAAATATTGATCACCAAACAGTATTATTTCAACTGATACGTTATGCTATTGCTGTTTCTCTGAGAAGTGTGCAACGGGCATTGGAAATAATGTGTATATTCTCAATACATCCGTATGCACATAAAGGGCTCTCTATTATCTGTTACTACAGATGGTGTTTCAGGTTGCTGCATTGTGTCCGAAGATGTGTGTAAAACTTATTTGTTTCTATTATCTGTGTAATACTGTTTTGGAATTTTTATCATATTACTTTTAAATGTGTTTTAAAAGATAGTAAGATATTCTGATCCTTTATTTTTGTATTCCATTTCTTAATGTTTGATGAAAGGAGATTTCATGTCGAAATAGTGTATCCTATCAAATCAAATTAAACGCATTTTGACTCGACCCCTAGATTATACCTTTTGAGAAAATACATTATATCAACAACAATTACGTTGATGCCGTGTCTTATAACATAAAACTTGATAGTAAATAACTAGAAGCAACGAGGTTTTGTATTGATATCGTTGACCGTGTATATCATTTGATACTCGAGTTCACTTAAGTAAAATATATTGTTCCTGTTAAACCGTTAGTATTCTTCAGAAAACATTAAAAATAAAATATATAGCTCTTCCTAAATCAATATTTGCATCTATTCCCATATATGTATAAGGTTTGATCAAACGTTGTAGCGGAAACGACATTTATAAAAGTCTCCGGACCTAACAGTCTAATTTAAGTTTCGGGGTTGTGTGTATTCCTATATATAACGTATGTTTGAAGTATACAGTTTTAAATATACAGTGTGTATATGAGAATACATGCTTAAATCTGTAAGATGCATATGACTCCAGTTGTATGATACATACAGCATTGATTACTATGAACTTAGATATATGGACCTGGTTGTATACTCTATGGTTAGACGAGTTTTGACCTGAATATACATGTATTGCATAAAAAACATTAAAATACTATAATTGTTATGTTATATAGCCTTAATGAATGTGTGTGAGAATACAGACTATCAGTGAATATGTAGACTTGGATTTTAGTATTGTATTTGTTATATAGATAAAAACAAAACTACATGTAGTATATTTTCGTGAACATATGTGAAAGTGGTTCAAGACGTTAACTTTTACATTCGCCGTCCCGTCAGAATCTATTGTCCTTCATATTCACATTTGCAGCGTTAGTTCCTTTTGTTTCAAACTGGTAATTTACAATAATGGTTTATATAATGAAAATAATCATTGTATAGTCTGAACGGCAGCAATGCGATTGAAATTCATATGAATAACGCAAGAGAAAGTCTAATAGTGATCGTCAATTATTACAATACAACATTTACATGTAACAGCACATAATTATTAGTATTATTTATATTATGTTGTTGTCCGTTTTACAGAGAAGGGCCATACACGTCAATGCAGTATTCAGCAGACAATGAAAGCGAATATGTAGAAATAAATCGTGAACATGGTACATGCCTTTTTACTTTTATCTAATCTCACCCGCATTTTCGATAATTAACATTGATGTTGCATTGTAATACCACACTACATCTATATGAATTATGTCTAAATAACGATGTATTTGTATCTCATTGTATTGAGATTACTTTGATAGGAACATGCAATGGGAATTTCATCATGTTGAGGGAAATATTACTTTGATATTGACGTTGAAATGAATATTCCGTCTAGAGTTATGTTACGGTGAGAAGAATATTGCATAAAGAATAATATTACTTTGTGAGATAGTATTTATAGAGAAATAATATGTTGATCAGAATATAACGTCGATAGTAGTATTACATTTACAGTAACCGTAATAATTTTAAGTGAGATAGTATTATAGAGAAATAGTATCTTGAGAGGAATATTACGTTGAGATTAATATTACACATGTAAAATATAGAATGCTTTTGCGTAACTCGTGATAGTGATTTCCCTATTTTAATTTATTTTTAATAATACTCTGCATTTATTGAAACGCTTAAAAAAGAATCAGAAGCTTCCATTTTCAAGCAAAATATCTAAATTTAAAAAGATGACCTGCTACGATGGACATGTAACTCGAGACACGGCCTTATTGGAAAGGGTTAATGGACAATATGGAAATTAAAATGTAATTTGCCTGCATTTTTGGCACATAAAATACTATTTTTGATGAAGGAAATGAAATTGAAAGCTATTTTTTATATCCACTTGCATCAATATACAAATGCATGTACAATCAATACAGTTACAAAGAATTTGTAATATCAAATATAATTATGTCGCCAAGCAGGTATTTTCTTGAACGTTATCTGTTTGCAAAGTCTGTGTTACTTTTTGCAATCCCATGGTGTTATGTAAAACATTGTTACAGTACTTAGTTCAAATTTTATTGTGTAAAGATGACTGTTAAACAATGGATAATCTTGTTTTATCATAGATATCTTATACCCAATTATCTGATAACAACGTTGAATCAGTTGCTTCATTCTTGCATTGGGTGGAATATGTTGTAGTAATTGCAAAACTGAATGATAAAAAACGAATAAAATAATTAGAAAAACTAAAATGTGAATGTTGTATAAGATAAACGATACAATTTATGTTTATAAATTCAGTTTACATGGCTATGAAAATATTTTATAGACGCATACTTTTGCTTTTGTAAGAAATATAGTTTCCGTTATATATTACATGGGTATTTCATTTATATTTTAGGTCAGCCTCAAACTGGCGACAGAAATGTGTATGTTAATTTACAACTCAACCCTCGGCAATGATTCGTGGTGTATCAGAAAACAAGCTACAATTATCATGTGTTGTATTAAAGAAACAAGCAGCTACGATAAGTTGTGGTATAACAGAAAACAAGCAGTAATATGATTTGTGGTGTAACAGAAAACAAACAGTTATGATCATTTGTGGTGTAACAGAAAAGAAACAGTAATTATTTGTGGTAAAACTGAAAACTGTAATGTGTACCGGAAAACAAACGTTTATTATAAAAAGTTAATTTATATTAACATATTACCAAATATAATAATATGTATGTGTTGGCAATTTGATATGATATACGCGTCATAAATTGAAGCTGCCGTTATATAAATCGCTCAAATTTATATTTGTAAAAAATATTTTATTGATCGTAAATACCGTAAGATGAATCCATTATTTATGTTTTGTATTCATAAACATACTGTGTGATAATCTAAAGCACAGAGTTTAGTTTTGGACTGTGATGAATTGGACTACTAGTTGAGTGATAATATATATTTTCAATTAACATTACTAGCATTATTTTCCTATATGGTTATCAACTGTTAGTGTATAATCAAATAACCAATGTATGTTTATCATTAACCTTATAGCTACAGTATTGTTATGATTATTGTATGCCTGGTATGGTATAGTAACTCTATGAAACTTAAGCGTACATGTTGTGTGCCAGCATAACATTTATTCTGGAAATTCGATTTATTTTCAAACCATCTTGAATTATGAATATAACATATAAATTACTAAGATATATGAGACATGTTATACGCTTATATTACCGAGCAAATTATATTTGCAATCCTATATTAACATATCAACATTTTTTAAAACTGTTATATTGTTTTAATGTGATTTTAAATCTTTACAGCATTCGAATATACACGAAGGTATTTAAAACAGCTACAAAATAGTATATAAACAACAAAAAAGACATATATTCGAAGGATACATCCACCAAAGAAGCATTAATACTATTAATACAATGACTACTAACAAGTATAATATTTCATGAAATATACAATATTGCTTATACAAAATACAAAGAATAACGTGATCAGAACTTAGCCAACTAAGTTGTATTCCCTGGTTACAATACAATAGTTAAAAAGTGATAACATTCATCACCACCAGTAATTGGTATGTTGAAAAAAGCAACTTGTGCATAAAACAGTAATAATATCATTAGACGATACACTGTGCATAATTGTATTCAATGTGTCTCAGCAAGAATAAAATAATGTAATGACTGTTTGAAGCTTGTTTTTAACAATAGCTATGGTATGACAGAAACTAGACGATACCGAATGGCATTATATTAAATATAAAAAAGTTATATACTCTAGAAAAAACACGTCAAGTAAATGGTATTTCATTATTACACATTGTTTGTTTTGATAAATGTATATAGTATCGATAACATTTAATAGTGTTACATTATTTATAATACATTGTAGTATGTATATTTCATTATTTATTTGACATGGTATGGACAGAAACAATAAATAAACGTGTATCTAAACTAATTACACACATTTTTATTGTGTTACTCTGTTAAACAAGTATTTATTTACAAACTAAACAATTAATCAATACACACGTAAGTATGAAGAGGAGTAGCATTAAGGTCAAAGATAAAACAAATGGAAAAACATGCTTTGAACTTTCTGGCGAAAGCGTACACTCTTATTAAATATTTCACATATCTGGTTCCAATGTAATAAAACATGAACGCACTTACATGTGACAATGCATCCTGCTAAGCGCAATATATGTTTACAGTTCTACTAAATCATGTGTTAATGTCTACAAACAATGCGTACCAGTTACGCTGTATATTAAATATTGCACTACATCATCAATACTATGCAATACGCAATATTCGCAATCCAATACGCAACCCAATACAAAATCATTTACACAGTTAACATGACATATTTTAACATATTACAATAATGAAGGAGAGCAACGCTTAATCAACTTTTCCGATCCTTCACTATTGTCCTGTTTTATTTATCAGTACTTGGCAGTATATATATTTTTAAGTTTGTATATTATTGCAACATTATTTGCCCCAGGTACGTATCATTCCAGATAACCATATTCAAGGGAAACAAATGCTAAAACGTATTTCCCAAAAAAAGACGCAGATTTTGCTCTTTCTACTTGACATTTTTAAATCTTGACAGTCCAGATTGTATAGAGTATACATGATCGACTCTCGGTAACCAGATATTTCCACCGCAAATTCATTCACACAAATTTACCTCCCAAATTCATGTCGCGCACAAATGAGAAATCATGGTGTATTAAATGTATCCATATACATATCTAATTCTAATGTCTCCAGAAAGTTCTACCATAGTTTATATTCACAAATGTATCTCCCTAACTCATGGCATTCAAAAAATTATGAGAAAATATATGATTCCTCAATATATAAAAATACATATCCAATCCTACAGGAGACAAGTAGATACCATATTGCCTATAAAAACCTGGAGCTTTGTAATCGACATCATGTGTAAAGACACTGTCGTACTTCTGTGAATATTCCCTAACTTCCATATCTATTAACACGACCTATTTTGTCCTCCACGGCCTTCACAGGTTCAAATTGCACGTATAAGCGTTGTAAGATATCGCACAATGTAATTGAGCTATAGGGAACATAGACCTTATGTAACCAAAACCAACTGAGATCCACCTAACATGTCATTCTCTTCCAGATGAACAAATAATCCATGTTGGTGCTCGTCTGAAAAGAATATTTCCCATTGAATAGAATGTTGGAGATCCAGCTATGGCATATAACGCATTGCGATGCAGCAAATCATTGCACCCCCCGGTTAATGCCAATGTCTGTCGTCCTTAGTATTGTCCTCTCGACTGCACATTACAATTGTGAGTCATCCAATATCCACACATCTAGAATAAAATTAACAAAGCATCAAATTATGATATAATATTAATATTTTAGAGCGGATATATTCTTACACTACCAACGACCAAGTTTCATTATGTGTATACTAGATACACCAGTTAGTGAAAGTTTGGTTGCTCGGCCGATTCTAAAACTAACGGGACGCGCAAATGTTGCTCAGCGAGCACATAAACTTGCAGACACATGGCAAGTACTGTCGTGTACTATGCTCCTATTAAATGCGTATCTTCATTATAATAATACGTCAAATGGTAATTGGCAGTGGGCCGTGCATACATATATATCCGATGAGAGCAAACCGGGTACAAACTGTTATCGCATGGACTTTTAGCAGGAATTGTTTACCATAATGCCTTGTTTTAGAGACCCAAATGTGTTATGTTACCATAGGAATACATCATTGGTCCTCATTGCGCTCTACGGTTGGACAGTTTGACAATTAACAGCCAATGTGTAATGCCCGAAAAAGCTTCACAAGCACTCAAGCAAACACATATTAGCACAAAACAGACTTGTGATAATCTATCGATGGTCACTGGCGTCAAATGATCTGTTCGGAGCCCTGAACGAATACAGAAGGATCATTATGCATTATTATATTATTTTATTAAAGTCTCGACACATATCAAGCGATTGTAGATGAGAAAAACCCCAAGTATTTAAGTTGTATATATTTGGCAAGCTACTCCTCATTCACATGAATCCGTTCACGAACCTTTAAATTTAATGACTGTAAAGTTAGTAGGTAGTTTGCAGTTGGTAGTTGGGGATTCGAATAACCAACTACCGACCAGCTTCCAGTTGGGGATTCGGATTCGTTATTATAATTACTATTTCATTTACATATTATACTTGTGTTAATATGTTTAAAAATATAATCAATAATAAATGTATGTAAATTAATATAAAATCGGAATCCCAAACTGGCAGCTGGTTGGTAGTTGGCAATTCGCGGCGAATCCCCAACTGGACATTTTGAATCGCCGTCTGGTGAGTATACTCATTATATTGAAGAACTAACCCGGCAAAAGTGTGTTATTTATTAATATACACTTATTTTGAATGGAATTGATTTATTAAAAAAATAAAACAACGATTTAAAAAAAAATCCGAATCCCCAACTGGCAGCTGGTTGGAAGTTGACGATTTGCCGCGAATCCCCAACTGGACATTTTGAATCACCGTCTGGTGAGTATACTCATTAAATTGAAGAACCAACCCGACAAAAGTATGTATTTTATTATTATAAACTTATTTTTTATTGAACTGATATGTTAAAATAATAAAACAGCGATTTAAAAAAAAAATCCGAATCCCCAACTGGCACCTGGTTTGTAGTTTGCGATTCGCGGCGAATCCCCAACTGGACATTTTGAATCACTGTCTGGTGAGTATACTCGTTATACTGAAAAACCAACCCGGCAAAAGTGTGTTTTTCATTATTATAAACTTATTTTTCATCGAATTGATTTGTTAAAAAAATAAAACAACAATTAAAAAAAAATCAAAATTCCCAACTGGCAGCTGGGTGGTAGTTGGCGATTCGCTGCGAATCCCCAACTGGAAAATTTGAATTGCCTCCTGGTGAATATACTCATGGTATTGAAGGAACAGCACGGCAACGGTGTTTATTTATTGTTATGAACTATTTTTCTATAGAATCGATTTGTTTTCGAAAACAAATATCGATTTGAAAACAATCCGAATCCAAAATTGGCCATTTTGAATCATTGTCTTGTGAGAATATTCGTTTTATACTCATTGACCCCTTTTTTTCGTAGAAGATACGATTACCGCAAAATATCACCATAGCTTACTAAATGTATTTGTAATATTATTCACAAAAAGAACACATAACGGAATAAGTTTTATTGTATTTTTATGTAGAGTGCATAAATGTGTTTAGCACAATGTGTGAATATTCAACCAATGATATGATACCAATGATTCTATAATTAGCCGCAAACAATTATAATTCTACGAGTACTTTGTGGAGACACGTCATTAGATAATAAAAACTTCACAATAAACACGTATCAGTTTACTTTTTTATATCTTTTATTACGGTTGTCCTTTATTTGTACATGGTAGGTGATAAGAATATGATATCAATCGTTGTTCGTTCAATACGATGAGAACATTCATCAGGAAGCGATTCAAAATTTCTGCCAACTAGCAACCAGCTGCCAGTTTGGGATTCGGATTATTTTTAAAATCGCTGTTTTATTATTTTTACATATCAATTCAATAAAGAAAACAAGTTTAGGATAATAATAACACCAGAGGTGGTTTGGTTCTTCAATAAAACGAATATACTCCCAATACGGTAATTCAAAATGGCTAATTTGGGATTCGTTTTTTTTTTTTTTTCAAATCGATATTTGTTTTTGAAAACAATTCAATTCCATAGAAAAACAGTTCATTACAGTCAATTAACACCGTTCACACGTTGTTCCTTCAATACCATGAGTATATTCACCAGGAGGCGATTCAAAATTCCAATTGGGGATTCGCGGCGAATCGCCAACTACCAACCAGTTGCCAGTTGGGGATTCGGATTTTTTTTTAATCGTTGTTTTATTTTTTTAACAAATCGATTCAAAACAAAATAAGGTAATAATAATAAAAAACACACTTTTGCCGGGTTGGTTCTTCAATATAACGAGTATACTTACCAGACAGTGATTCAAAATGTCCAGTTGGGGATTCGCCGCGAATCGCCAACTACCAACCAGCTGCCAGTTGGGGATTCGGATCTTTTTTTTAAATCGCCGTTTTATTATTTTAACATATCAATTTAATAAAGAAAGCAGATTGATGATAATAATAACACCAATGGTGGTTTGGTTTTTCAATAAAACGAATATACTCACAATACGGTGATTCAAATTGGCAAATTTTGGATTCGTTTTTTTTTTTCAAATCGATATTTGTTTTTTAAAACAAATCAATTCCATAGAAAAACAGTTCATAACAATAACTAAACACCGTTCCCGCGCTGTTCCTTCAATACCATGAGTATATTCACCAGGAGGCGATTCAAAATTTCCAGTTGGGGATTCGCGGCGAATCGCCAACTACAAACCAGTTGCCAGTTGGGGATTCGGATTTTTTCAAATAGTTGCTTTTTTTTTAATAAATCATTTCAATTAAAAATATGTTTATAATAATAAATAACTCACTTTTGCCGGGTTGGTTCTTCAATAAACTGAGTATACTCACCAGACGGCGATTCAAAATGTCCAGTTGGGGATTCGCCGCGAATCGCCAACTACCAACCAGCTGCCAGTCGGGGATTCAGATTTAATATTAATTTACATACATTTATTAAGGATTATATTTTTAAACATATTAACACGAGTAAAATATGTAAATAAAATAGTAATTATAATAACGAATCCGATTCCCCAACTGGCAGCTGGTAGGTAGTTGGTTATTCGAATCCCCAACTACCAACTGCGAACTACCTACTAACTTTACAGTCATTTAAATTTATATGTTTTATAAAAGTACACATAATACGATATGTAAGTAAGGAATAATAAGCTATCTAGTTATATGACTATTAATTAACAAGAACATAATAAAATAGTATTCATTTATTCCATAGTCATTGTTCAATATGGGTTGAACTTAGCTATTATATAAAACATACATGCATGTGTGATATGGAGATGTGTTGACAATGGAAGCTTAACAGATGAACACGTGAACAAAATTGACACCTACAATATCAACTGTAAAAGTGTCCCAAAAAATAAATAATAACTTGCTGTGTGCTTTATTTGATAGTCTTGACAAAGTTATCATTCAAGCTTTACATTGCTTATCCGGGTCTGACTTTTAACACACATGTAGTATTCATACTTCCTCATTATAACAGCTATATTTAGATGTATGTTTCATCTAATGTTTATGGATTAAGGTGAAATATTATACACATCGATAAATAGAACGACGCTACATATAGGTACGGTAATGTATATTTATATGTACGATGTACTGTTGTGTACTTTATGTAAATGGGAAGATAAGCCTACAATCAACCAATACAATACATAAAAATACAGGGTGGGAGAGAGAAAGAGAGGCCGGCCATATTTAAATCGATATTGATATATTTGTTGTCAAGCTGTAACTTATTTATATTGGAAATAACGTAATAATGTACATATCTAAATATGAGTAAATTTTTGAACATTGGAAGAGATAGATCACGAAATAGCATTATTAGATCAACGGATACGTTATGCTATTATTGGTTGGTAAATTGGCTATTATGCTTTAGGTTGGTAAATTTGACGTAAACAGTGTTCATATCAAAATAAGGCTTAATTATGTAAGATGTATATGTCCTCAGCACTATGATACAAACATGTAACTAATTATTTTGAAATTAGCCTGGCTGTATATGTATGGTTCCACGATTTTTGCGTGAATATAAGTGTAGTCTTTTGTCTGTATGTATAGTATAAAAACAGTAAAACAATAAAATTGGGATATTTTAAAGCAATGAATGAGTATGTGTGAGAAGTAATAAAGAACAAAGTGTATGCATACAACATAGAAATGTACTAATAATATTAGTGAATATGGTAAGATAGGATTCTAGTCTTGATTGTATGATATAGGTGAACAACAAATATATATATATATATATTTGTGAAATATGTGAAAGTTGTTCTAGTCCGTGACTGTTCCATCGGCCGTCCCGTCAAAAACGTTTATTGTTCTTAATATTCCAATTTGATAATGCAGCGTTAGTTCCTTTTGTTTTAAACTGATAATTTACATTATATTAGTTATAATACACGAAGGCATACATTCATATCCTTGTATAATCGGCCACATGGATTTATTGATATTTCGTCAACAAAAAAAGACATTATGAGTAATTTCCACAAAATTCATTTATAACCCATACCAAATAAAGCATGTTTGTGAAAGTAACATTTTTAAACGTAATGTTTTGTTTCATGAAAATAAAATCACAGTTACAAACTTGATTAAGTGCATTTTAGATTCAAGATTGAAATCAACATTTTAAATTCAATTTAACTTTCTTAAGGAGTTCTTAAGGACAATAAAACATTCAATTACTATAATAATACTATTAAGCATCATTTACCTGTTAACATAGACATATCATATGTTGGAGCTACAGTCAACTAATTGTTCGTGTATGAATTGTTATTTAGTTCGACAAATCTAGAAATTGTCAACAATGACTTTATATGAGGAAAATTAGATTACCTAGAAAATAGTCAACTTTTGAGTTTATTTTTCATAGTTGAAATATCGATCTTAAAGGCAAGCAGGTATGTGTTAGTATATACAGAACATATAATATTAGCATGAAAAATCAATAACCATACATTTTAGGGCCATTATATTTACTGGTTTGTCGCGATGGTTTAACCAAAAAAAAAAAAATCATTAAGGGAAATTTAATAAGTTGCTTGTTGAAGACTTTTTTTATATTAGGCATTTGAAGATAGGATACTATTTGAGTAATGTGATTTTAAACAGAAATGATACGACGTCAGTTACCACCAAAAGTCACGTCATGACGTCATCTTGTTTATCAACTCAAACGTACAGAAAATTATAATGATATATCGCAATAAATTCTGCATCTCTAAACTTCGATGGCCTGGGATCTAAGTTGCCACAAAAAAACTTTACCAGTATCTTTATATATACTTAAATATATACATAGCATACGTTACCGTACCGATAGTCTTATGTGACATGTCTAGGTGAATGGGTATACACTATGCTAAAATTTATTCTGTGTAAACATACGTTAATCAAACAATCAAAACGTCCAAAGTTGGTTGTGTTTATAAGGATATGTGAATTGTATATGTTTATTAAGTGTTATTAAAACTAACACATAGGCTAGTAAAGTTTTCGTTTACATTGATTTGATTTAAAAACGAGGCATTTTTCTGTGTTTTTTTGATAACGTCAAAGGGAGACAAATCGGATATATATATATATATATATATATATATATATATATATATATATATATATATAATGGACAATTAACACATACACACTTTGTATTTAAACAAAAAGTGATGGCAACATTTATATTTGTTGTTGGGACAATATTACACGCTGCATATGGTAAGTGTATAATCTTTTCATATACTTATATACTAACAAAAATAGAAATGTTCCTCATATATAGCTGATTTAGCTATCTCTGTGCTTATATGATATATCTAATGTACATGTGTTTTTTACCCAGGCGATGTTGAAGATACGATAATGTGGACTTTACCTTATATACATGGTGTACATAGCGCTAATGTCAAGAACTTTCATTTCAACTTTTTCCATGTGCACGCTATACATGTGGTCGACAGGTTTTCAGTCTACGTCATATGATTAATGTTATAGAGGCCAAATTGAAAATTAATTCATATTATTTAGCTTTTCGTAGTTATTAGCATGCTGCGGATTTCTGAAAACGGACGCAATTTGGATGATTGAGCCACTTGAGGCACGTTATCAGCAAGCATGGGCTGCTAACGATCTGCAATGTCCTGATTAACCCCGAGATACGAAGTCTCGGCACAGACTAGTCGTAACCGTTTGTGTCGTAACTCCCAACCAATCAAATAATGACCCGATGTCTCCGTGCTGCCACGTTGTTATGGACACGACGTCACCTGAACTGGTAATGGCAGATCAGGTCCATTAGGCAATATTTGTCACAGATCAGTGTTTTGACATGATCAGTAGTTTTCCCTGATCTTTACCAACACTTAAACTATTTGGGTCATAAAGCGAACACCAAAATGATACTCTTTGTGATCTGACTCAGGTGTTGCAGCGGTTATAGAACAATTTGCAAAATTAATTGGTTGAGAAGCCGTAAAATTATTTTATACACACACCTGCAAATGGTGTTCACACTCGTTTTTAACGAAAATTAATTTAAGTGACAAAATCTGAAACAAACTCGTTGACCTTAACCTTAAATAACGAATGTCTGATATTTTGTGATTCTTGGCTGGTACGTAAGCACTGGTTATAGCCGTTATTTTGAAGTCACCCATTGTTTTTAATAAAAACCTAACAACTCAGCTGAGAGGTATTCAATATACTCAGCCGATAAAAAAGTAGTTCTATCGAATATGTTTGAAAATTAAATTGAGTTTAAGCGTATTTAGCTATAAATCAATTGAATCATAGAATAAATGATAAACCTCGTCAATTAATCTTTATATGCTCACAGCAATGATTTTTTAAAACATTTTTTTTTTCAAATATGTGGGTTATTTGGTAGTCTATCCCAGTCCTGATATCTCCCATGCCTGTCCCACAATTCATAGCTATTCAACGCTTACTAACTGTGACGCCATTCAACTGACCAATCAAAGTGCTCAAATCCCATTCCTAGTTTATTGACACAATCGGTAGAGCTGGGTCCGCTCTACAGATTAGTTATTTGGCGTCTAATGTAATGATACGTTTGTATAACTGCGAGCGACGTGACTGATGCTGAAGACGCCATTTTTCCTGCTACTGATAGCTGGTCATCAACTCATCAAATTGAGGACAATCGGCAAAAGTGAATTTTGTTCAGTCTTATTATTACGGCCTACTTTACAGTTCTTCTTATTATAAGAAGCATTCAGAAACAAATTGTGAGCATAATTATGTACGCCTATTGGTCTTTTATAACAATTGTGAATTTCATACCCCTGGGTCTCACGGTTTGGCCCTCTGATGGGGCCTACTTTTCTAAATCTATATAAGAGAAAATGACAAAAACGTTGTTTCTTATGACAGTATACTTATGTGAATTTTTTTGGTGTGATTTGTTGTTACTGACATTACAGTTAATACCTATGTGAATTAAATGGTCTCCACCCCCTGAGGTCTTAGGGGCGGGGCCAAAACAGTCAAATTCAAAGTAGACTTTAAAAATCTTCTTATTATTATAGGAAGCACTGGAAAACAATTGGTGTGTTTGACTATGGTCGCCTATGAGTCCTTTATAAATATTGTGAATTTCATGCACCTGGGTCTCAATGTTTGGCTCTGGGGGTGGGGCCTACTTTACTAAATCTATATAAGAGAAAATGACAAAAACCGTCATTTCATATGACTGCATACTTATTTGAATGTTTTTGTGTGATTTGTTTTTGCTCTCCCCCCAGGCCCAAAACAGTAAAATTCAAGGTAAACTTTAAAAAATCTTCTTCTTATTATAGGAAACACTGTAAAACAAACTGTAAGCATAATTTATGAGGCCTATGAGTCTGTCATAAAAAATGTGAATTTCATGTCCCTGGTACTCACGGTTTGACCCTTGGGATGGATAATACTTTACTAAATCTATATCAGAGAAAATGATGTTATTTATTGATGCACATATGATATTCGAAATCCATGTTTGAATTTTTGCCGCTTCCCGAAGGACAGAAATTGGAAAACAGATTCATATAGCTTTATGTCATGAAGAATAATCAGGTGACCGTTTAGGCCCATGGACCTTTAGTTAGCTCTACTGGCCATATGCCAGGAGGTATTATGCGACTGCACGTTGTCCGTCGTCTGTCGTCCGTTAGCAGCACTTTCTCTGAAACCACTAGGCCAGTTAAACTCAAACTTAACATGGATGTTTCTCATGAAAAAGATGAAAATAAGTATGTAGTAATGGTCACCATATACTATAGTTTTATTAGATTTGTTCAAATTGTGTCCCTAGGGCTCAATTAGGGGACACATGATTATAATACACATTAATAAAAAAAAAAAATAAAACGAAACTGATATTGCCTATATTTTCACAGAGGCATTGTTTGGTCAAGGAGATTCAGATTTGTTAAAATGACTGGATTTTACTGTATGAAGTGGTCAGGAGGGGGCCCAAAAGGGTAAACATTTGGAATTTCTTAAGAAAGATTTGTGCAGAATTATTATTCAGTTAGAGTTCTGAAAGTTTTTTTAGTTATAGCAAATAAAATATGGTTCAACGAGCAGGATTTAATTTCCATAAGGGGCCAGGTGTGATCTCAAAAGGATTAAAATTGAATATTTTCAAATATCTTCATCTCAACAACTGGTCAGTCAAATCAGTTTATATTTTATATAAAATTATCCCGATGAGTAGGGGGTTTGAAGTTTGTACAAATCAAGGGGCTGGAATGGATAGAGGCTTTGTATGGGGACTTTGAGAGAAGAAAATTCTCATTTTCTCCAGCATTTTTGCAAAAACAATTTTGAATTTGAGATTTAAACCATTGTGTAGAATAAGCAAATAAGTTTTGTTACATAAAGAGGGTTGAAATTCCATAAGAAGCCTGAGGGACCCAAAAAGAGTTGATTTTGTGAAATTTCAAAAACTGATTAGTCGAATTTGTTACATAAAAAAACAACCAATATTTACAAGTAGAGTGTCCACAGACCCTTTTGGGCCTTTTTTTTTTAAATGTCAAAAATCTCCGACAGCAGTACATGGTCAAGATAGTTGGGAAGTAGCATGTTCTCATGATAGGTCCTCTGTGGTCAGTTTTTGAGTCGCCAGAGAAACGGATATTTAAATCAATTGTGACAAAACTTTCACTGTAGTAGAGATATCACAATCTGAAATGATGTCAATACTGTAGACTGAAATTGTTAGACAAAAAGAGTGCTGTTCAACCATTTGTTTTGCTGTATTGTGAGAAATAAATTCAATAATTAGGGAAAAAAGGGGAAAAAACACTCTTCCTTGTAATACTTTCTTCGTGAACCTTCAATAAATATTTCCCTATAAAAACATGCACCGGCCACCAGTATTTTTAGTACTTAGATTTATTTTTACCCCCATCGCCTTCCACATGGTATCACTATGAAAGTGCTCGTGTTAGCTAGATTGAGTGGAATGGAATCTATCCACACATGAATAAACATGATATTTAATTATGATTCATAACTATTACCTGTTTGGCTTTCTGAAAATGCTTTTTTGCTCAGTATATGTCTATCACTAACATTGATAGAATAATGTGTTTTTTATCGAATTGTATATACAACCTATGTAGTGAAATATAATGCGATACATACAACCATGAGTTTAAAAATTCTCAAAAACTGATTCTATGACAATTATGTTATGTTGAGTATGGGTGACACTGTAAAACAATATCGTAGAAAGAACATGATAGCATGATGTAGACAAAAACTAAATTGTTTACAAAATATATGTAACAACTATTTTAGATACCACCCTTTAACTTTACAGGTGCGATTGGAATAAGTCATTCAGATATCAATGTTACTTTAATCAGTTATTGAATAACGTCTTTAAGTTATGCACCTGGATAGTCTTGTAGAGATAATGTATATCAAACAGGAGACATAATATTCACAGGTATTCAATATAAAAAGGTAATCTTCAATCTGGTTAACAGGTGCACTAGTGATGGCATACGCAAATTTGTTCGGTTACTGTGCAAAAATCAAATCAGTAAATCACACAATAATAACGAAAACCATATGACGAAGATAAGGATAAATAAATTTAACCAATGTCGTCAACTGTTAAAGGATTTAGACGGATTTCACTTAGAATGAGTACCTAGTCATTCAAGTTATCGCAGAATTAAAAGGTTTAACCACCAAACACAGTACGTTAACATCAATATATCATAGACCTATTATAGCATATGGTTAAAAGACAACTCTTTTAGAGCATCAAAACCAATATGTTACGAAAATTTTTAATTGACACCGCCATAAATATCAGGTGAAGCACGATTCTGTTGTTGTTATTTCAATAATTATCTCCTTTTATGAAATAGTAATTCCTTTCACTGTATTCAAATTATTCAATGGGTTTCTAGGTCTATCCTTTATATGGCGTGTGGGTAGATCATTAACAAAATCATAATCATATAGTACATGTATGAAAATTGTCTTCAGTCCATATATGTTACGTGCTAAATCAAGATATATAATCTATTGCTGATGCCATTGCTATTAAGATCGTTGATTCTATATTAGTGTGCACTTGATTGCCATTGTACCAAAATGATTAAATTTAACCCATTCATTATGTACGAGTGTATCTAAACTATCAAAATGTGTGCTCATGAAGTGTTGGTTATACAAACAGAGAATATGCAAAATGTTACTCAATATTTTGAAAACGCTTGCAGTAAATAAGTAGTTCTTTGTTTTATCATTTATAAGGCTAACAAATTACCTTTTGTCTTGCTATATTGCATTTTATTCTATGAGCTTAATATACGCTAATCAATACCTTCTATTCGTACAATGATTGAATACTGCAAATTGAAAATTGAACTCGGATTTTTTCCATTTGGAAGACAATTATAGGATTTTATCTATACTGATAGAAATATAGGCGACTCGTATTTTTAAGTATACGAAATATATTTTTGTAAGTAGACAAGATTCCAATACTCAGCTTATATGAGTATTAAAAACATGTAAGTCAATAACAATTAGTTTTTGAGTTTATTTAGCTGTTTTTTTAACTATATATGTACATACTGTTTGATACAAGTGTCTTAATTTTAAGAGGTTTTGAATTATTCAATTGCCACATATAAAAGTAAATCTCTGACATCAAAAGCAAATATTCAGTATATACAAACCTGAAAGGTTACGTTATTTTTAAATTTGTAATTTGTCATGGTATATGCTTTCTTTTGGATAAAAATCATGTTAGTAGATATTAATTATGAAACCATCAGTTATGTTTCGTTTATTTGTTGAATTTGATGATCATTTACCGATGATTTCTGTTCCAAACTCATTTTAACATTTGGTTACTAAAATCAGATGTGTTACTCGCAAGAATCAAATAGAATATACTTTACACTTTGAATCAAAGTAAAGATCATTTTAATTGCATCATTAGCTCATATTGGCATGTATCTGTATCGTTGGCTTTCGAACGGAAACCAGTTGTAACTTTATCAAATAGTAGCATGTACATTTTAAAATAATTTCATTTTTGATGTTTTTTATATTAATGCGGATCGAATACGTTACCAATGCGCGGGCTAAGTTGCATAGCCTTGTACAATAAAATGAATGGTTTCCCAGTTCTTAAATTCGGACAGTAATGTACAGAGGGCTCCAAATAATAATTTTAATTAACAAATGTAATAGGTACATGTAATACCGTGTATTTAGTAAGAATACAATGTACACTATGTGAACTGAGTTGATGAAACATGCTACATGTGTACAGGAATCAATCAATGCATTGGAGACCAATTAGAATGATAGCACTGAATGTGTCGATGATGATTATGGCTATAAAGTATGTAATTAAACAACATTAATAATCGTATAATCCACATTATATTACGTTGTAGTTGTTCGTGAAATACAATGCATTGACATTAATGTTTAATACTTGTAACATAAATGTAAAGTTAACATTCTTAAAGTAGTACTAGTTTTAAATAAATATTCTAGTATACAATAAAGAATCTTATTACTGAACGCACACAAACGAAATGAATATCAATGAATTAGTATCAATGACAATTTATCCAAATGATTTAAACATGTTTACATCGATTGTGAAACACTTTCCTATAACTTAGACAAATTACACTCGAAGTCATCCTTGGTAGAAACAGTTCAACACATATGCGGATAAAGTGCTGATTTTACCTAGGAAGACCCAGAGCGTGATTTGTGATAATTTACTTTGCGTATATAGTAATCACATATTTGAAATGGAATAATCTTAGGTGATTGAACAACGAGACGCACCTTTAACTTTCCAACATTGTTTGGTAACACTGCTCCCCGGCAAACATGTAATAGCATCTCCACTGACACAGCATGACATGTCCACTTTGCTTTCACACGGAACAGAGTATGTATCTGATGATTTTTCTTCTGAACCAATCTAAATATTGGTATAAATAGTTTACACGTACCATATTACGTCTTGAAACACATTTCACTTTCTTAGTAGTCGTACCGTCGAGGTTTAAAACATCATAGATTGTATTAGCATATCGCATAATTTTCTTGGAATTACCCATGTAAGCTATATTGTTATTGTGCAAATCAAGATATTTGCCTGCCAATCTTAATCTTATATTACGGCAATGCAAAGATTGACTTGAAATATTGATTTAATTTAATTTTTTAAAGTATTACATGCACAATAGTAGTGTGAAAATTATTTTATATTTGAACAAACTGCGAAAGGAATCTATGTGTTCATAAACGAATTATGGTATGTGCTAATCAGAAATGTTGATACATGTATGAGGCTATCACACTGATGACAAATCAGGTAAGTATACAATTTGATCCAATCTATCAAGCACTTTTTTTGCTTGTTCAATATCTATGTTGGCTCAACAATTTAAAAAAAACTCCAAAAAGGGAATTGTAAAAAAATAGTTCACGAAAGTTGACATGTGAAAGTTGTGCATATATGCTATCTACTATATAAGCTGAATGTCATGAAAAAGAAAAATTATTTTGACTAAACTAAAACGAAAATAACACCAGTAAGATTTTTCTCGATAATACCCATATTTATTAACAGCCCCGCAAATCTAACTTAATATCAATATATTTGACATGACCTTCGACAAGTAAACTCCATTGAATTTATCATTGACATATACCTTTATTGTGACGTTAACCTCTGGAGATCCTTTTTTATCTAGTACACATTTGTGATTTTTGCTGTTTTTCGCTACGACAGATTCTAATCGTGGTGGATAGCTTTGGGCAGCTGAAAGTATAGCAAATGTATACATATAGTTTCGCTTTAGAATATAAAGTAATAAAACTGCCAATGTTTGCTTTGTTACATATACCCTTAACATTCTTCTGTGTTAATATGTTGGGCTATTTGTGTCTCAATTCAAAACCTTTTTATCAAAGAAAAGTCACATTATGTATTTCCAATATGTATAATCAATGCTCAATTTGAGACATAAACATTAACACATCTTCTGAACCACTAACTACATGAGGTTCTGGCAACAAAGCGAAAACAAAACTAGATGGTGATGTTGAAAATAAGAACATGTGTATCCCACAAGTTGACGCATGCAGTATTATGGAGAAAGACAAATTATTACTCTGGACATTTTATATATTTACAATTAAGTAAACATTTAGTTAAAATCCATCGAAGTAGGACATTGTGACTATATGCAAAACTATATTCCTTCTTTACAACGGGTTTTGACGTAATGGTTTGATAGCTTACCATGACAAGTCAAAACCTAATACCGCGACAACAAACACTTTGATGAAAGGTGATACGGCGGGTTAAATTTACAATCACTCTACGTCATAATGGTACCTTCAACCAAGTATCAAATATATCATGAATGGTATAGTAATGTTATGTACGTAGTAACTATCTTCAGACTATTGAACGTAGTGAATTACAATATTTTCAGTTACAATTTGTGTAATATTGTTTTATCAATGAAAATAGCCATTTATATTATAATGGTTTGTTTATATATTTAACTTTATTCAAAGACCTGATAACATACAGATAGAATATATCATTAGTATCTATACAATTTACGTGACATATTTGTTTTTATTAAACTAGCAATAAATTTAAATGCAAACGTGTAAAGCGTTATTTGACATGTAATATGTAATATGGATACCTTTTTCTCTTATTGATATTTGATAATTATGAAACGTGAAACAAAAGTATCCGTTTGTTTTTATTTAAATGCAATTTTGTACTAGAGCTTTGTAGCTTCTTTAAATAACATTTTGATTATAACATTTTCACATCTTTTTTAAATTTTCCCGTTTATGTTTTTGAATGACTATACTCCTAAAATGTTGTTTGTTTCTTTTTCGTTCGATTTTAAGGTAGTTTGCATCTATCCTATTGGATATTTTGGCATCTGACGTTATTTATCAAAAATAGGTATAATTGCTCTCGGAAGTCTCAGCTTTCGTTAAAGCTTTGTTTTATCTAATATAGTACCGCAGTTTCTCGTTATCAGCGCCTTCCGGTGGTTCTTATTGTTAGGTCGATTTTCGCAGTTTTTCAACTGTTAAATTATCAATATGTATTCAAAAATGATTGCAATAAGATTATTAAACTTCTTATTTCGTTTCCTGTGGTAACGTTCATGCAAATAAAATATAATTTGTGTTACCTTGACAAATTATCATTACGCCGGGGTTAATATAAACGTGAATTTTAACATTTACGACTGATTACGTGAAAAAGCTCTGGTACAAGGTGTATCCCCTCTATACCTCCTTCTCTCCTATTCTCTGTCTATCAGTGAAAGGAAACGGCCACAGCAACAGCATAAAATACACGCATAAATAAAAATGGAGAAGAAGTGATAGTAGGAGTAGCAATAACAAAACTGGAGAGCTTAAACATGATGGAAACTTGCACTTAACCTCAACAAATACTGTACATAATTGGTATACGTAGAAATATCTACAACACATCCGGATAAATGTTTATGAAGATAAATGACTGTAATTTATGAATGTATTGGCAAGTTTACAAAGAAAAACGGCCAACTACAGTACTGCACTTCGCATATGTAGTGCAAAATTCATACCGGATATGTATTTATTTCTCTGACATATGTGATTTGATGTGTTTCATTTTTAGAAACGTTTGTACTTACTGGTGCAGCTCGACACTGTCTAGTACGTAATTTATTGTAATATCACTTCAATATTTCAATACATGCATATTTTGTTTATATGTTAAACGGTTCGAATTAACATCATAAACGCAATTAATAGCATTTTAACAATGAATTTAAATCAATTTAATCAGCATATAATACTTGATTTTATGCATTCTTCTACTTAAACTCTGAACAATCAAATGCAAAACAGTTTGGCTAATGATTATTACATGCTTCACCATAACGCTGCAATTTATTATTTTCAATATTTGAAATAAAAAATTTACTTCCATGACCTTTTATAATATTGACTCTTGGCAAGGGAAGACTACTGATAATGATTACGCTTTAGATACGATAATCTATTTTGATAATAAGCAGTTATGTTTTATTGATCATATAGCTTGATACGAGCTAATTAACCTATACTACTCTTCTTTAAAAGACTGTTAAACGTATTATCATATTATATGGTATAGAGACCAAACGACAATGCCTGTAAGTGGCGAGAGTTTGATAGGTGACCTACCTAAAATACTAAGCGCAGCTGGTTTACTTGTAAATGCAGAATTTGTCGTTGTTATCATAACACATGTATAATTTGCAATATCCGTAGATTGTACTCCTAAAACAATAAGTGCTCCATTACCACCGTGCTTAACATTATCAAAGTTAGAAGTAACAGCACTTGATCCACTTTGAGACATGAGTGTAGTCGTTCCATTTTTCCATGTAACAAACTTTGCATTTGCATAATTGTCAATTTCCCACGATATTGTAACGTCACTGCTTTCACAGCCCTGTACTGCTGTTGGTTGTTTTAAAAATTGACCCTCTGCAAATAAATAAATCTAATATTACGAAAGGTATACTAGATTATGCAATGAAATAAAACATAAAAAATAACATCAATTTAAACATAAGGTCAACTGTTAGACCTGCTAAGTTTGAAGATCAGTTGAGCTTCTGGCATATTTGTATAGGCATTCGATAAGTGTACATTCTGGTTACATTTTCATGTTAAGTAAAATATTTTATAGAAACAGCATTTTTGGTATTTAGATTTTTTATATAATTACCTAAATACGATGTAGGAATGAACTATTAGGAAAACAATAAGTACAGTGAGATATCACAACTGTTCTATGAAGCGAACTGATCTATGGCACTGTTTTAAAAAATAAGAACAAATATAACAAACCAAATCGGCATCATTCGAAGAACATAGCCACCAAAGTAGTATTAATGCATTTAATTTCAATATCATTAACTCTAACCACTGAGGTCGTAGGTTCGAGTTCAACGCGGTTCAAGAACTTTGTGTGAGAAAACTTGCTGGTGGTTCTCCTCAAAGTATTACTGAGGCCGTTCTGTTCTATTAAAAGAACGTGTTGTCCCTCATAATATGTAATGTTTTAAAATTTGTTAATTAAAATAAAGTGGAAACTAAATTTTCAATTTTTCCTGCTCTTTATCATTTCGGATATAATACGTTTGCTCATATTGTATTTGCCATTCGTTTAATGTTTAACAGCCTTTATCTATTATCCGAATGAAAAATCTAAAACAAACTATTGACAAATAACATAACCCGAAATTAAAAGATCAATGGTTTTGTTAAATAATGTTGCTTTTTGACTGTTACTACATTTGAGAAATGCACGTATGTTTTAACATTTGCACTAGTGACACATTTGCTTTCAAATATATATATATATATGAAAAGATTTACAATTTCGAAACAAGTAAGCAATTCCAACTCTCACAAAATACAATAACAACAAAAACGTTAGATGTTTTATTGGGCGACATATTTTGTGGCGATTCACGCATTTAACTTCAACTTAACTACAATGAAACTACCAATTCACACTTGATGTTTTAAAATTTTACTTCCTCTTTCCGTGCCGTGAAAGCTTTGTGTCCGGCAACGTATTGCAGTAAACACGTGTCAAACAATACTAATAAGTATGCTTAAATACACATTATCATAAACGTTTTAAATCAAATATACGTACATGATATCTCATAGTTTAATTCGAACATATTAATACCTGAACATTACTGTGTTTTTATACTTTTAAGGATTCTTCCTCAATGAGTTTCAATTTTATGTCATTACTTTAATAGTATATGGCAATTGGTATTTTCTTACTATCTATTAGGAATGAATTTGATAAATGCATTTCATGGATAGTGTGGCAATATATAGGGTTTGTTATATCAAGAAAGAACTCTGTTTGAAATTGAATGATCTCTACAGTACGGATATCAAACGCCGTATTGAAGGTAGTTGATTTTAGTACATACGGCACAACACAGCTTGAACCAGTGGTTGACGGATGAAACATTTGTAATCGATTGGCTTATCAAACAATACAATATTTACCTTAAAAAAATAATACAATTAGAAAAACTTAACTTAATCATTATTATGCTAAAATAAGTTTGATAACCCAAACACAAAAGGAAAGCATGTTATAAGGCCACAAATGTCTTACTTAAAATATCAGCAGACAACAACTAGGAATCATATCCTCGTTATTAAAAGTTAGCTTAATGAAAAGGAAAGCCATACTTGCTTGGAATAAATTTTGTCTGCAAACCATTACCACTTTCGTTATATATACTCAGTTAGAAACAGAGCATACTCTACCGTAACGTTAGTCTTATATTGTCTTTCTCGGCAAATAGAAACTGTATTTTGTGTTAACATAACTTAATAATACAATAATAACGTCCTATGATCAATTGTAACCATAAGGGCATGTGATCTGTATATGTTTGTTAAGTGTTATTTCAAATATAATAGACTATTATATTTTGATAAAATTTAAAAAAGAGGCACTTTAAATATGTTTGAAATATTGTCAAAGGGAGACAAGTAAGACATAAGTACTAGTTTATGCGTACTTTGTTTTAAACACATACGGGAATGTGATTTAACATAAAAAAACAAAAGATGGCAGCGTATATAGTGTCAGCGGTTCTTGTTGGGACAGTTTTACATGCTACGTATGGTAAGTATATACTCTCTACATACACATAAGCATGATCAGATATGCCTTGTCCTCATTAATGTATAATATGTTTCATCATAATATAGATAATACAAATGTTGTGAAATATAATGAGGTACATATAATCTTGAGTTTTTTTTATAGACATTCTGACTAAAAGTAAGTATGCAACGTCGAATGGTGACAATACTGTAAAAAGATCAGCTGGTATATTGTCAAACAAATATAATTGCTGAATGTATATATGACATAGTGATAATAGTATAATAATATATTGTGCATGTTTATCTTTTTTAGTAACTTGAAGTGATAATGATGTTTTAAGGTCTCGTAGGTCGAAATAAACGGCCGGATATAGAGATTTAATGTACATATAATTGGATTTACAATGATGTAACTTTTATATGTGACACTCAAATAAACTATTACAGTCTTAAAGTCTAAAGTCTGTAAAGGAGGCCAATCATTTGAAAATATATATTTATTTTAATATCATAAAAAAATGTTTAAGTTTCGAAATATATGTATTCTTTTTTTCTTTTAATCGATATATAACATTTTTAGTTAATATTCATGTGACATTATTCTGCGTGTGCGTCCGTCGTTTCACATTTCAACTCATTAAAATTGTTGTTCACACAGTACACTGCATATCAATTTTAAATTGTTAATATATTATAATGTACATAATCCATTAATGTAAACATAATTTATGTATAGAATAGGTTTCTTTAAAATAATATATCATAAAAAGATGAATGATAGTAGTATACTCAATGATAAACATAGAAATTTGACGAAAATTATAAAATACCCAAGAGTTAAACATAATTTCAAAGTAAATGTTTACCTGTAAATAAAGTCAGCTCATTTCTGTACAGACAGAATTGCATTCCAAAATACAAAGGTAAACAATAACACAAGTTGAAAGAAGTCAGGATTTTTTAACGTCAAAGTGTACTTGAAACTTTGGAGTAGTTAATTACGTTCTCGCTATAGGATTTAGGAAGGCTTGGCGTTTGAAACTTGCAGAATGATTGTCTGCTGGAACAACAACAAGCCCAACACTGTACATCTTACTACATAGTTGTGCCCCTTTTGATTCTTATGTTCAAAAAAATGTACTATGTAATTTGGTTTGAACTATTTTCAAAATGGTTCATAATGGTTGTGATTTCTTGCTGCAGATGAGTAGAGCAAAAACTGGCATAGTATATACTACAATAAGACGGAATAGAAGTCGGGACATATACGTCTCACTACACAGTTACGCCCCATTTTCCCCATAGTAACATGATTCTTTTGCTTAAAAACAATGCCTATGTAATTTTGTTTTGAAATATTGTCATAATGGGTCTTAGTAGTTGTGATTTCTTGCTACAGATGAGTAGAGCAATAGTTGGTATAACATGTACTGTAATAAGACATCACTGGTGTTAAAAAGGCGACTTTTTATAGGATTTCAACAGATGCATGTATTTATGAACATTTGAGGACCTCTCTTTTACAAATAATCCTAGGGTGTCACTGCACCCTCTTTTGAAAATAATATGTGGAATATGTTTAACGTGGTAATCTTAGACCGTATTTTATCTAGAACTAAGAAAAAAATCAATTGTTTAGTTAAGTAAAAACTGATCAAATGCTTGAAAAATAAGCGCGTCAATGCGTAAGACAGATCATGTTTTGGCAAAATAATCTCAGATGCAGTTAAATTATTGAATTTGAGAATTTTATGATGACGTTTCATTAGAAATCTGTGGGTTTTGACAAATATTTAACAATAGTATGGCATTGTATTGATGGAAATGTAAATAAAATAAATTTGATTTTGTATCAATCAGTTGTTATGCTTTACAAGTAATGATGCTGTGAAAAGAAGTGCTTGTTAGTGTTTGCCAATAGGCACCAAGGATTTATTGTAATGTTCTACCAAAGTAGCAATGTTCATGGAATTTACAAATTGTCAGATGTTTCAAGGAAGGCTAAAGTCATTGTCTCAAATTCACCTTCTGTCTTCATGAAATGGCTACACCTTGTTGGCATGTTTACACCATGAAAAGAGTCTAAATTGTCTGTTTCAGATATTTGTTTTTACACCAATGCATGCGTATAACTTGATATTGACAATGTTAGAAATGGACCATATCCATTTCATTTTTTATAAAATCAGCATAATCTCGGTTGAGGAAAATGGACGGGTCTCAGTAGCCGATGATGCTTTGCGAGTTATCGCGACTTGTCGCTTGGTCATTTTAGTTTGTAATTTTATCGAATATGTGGGGGAATCGTACCATTTTTTTTTCTGGTATCTTATTTCATTTTATTGTACAAGCTATTGACTTGAATTTATTACTGTAACTGCACCATTTTAACCAATGTTTATAATAATTATAATAGAGACCAGTCTCACGTTGTTCCTTCAATACAATATGAATATTTGCAGGAATACAATTCAAAACTTCCAGTTGAGGATTTGGATTATTTTTAAATTGCTGATTTATATTTATTTAACGAAATAATTTAATAGAAAAGCATTATATAACAACATCAGTTGTCTGTAGCTCAATATTAAATGACGATATAAGAAAGTGTTAGTTTTATCATTTGTTAAAGAAAATAAGTTATTTATGTTTTCATCCTGGGAACAAACAAAACCTCATTCATTATATGTGCAAACAGCATGAATATTCGCCTTCGTTTTAGTTTGCTCTGTTACTTTATCGTTACCTTTTTCCTGTACTCCCAGCAATGATTTTGGTACAGGTTCTGTGCTAATGACGGCTCAAATTTTGGTATTTCTACTAGTCTTCTTACACAATGGGTAGTGATATAAGTTCATGGGTATCCGCCATAGATTTATTTAATATTTGAAAATTTCCCTTCATTTGTTATATAATATCTATGAAAATCATAGCGCGTTTTATAACTCGAGCTAAGGGCAGCGTATATTGTATAATCAGTTTTAATCGCAAGCCTCACCGTACTTACAACAAGCTCTGTGGGAAGCATCACCGTTTACCTCGTCAATGTTTGGTCAGTTACCGGGCCAGTGGATATCCTTTATCTTAGTTACTAATATATACACTCTCGGACCGCACATGTCTTATCGCTAGCTTTTTCACACATACGCAATTAGCTCTGCTGGGAGCATGACGGATTAGCTCGTCGCTGATTGGTCAGTTACCTGGTCAGTGGTGATAATTTGTCTCAGTTATTACTCAAGACACTCTCGGAACACACGTAGTTATTTGTTACCACATTTGTTTTACGTTTTGATTAGTGTCTAAATTTTATTGTTCCTTGTTTGAACAGTGATGCAGGTATTTTGTTTTTAATTGACTATTGTCAATTTCTTGTGTTTTACATCTGGATTGTTTACACGCCACAGACTTTTAATTTCAACGCATGTTGTTGTGTACGTAAACAAACATGGCAGATACTTCTGTGCGCGTCGCAGTTATAGGTCATAGTTTCGTTCGTCGTCTTGGACATGCTTTTCTTCATCTGTGTGTGGGGGTATGTTAGCAGATTATGGATTGGTAGAATGCAGTGTTGTTCATAAAGGATTTGGTGGATTGCGAGTCACGGACAAGAATGCGTTCTGCTCCATTTTCATACGTTTTTTACTGGAAGTTGCACCGGCGGTTGTTATACAAATTGGAGGTAATGACTTATGTGAGCATATTCATCCATTGACACTAGCCAGTGATTTGGAGGACTTGGCTGTTATGCTACAAAATGACTATAATGTCGGTCAGGTTGTGATATGTGAAATATTCACCAGGATTAAACCACGGTGTATTTCTGCCGAAATGTACGAGGACATGCGGGTACACACTAACACAATATTAAACACATTGCTTGATGTCCATGATAATATTCGCTTCTGGCGTCATAGACAGATCTTCGGGGCCCGAACACCCATCTTCCGTGACGATGGCGTCCACCTGAAACAGTTTGGACAGCAGCGGTTCCACCGGTCCATACGACATGCCATCATGACAGCAAGGAGGCGCATTGGGTGATCATAAATTCATGGGGAGTACTGTATTTTTTTCTATATTTATATATCGACTTTGTCATTTTAATTATGTAATACGATCAGTACGGACTTCTGTATTGTTATGACACTTGTGTATATATAACTCTCAATGGTCCCGAATCCGATATTCGTATATACTTCGATACTGCAGGACCGTGTCCTGTCAACTTCTATATGTTATACCATATCCTTAGTATATTAACATGTGTATACACTCCACCATTTCAAACACAAAAAGAGTGTCTAGCGTTCTGATTTCATTACATTGCTTTACGTCAATTTAACAACTACCGTGAGTATTTAAACTTTACCACGGGCATATGTTATAAGTAGCTTCTGTGGGCATCTGGTTTCACCACGGGCACTATATCCATATATTTAAACAAAGCTTCCGTGAGCATTTAGGCTCTAACACTAGCATTATATGTGTTTTTCCAGCTTCTGTCAATCTTTATGCTTTACCACGGGCACTATAAACATTTGCAGTTTCCGTGAGCATTGATGCTGTATAACGGACATATGTTTTAGCAGCTTCCGTGAGCACCTGTCTTTACCGCGGACACTATAGCTTTGCATTTTTTTAAGCTTCCGTGGGCAGTTATGCTCTAGCACAGGCCTATATATGTTTTTACAGCTTCCGTGAGCAGTTACGCTTTAGCACGGACACTACATGTGTTTTTACAGCTTCCGTGAGCAGTTATGCTTTAGCACGGGCACTATATGTGTTTTATAGCTTCCGTGAGCATTCATGCTTTAGCAGGGGCAATATATGTGTTTTTACGGCTTCCGTGAGCATTTATGCTTTAGCACGGGCACTATATGTGTTTTACAGCTTCCGTGAACAGGTATGCTTTAGCACGGGCACTATATGTGTTTTACCCCTTCCGTGAGAGGTTATGCTTTAGCACGGGCACTATATGCGTTTTACAGCTTCCGTGAGCAGTTATGCTTTAGCACGGGCACTATATGTGTTTTACAGCTTCCGTGAGCAGGTAGGCTTTAGCACGGGCACTATATGTGTTTTAACCCTTCCGTGAGCAGTGATGCTTGAGCACAGGCACTATATGTGTTTTACAGTTTCCGTGAGCAGTTATCCTTTAGCACGGGCACTATATGTGTTTAACACCTTCCTTGAACAGTTATGCTTTAGCACGGGCACTATATGTGTTGTTTGTTTGTCTTACACATTCCGTGAGCAGTTATGCTTTAGCACGGGCATTATATGTGTTTTCACCCCTTCCGTGAGCAGTTATGCTTGAGCACGGGCACTTTATGTGTGTTCACCACTTCCGTGAGCAGTTTTGCTTTAGCACGGGCACTATATGTGTTTTACAGCTTCCGTGAGCAGTTATGCTTGAGCACGGGCACTATATGTGTTGTTTGTTTGTGTAACACCTTCCGTGAGCAGTTATATTTCAGCTCGGGCACTATATGTGTTTTACAGCTTCCGTGAGCAGTTATGCTTTAGCACGGGCACTATATGTGTTTTATTTATCGCTTCCGTGAGCAGTTCTGCTTTACCACAGGCACTTTATGTGTTTTGTCCAGCTTCCGTGAGCTTTATGCTTTACCACGGGCACTATTTATGTTATCAACAGCTTCCGGGAGCAGTTATTCTTTACCGCGGGCTCTATATGTGTTTTTACAGCTTCCGTGAACTCTTATACTTTTCCACAGGCACTATATATGTTCTTATAAGTTTCCATGAACGTTTATGGTTTACCATGGGCATATTGTATTAGCAGCTTCCGTGAGTACCCGGCTTTACCATGGGCGCTCTATATATTTGTATTCAGCTTCTTTGAGCCATTATGCTTTACTTTATGTGTTTTTACAGCTTCCGTGAGCATTTATGCTCACACATGGGCATACGTTACTACAGCTTCCGTGAGCAACTGGCTTTACCACGGGCATATTCTGTTTTTGTTATTAGCTTCTTCGGGCGCATAAACCTGTTGCATGCTTTCACAGCCAGATTATAGCCTATAATATATTTCCATATCATTGGAATAGTAATACAGAAGGGGTCCCATCACTTGGTATACACCTCCCTTTTTTCACGTTACTAATTTGCTTCATCTATTTTAGGACAATGAGTTCCAGGCAGAAAAGGAAGCGTCCAGCAACACCAGCCATAAACAATCAAAAGCGCCGTTCCACAACTGGAGAGAGTCGGCCACCAATTTGCAATTCACGTTCAGCACCGTCACATACGGCGACAACAAGTCGGCCATCGAATGATGTCTCGATATCTGATAGCAATTATAAACAAGAACCTGCAATTTCAATCAGCCACGATCAACCGGACACTGCTTTTCAACAGCTGACAGCATCCATCACCGCTGCGATTACATCCGAAATACAGGGCTTGGTACAAACAAAGGTCAACGAGGTGCTGGGACTTACAACAGCCGAACCATTGCGTCATGATTTAAGTCACACTACCACAAGCCAAGCCATTCAACCAGGGCATTTGAACATGCCACGTATAAATGTCTCTACTGATTATTTCAATCATGTCCCCTAAACTCTGCTTTTCCAACTAATCCGGCCACTTCTCTTCTCAGTAATCAAACATCAGTTTCTATACCTTTACATGTCTCCGTTCCTCTGAAACTAACTAAGAAGATATGGAACAATGAATTTGTTTATTTTTCTACTGTTTTTTCTGCCAATCCACCACAGTCATTTCAACTCACACACTCTGAGTCTGGAATTTCTGCTGTCACCCCAACCTCATCCAAGAAGTTCCTTTCTATAAAACAATGGACAGATGCTTTCGCCACTTACTCTTCTGTCTATAGGTTAATATATCCAGACATGGCTGACGCCCTCGCCCAATATGGCACCACTGTTCTCTCAATTTCGAGTTCTAGAGGAAATTGGCATTTCTATGACAGACAGTTCCGTCTGCTTAGACAAACGACCCCTTTTCCGTAGAATACGTTTCAAAATGAGCTTTACATGAAAGCTCTGAGTCATAAGCAGCCGTTTCGTTCCACCTTCCAGAGACCTATGTCTCAAGCCAAACAAGCATGTCACAAATACAACAAGGGAGAACACTGCACAGGATGTACGTTTTTACATCGCTGCAAAACCTACTCAGGTCATCATCCACAATTCAAATGCTGGAAACGGTACCCAGAGCAGCCTACTCTCAACCTACCAAACAACCACCTAAACGTTTCAATCCCTTACAACGCTTGCCAAACAGGCAAAATACTGGGAAATCGTAATATATCCCTACCAACTCCGGAAAAAAATGGTGAGTTTTGGAATCGTTTTTAAAAGGATACGACAAAACGTTATCAGACTATTTGGTCAATGGCTTTAAAGAAGGTATCCGATTAAATTATGAAGGCATACGCCGATGTCACGATAGTCCCAATTTACTTTCTGCTCATTCACATGCTTCTATTGTTTCCCAGAAGATTTCGAAAGAACTAGAATCTGGCAGAGTGGCGGGGCCTTTCAGGCATGAACCATTTCCTAATTTTAGGGTTTTGCCGCTGGGCTTGGTTCCAAAACATACCCCTGATAAGTTTCGTATGATACACCATCTGTCTTACCCCAAGGATACTGAGTTTTCAGTCAATGCTAACATACCGACATTTTATACGCGCGTATCATATTCTACAACTGATGACGCAATTTCATGTTTAAAACAAATTGGCAAACACGCTTTTATGGCCAAAACAAACATTGAAGCGGCATTCCGTATAATCCCTATCCACCCAGACGATTACGAACTTTTAGATTTCAAATGGGATGGTTTGTTTTACTTCGATAAGTGCTTACCGATGGGAGCTTCTTCCAGTTGTTATTTTTTTTTAATCTTTTAGTTCTATTTTAATGTGGATAGCCACCCACAAATTTAACGCAAAATGTATTGTTAAAATTCTTGACGATTTCTTATTTTTGGCTCCTTCGTACACACTAGCTTTATAGGACCTCTGCCTGGCTATCGGCGTACCACTATCAAGAAATCTTCATGTACCTTAAAACATATGCTGTCTGTGATTGGATTTTTGAATTTTGCATGTGCTGTTGTCCGACCTAGCAGAGCATTTCTTCGCCGACTTATTAATTTAACAATCGGGGTCAAACAATTACACCACCATGTCAAATTGAACAAGATGGCCCAGGAGGACATAACTATGTAGCTTGACTTTCTATGCCAATTCAACGGAAAATCTTTCTTTTTTTTAATGATACAAACCTTGATAGTCAAACCTTGCAACTTTTCACAGATGCAGCAGGTTCTTTGGGATATGGCGCATTCTACAGTAACAAATGGTTTTACGGCCCATTTCCTTCTCATTGGCGTAAGGTTAATATTACGTTTCTTGAACTTTAACCTATTGTGGTGTGTGTTGCAATCGGGGGCCATTTATGGCGTAACCATACCATAGTTTTCTTTACTGATATTGAGGCAGTGGTTTCTATTTTAAACAAACAGACCTCCAAGGTCCCCAGCATCATGTTTTTAGTTCGTAAGCTAGTATTATCTTGCCTTCAGCTTAATATCCATTTCATCTCCAGGCATATTGCAGGCATTGATAATAGTATAGCTGACGCGCTCTCTCGTTTTCAGATTGCCCGTTTCAAGCAACTGGCCCCAAACTGCGACCAGTACACACTCCAATCAACCACCATCTCTACACAGAGGTCTTCTGCAAGGGGTTGAAACTTAGATGCGCGCATCTCACGCTCCTTCTACGTCCGTCACATACCAAAGAGCTTGGTATTTGTTTGGCCAGTTATCTCAACATGTTTTTGGACAGACACTCAGCCCCGCCGTTTCGGCATCAGTTATTGCTCTTTTTGTATCATACCTACACCAACTGCAAATGACTTTTAAAACAATATCGACATATTTATCTGCAATTAGTTATGTTCATAAGATCCTTCATGTGTCTGACCCGACCAGTGCTTTCCTGATAACCTCTATGGTAAAAGGCGCACAGAGATCTTCGCCTTCCAATTACAATACCCATTTTAGACAAAATAGTACAAACACTTACACATGTTTCCGCGTCTTCGCATGACAGTACCCTTTTCAAAGCAATATTTTTGTTTGCTTTTAGTACTTTTGCAAGATGTAGTGAAATTGCATGTTCTAGGTTTTACACAGCGGCAACTGTTTTACAATATGACGACGTGTCCTTTCAGTACCATCAGACATACCTACCGATGTAAGTGTCACTTTCAGAAGCTTATATATATAATAACGGCACACCTCACAGTATTGGGTTACCTCATGGTCACACTAAGATATCCCCTGTTACTGCACTACACCAATATATTAATTTACGTGGTTCACAGGCGGGTCCTCTGTTTATTCTCAGTTCGGGTGCCCCTGTTCCGAGATCTCAATTTGATAAACAGCTTTCAAAATGCTTACTGTTCTGCGGGTTTGATAGTTCTCGTTATAAGTCACATAGTTTCCGAATTGGGAAAGCGTCAGATGGTGCTCAAAGGGGTTATTCAGATGCTTCTATCTGTTCACTTGGTCGATGGCATAGCAATTCTTTCCGTCGCTACATACGCATTTTTGACTCCGAGAAATGAGTTAATCTTGTTAAAAATTGCTACGTACTTGGGCGTTGTAGCAGTAACATAATTACACAGATATCTGGTGTTACCTGCTTGGGCTGTGTAACACGCTAACCATTATATTTCCGGCAAGCTCTTCTTTTACATCCAGGGCATACTTTATATGGTTGAATGGCTTGTGATTTTACATCATGTAACTTTTAACATGTACTAAGATAATGCTATTTCCTTGTTTCCTGCTTGGGCTTGTCACATGAACTCTGAACTCATAATTTGTGTTATCTACTTTGGATTACTATGAACTATACTATTGATGTTTTGTGTTACATGCATGGGCTTGTAACATGTACTTTGATATTGATATTTTGTATTATATACTACGTCTATGTACTATGATAATGCATATTTTGTGTAACATGTATACACGTAGCATGTAATTTTATAATTACAATGTGTTTTTCATTTCTTTAAACTCTTGATATTATAATTCTGGTGTATATTGTATTGTGAAGATGTACATATGGGCGATTGCCATACTGCCGTTAAAACCTATAATATGGAAACCTATGTTTTCATGTTTGGATATATTAATGGTAACATATACATTTGTTATATCCTAGAGTTTCCTTCTGCTCTCTTTCACCACTCGAAATGTGGGGGAAGGTAGAACTATGATTCATAGTTCTTCCTTTATGGCGTATTCTATCGAACCCTTGACATTTCTTTTCTTTTTTCGGTATTATTTGAATATTGGCAATATATGTTATTAATATTATGGCACATGTGTGCCTTGCTTCTGAAGATGTAATGTATAAAACATTTATGGCACATGTGTGTCGTTCTAATAATGCATAATGATAACCATGTTTTATGACACATATATGCTTTGCATATATAGCATAATAATAACTGGTCACAATGTGACCCATTCAATGCATCCTTAGTTCAGTTGTTCTTTTAAAACCCTTGGCAAGATTTATAAATAATAGCTATGAAAATCATAGCGCGTTTTATAACTCGAGCTAAGGGCAGCGTGTATTGTATAATCAGTTTTTTATCGCAAGCATCACCGCACTTACACAAGCCCTGTGGGAAGCATCACCATTTAGCTCGTCAATGTTTGGTCAGTTACCGGGCCCGTGGAGATCCTTTATCTAAGTTACTAATCTAGACACTCTCGGACCGCACAGGTCTTATCGCTAGCTTTTTCACACATACGCAATTAGCTCTGCTGGGAGCATGACGGATTAGCTCGTCGCTGATTGGTCAGTTACCTGGTCAGTGGAGATAATTTGTCTCAGTTATTACTCAAGACACTCTCGGAACACACGTAGTTATTTGTTACCCCCCACCACCTCCTGCTCCACACAGATCAGGTATATGGTCCATAATGCCGTTTAGATATTTAACATATATGTTGGAGTGGCGTGTTCTATCGAACCCTTCACATTTCTTTTCTTTTTTTCCTGGTCGCTAAGAGGAATAGTTCAAATGCAATAAATATCAAAGGATTTTATTAACAAAAAAAAAACAGATTTTAAGATTGTTTTATTACTCCTCCTTTTACAGGCAGGAAATATTGAAAGAAACCCGGGACCAACGTACAATTTTCACAGTTTATCAATATTACATTGTAACATTAAAAGTATAAGAAATAAGTATATTGATCATTTTTTGGACTATGATATTCTATGTTTTTCAGAAACACATCTTGACCAATACAGTCCTGATAGTCTCTTACATCTGTCAGACAAGTTAGACATTGCTTACAGAAAAGATCGTACACATCATGGAGGGGGCTTTCTTGTTTATATGTCATGGAATTTAATTAATTCTAGATGTTTTGAATTAAAAATGTTTTGCAACGAATTCATATGGGTTAAAGTCAATACTAAATATGTAAATATTTTACTAGGGTTGTTTTATAGCCATCAAACTGCAGATGCAGAATTTTTTACTAATTTTAATATCAATATTTAAAAGGCATTGGGAGTAACAAAAATCTTATGATTCGGACTGTTTAAATGATTATAGTAGTAATGCTTCTTGCAGAAAGTTCACATATTTTTTCATATTGATAGTTAAACTATGTATTCCTTTTAAAACTGTTACGGTACGGCCTGATGAGAAACCCTGGTTTGACTCTGAACTTAACAAACATTTACGATTAAGAGAGAGTCTTAAAAAATTGCATCGGAATGTGGAAAGTCAAATGATTTGATAAAATATAAAAACTAGAAATGAAGTTAATAATCTTAAAAAAAACATGCAAAATAAATATATCTGAATAATTTTTGATAAATATTACAAGATGACAGTGTAATTACAAAGAGGGTGTTGGAAGATATTGAAATACTTTACAAAAAATACAAGTACTTCATCGACTATACCTCACTGTGAAACTGGTCTTAATGGATATAAAACATATAACATTGCAAATGACGAAAGTGCCACTTTTTTGAACGACTACTTTGTTTCTATATCATCTATTTCAGATGAGAATGCTTCCCTATCTTTGTTCTCCAAAAACAGACCATGTCCTAACAAATATTACTATCACCGAAAAAGAGATATTTGAAATTATAAGTAGTCTTAATGCAAATACAATTTGTGGTTATGATTCAATCAGTCATACAATGTTAAAAGGTGTTTCAAAAGTTATCGCAAAACTGCTAGCAATTTTTTTCAATCGTTCTTTAAATGAAGGTATTTATCCTGACATCTGTGAAATTACAAATGTAACCCCTTTATATAAAAAAGCGACTCATCAGATGTACTAAATTATATGCCAGTTTCTTTACTATATATTTGAAGTGCTACATGTATAAAGTACATAATGATCCTGTTCCAATTCATCTCGAAAATTTGTTTCCACCACTATTAGTTAAATTATCAAATGATCCACTTAGAAATAGTAAAAATATTGTTTTTTATTCCAAATTGTAGAACAGCTGTTATGAAAAGTATTCCATCAGGTGTCTTTTTATGGAATCAACTAAATGGCAGTGTAACATCATCTGCGTCTTTTTTAAATTTTTAAACATAAAATGCGTGGTTTAAATGGAAATACACATATAACGTCATGGTTTATGCATGACGAACGATTCTTGTCTGTAAAACATGCTAGATGGTTTCAACCATTGAATTTAAAAAAACTGTTGTATGGAGATGGCGATTTCTCACTTCAACAAAACATATCAATTGTTGAAGCAGTGCTTACTTATATTGCAGCTACAAAATGTGTCCCTTTTTGCATCAACATTTTGTTAACCAAATAGAGGTAACCCCCTACCATGTAAGTTTTTCATTTGCAACCACTAAACGAATTATTTTATTTTTGTTATATTTAATTTTATTTTTTCTTAGTCTTTTTTATCCTGAATATTTTTTTTTAAATGTTAAGCTAATAATTTGTGGACCAGATATTGCTACTTGTCAAATATATTTTAACTCTACCAAATTTCTCTGAGTTGGGAATACTTTCAGATAGGGAGGTTTTCATTAGATACTCTCTCTCTCTCTCTCTCTCTCTCTCTCTCTCTCTCTCTCTCTCTCTCTCTCTCTCTTCTTTTTTCAACCTGTTATCTTTCTTTTTTGACTTTCGAAAAAAGTTTAAACCGTTTTATTGCCATAATGATTTTGTTAAACTGTAAAAGAAGGACTGGTTCTAATGTTGAACTTGTGGCCAGACCGAAATTTCATGATATATATATGATTTGAAATAAAATATGTTTAAACTAAAGTTGGGATTCAGATTTTTTTAAATCGATAATTTATTCATAAAATATACAATAAAAACATCAGTCCTGCTTTTTTTTCTTCAATGCACTGAGTATAATCACCAAAAGGCGATTTAAAATTTCGGCCGAATTGTCAGCTACCAACCATTTGCCAGTTGGGAATTCGGATTTTTTCAAAGCGATTATTACTTTATTTCTAGAACAAAACTATATATGGAGTTTATTCAGCAGAAGTTAATAAATTATTTTCAGTTTATATACCATCCCATTTACCAGTGTGGGATTCGATACTTTAAAAATCCTGCGTGCTTTTTTATAGAACAAAACCATTCAATATAAAACAATAAAATGACACCATTCCTGTGTTCTTTCTTTAATAGATTGAGTATAATAACCAAAAGGCAATTCAAAATTTCAAGTTGGGGATTCGGCTGAATCGCCAACTACCAAACAGTTGCTAGTTGGAGATTTAGATTTCAAATTAATATACATCTATTGATTATATTTTTAAACATATAAACACGATTAAAATATCTGAATTAAATAATAATGACAATAGTCCGAATCCCCAACTGGCAATGGATCGGTAATACTTGTAGTGTAATCAGATACACTCTTTTAATAGAATACAAACATTAAGTGAGTGGATTCTTTTACTTATTCTATTACGTTTGCAAGTGTTTAGTATTATGCACGTCTTTTCATTTTCATTGACCTAAATATAGAATCTCGATTAACTATGCATGCACGAACGCACCCGCACACGAACGCAAGCAAACACCTCCTTAACCTCCTTAGCTATTAAGCAAAATCATGTTATAATAATTCTTATTCAGTATACTTTAAAAATACAACTATTAAAAACATATATCATCTGATTTATATATTTTGTAAATTCAAGTTTATCAACTCGGACATTTATTACTAAATTATTTATTTCCTAAAGGAATCCAAGATCTCGTGATACTATATAACCGTTTTAGTAAAGTTGCTTCAGATACTAGTAACAGAAAGTAAAATAGGAAAATATTTGATGATTCATAACGTTGACATATGGTAATCGATTTGATCAGTTCAGGTATTTGAGATAATATAGCTTTATTACTACTCTGTAAATTTGTTAAAAATCCAACAAGAACCGCGGGTTTTACATTTCACACATGGTTACATAATAAACGTTTAAGATTAAAGGGCTATAAATACAATATACAGTTTCGGTTTAAAAATGGTTTGCGTGAGTCCCTGCTTATAGGTTTCAGACTATTGAGTCATTGTACACATGTTTTTTGGGTGATCTCACTCGTTTTAGTTACTTTGTCGGGACCCAACAGTGTTACAAAAACATTTAGAGTTAACACCTAACAGTTCGCTGACATACTGAAAAAAAGGCCCACTTAATAATAGGTCTACTTATCCCTGAGTACCCCGGGTACATTTTCATTGTCAAATAAAGATACCAAATGATCAACCAATATTAAAGGAAAAGTATATGCAAGTACGTGTTGTTATGTTTTAGCTAACATTATTTATGATACTGCAACAACTAAAGATGTCTTAAACAAACACACTTTAACATATATGATACCTCCTAGTTAACATCAGAACGAGCCTACATGTCTGGTTAAATGTTTATTTCAGGTTGTGGCATAGCAATGAACCCAATTTACAGTCCTGAACATACCAACGTCACATTCCAGTTCAGCCTGAGTCCAGCTACTGGAATCGTATATAGCGTTGGACGAACATATAACGAAAGGTTCGCTGCAATATTGCTAATAGTATACCATGATCATGTGACAGAAACATCAACCTCCATATCGTTTATAGGTGATATAAGTACCGGCAATATATCATTTGTATATAAGAATGTAAATAAGAGTGAAGCAGGTGTTTATGAGCTGGCCAATATTGCTGGTGATGATTACTTTAAACCTAGATGTGTCTCATTATTCATACTTGGTAAGTATAATTAATTTGTTTTGATTGGCCTGTTTTGTTTACGATGCATGCTAATGTGAATATTGCTTTAGATTTTATAGTTTTAAGCGTGTAAAGTATAATGTACAAAACTAAGTGATAATTGTGCACTCTTTAACTATAATGCTGTCTAAAGCATTTGTCACAAACTTGATATTCTTCTTACCGAATTAATTGACACTTAGGCATTCATTCCATATAATGTCCGAAGCATTTACCAAAAACTTTATATTTTACATTCCAACCGGAGTTGCACCTGAGCGTACGTTCAATCAACGGTCCAAAACACCGCACACATGATAGTGTTTGTCCCGAACTAAGTGACACCTGCGCATTCGTTTATTACAATGTATAAAACATTTAACACAAACTTGATATTTTTCGTACCGAAGAAAGTGCTACTTATGAATTAGTGCTGTACAATGTCCGAAGCATTGACCATAAACTTAATATTCTACGTACCGAACTATGTGAAACATGGTTATTCATTAACTGTAATGTCCAAAGCATTGACCACACACTTGATATTCTTCGCACCAAACTAAGTGATAGTTTTGCATTCATTAACTACCTTGTTCAAATCATTTACCACAAACCTGATAATCTTCGTACCGAACAATGTGATACATGTGCATTAATTCACTACAATGAACAAAGCATTTACCACTAAGTATATTTTTCGTTACGAAATAAGAGACACTTGTGCTTTCTTTCACTACTATTTCCAAAGCATTTATCACAAACTTGATATACTTCGTTCCGAATAAATGGCATCTGTGCCCTACAATGTCCAGAGCATTTACCAAAAAAAATGATTTTATCGTACCAAACTAAGATACACCTGTGCATTTATTCACTACAATGTCCAAAGCATTTAATACACGTTGATATTCATCGTACATAACTAATTGAAACTTAGGCGTTCATTCAATATATTGTCCAAAGCATTTACAAGAAACTTTATATTCTACATTCCGATCTAAGTGACACCTGTTCGTTTGTTCAATACACGGTCCAAAACATTTACCACACACTTGGTATTGTTTGTATCGAACTAAGTGACACATGTGCATGTATTCACTACAATGTCAAAAGCATTTATCGCAAACCTGTCAATCTGAATACCGCAATAAGTGACACCTACGCATTCATTCATTGCAATGTTCAAAGCATTTACCACCAACTTGATATTCTTCGCACCAAACTGAGTGGCACCAGTGCTTTCATTCAATACAATGTCCAAAACATTTATCACAAACTTGATAACTTTTGTACAGAACTAAGTGGTACCATGCATTCATTCAAAACAGTGTCAAAAGCATTTATCACAAACGACTTCGTACCGAACTAAATGACATTGATGCATTCATTATCTACATTTTCTTAAGCATGTACAACAAAAAATATATTCTATATACTGAACTAATTCATACCTGTTTTACCACAATTTGTTTTATTAATATTACCGAACAATGTGATACTTGTGCATTTATTCACTACAGTGAACCAAGCATTTATCATAAACATGTATTCTTCGTATTGAACTAAGTGCCATTTGTGCATTAATTAACTACAATGTCCAAAGCATTTATTACAAATTTGATTTTCTTCATATCAAACTAAAGACACTTGTGCATTCATCCACTACAATGTCAAAAGCATTTACCACAAGCCTGATTTTCTTCGTACCGAGCTAAATGATATTTGTGCATTCAATCACTAAAATGTCCAAAGCATTAACCAAAAACTTGGTAGTCGTCGTACCGAATTAAGTGTGTATTCACTCACTACAACATCTAAACATGTACCATAAAAATGATAATCTACATACCGAGCAAAGTGATACCTGTGCAACCATCAATTCACGACAATGACAAAATCTTTTACAACAACTTGATATTAATAGTACCGAACAATATGACACATGTGCATACTTTCACTACAATGAAAAAAAAACTTTTTACAAACGTGATATTATTCGTTCCGAACTAAGTGACACGCGTGCATTTATTAACTGCATATCCAAAGCATTTACCACCAATATGATATTCTTGGTTTTGAACTAAGCGGCACTTATGCATTCATTTAATACAATGTCCAAATATTTTACCACGGACTTGATATTCTTCTTACCGAAGTAAGTGACATTTGTGAATTCATATACTACATTGTTCAAAGCATTTACTACAAACTTGATATTCCTCTCTCTGAACTTGGTGATAAGAGTGCAATCATTCACGACAAGGTTCAAAACATTGACCACAAAATTAATATTCTTCTTACCGAACTTAGTGACATCTCTGCATTTATTCACTACAATGTCCCAAGTATTTACCACCAACTTGATATGCACCTGTGAATTCTTCGGTTACAATTTTCCAAGCATCTACCACACATTTTATATTTTTGGTGCAGAATTAAGTATCATCTCTGCATTAATTCACTACTACATGTTTTTCCAAAGCATTTACCACAAAGTTGATATTTTTCGTTCCAAAATAAGGTGCATATGTGCATTCATACAAAAACTTGATATTCAACGTACCGAACTAAGGGAAACCTGAGCATTTATTCACTGCAATGCCCAAAGCATTTAACACAAGTTGGTATTCTTCGAACCAAATTAAATGACACCAGTGCATTTGTGCATTACAATGTACAAAGCATTCCCCACAACTTAATAATCTTACGACCGAACTGAGTGACACCCCTGCATTTGTAAACGACAAAATACAAAGTGTTATCACAAACTTTACACTTGCGCATTCGTTCCCTACAATATAAAAATCATTTACCACATATTTGACAAAAATCTTCGTACCGAACTAACTGATACATGAGCTTTCATTCTCTACAATGTCTTAAGCATTTTTCAAAAGCTTGATATTCTTAGTACCGAACTAAGTGAAACCTCTGCAATTTTTTATGCTTCGTAACAAACACCTATGTATTCATTTACCAAAATGTCCAAATCATTTAAAATAACCTAATATTCCTGTACCGAACAAAGTAGCATTGATGTATTCGTTCACTTTACTGTCCAACAGTTTATAACTCGTTTGATATTCTTCGTACCGAACTAAATGTCACCTGTGCATTCTTTCACAACAATGTCTAAAGCATTATCAACAATCAGATATTCTTCGCACCGAACTAGGTGACACCATTGCATCCATATAATATAATGTAAAAAAAAACAGTTATCTTAACAGGGTATACGTTGTGCTAAACTATTAGACACATCGCATTTCAATCACTATAATGTCTAAGTGACATTTAGTATATCAAACACTTGATATTGAACAAACCGACACATTCATTCACGTCAATTGCAATGCATTACCTAAGCGATTTTAGTGACAACCCTGATATCTTTCACTGCAATTTCCAAAACACTTACCGCAATAAGGTATTCTTCGTACTGTTCTAAATGACATCTGTGTATTTACTCATTATAGTGTCCATTTCATTTACCAACAACTGGATATTCTTTGTATTGAAGTAAATAACACAAGTGCATTTATTCACAACAGTGTAAAAATCATTTACAACAAACAAAATATTCTTCGTACCGGACTAAGTGACACATCTGCATTTATTCACTAGACGTATTGTCCATAGCATTGAACACACACCTGATATTCTTCGTACTGAAATACGTGACATCGGTGCATTCGCTCATAACAATGTCTAAAGCAATTACCACATGTTTGATATTCTTTGTACCGAACTAAGTGACACTGTGTCTTTCATTCACTACAATGTCGCAAGCACTAGCATAAACCGAATATTTTTCGTACTAAAGAACACGAAACATGGACATTAAGTCGGAACAATGTACAACGCATTTACCACAAATTATATTTTTCGTATTGAATTAAATATCACCTGTGCATTTGTTCACTACAATGTACAAAGCATTTATCTAAAATTAATATTCTTCCTACATAACTTAGAGGCACATTTTAATTCTCTAAAGTGGCAAACTTGACATTCTTCGTACCGAACAGAATAATATATCTGTATTCATGTTTTATACCTCGAATGTATGTGAAAGACGTGTTTTATCGTCAGAGAAAAGTCTATTTTAAACTATTTTGCATGTTTTTTAAATGTGTATAAGTGGAAAGTTTAATTATAAAACGTAAAGGATATGATGTGAATTGTATCAAGCGTCATTTTGAAGAAGAAAAGTGGGACTATTTAAGTCTTTTTCATTGAACAATGGATATCGGACATTGGAATGTGTTTTCATAATAGCGAGTAGCACGTGCAATAGCAAACTTAGTAGTGGATACCAGTAGTACACAGATATATATATATATATATATATATATATATATATAAACTCCGGCACGGACATATAAACTGGAGTTGACCGTTTAACAGGCAAATCTTTGTACTCTACATTCAAACTATAATAAAACAATAATGGGTCTAGCATTTAGCGACCATAAAAAATGCCGCAAGAAAAGGACCAAAAACGTTAATTAAGACAAATCAAAGGAGATGAAAGTAATGAGGAGTTGGACGCTTTTGCTTGTGAATCCCAATTATGACAATCTCATCTGGATTTAAAAGCGGGATAAAAAGAAATGAATAAAGGAAAAGGTTAAACAAAAGTAGGAAACAAAACACAACAGAATATATTGGACAAGATGTTTAAATTAGACAAAGCTGAACAGGATATCCCTAAGAGCGCTTGAGTTTGACCATTAATTCATTCAAGGAAAAATTAAACAAGGTCGCATCACAAGAATTTATTGAAAATGCGCTGAAGAAAATGCTAACCAAAGAGCTATTAACACAAAAGCTGAACGAATTGCAAACTGATATAAGCGCCAAAATTAATTCTGAGATCACAAAGCCCGATCTACAATAAAAAACTTTGAAGAAATTGTAACAAACTTAGATACAAGGGTCACATCACTTCAGAATACAGTGTCGGATATGGAAATAGAACATGAGCAATTAAAGAAATCAAATAAACAACTAGCTAATGACAACTTTGATTAGAAAAATCGTTTGTTGGAGATGTCACATAGTTACGTTGAAGGTCCGTAGAAACGAGATTAACGAACTAGAGCAACATACTAGATGGAATAGCGTTCGTACATACGGCATTCATGACGCAACCCCCAAAGAATCAGCCGAGGAGACAACACAGACAGTAGTCGAAATACTCTTACAAAAACTCCAAGTAGATATCAATGCCAGAGATATAGACATATCTAGCAGGATGGGACAGTTTAGAAAGGACGGAAACAGACCAGTAATATGTAAATTCGCTTCCTGTATGACATAACAAAAGGTGAAACCGGCGAAAATTGAAGGGATCTTCAATAATAATAAGAGAGGACTTAACAAATGCAAAACGCCGTGAACAGGTTAGTGCGATCATTGGTGTTAATTGGGCATGTAGCGATGAGGGTCGTATCTTCGCTCTGCTGAATAATGGAAGAAAGTTGCTGATTGACTATAAAACCGATCTGTCTAAACCGCTGGTTTCAACACAGAACTAGGAACTTTGCAGCCATTTAAATGATAGGTGACTTTACAAACTGTTTTCTAGTGTATATGTGTACAAACAGTTTTCAAGAATTTCGTATATATCATGGTAAAAGAATTACAAAACATGTAACAGCTCGACTATGTGTTTAAACGTTAAATTTACAATAGCTCACTATCTCCTGAATTAATAAAAACAACATCTTAAATTACTACCCACTGAGCCTCAAAGTATAGGGGATGGTACTCATTTGTGGATCTACACGTATCTGAGTTCCCAGTTGCAGATCTGCTTGAGTTAAAACCATGAATTTACAATAGCTCAAGATCAATTCAAACAGTTTACTATCCCTTGAACCTTAAAGTACACGAAATGGTACTCTGCCTACTTTCACTTGAACCATAAGTTACGTGAAATGGTACTCTGCTTACTATTCCTTGAACCTTAAGGTACACGAGATGGTACTCTGCCTACTATCCCTTGAAACTTAAGGTACGTGAGATAGTACTCTGCTTACTATCCCTTGAACCTTAAGGTACGTGAGATGGTACTCTTTTTACTATCCCTTGAACCTTTAGGTACATAAGGTGGTATCCTGCTTACTATCCCTTGAACATTGAAGTACGTGAGATCGAACTCTGCTGTATATTTGCACATGCGTGCACATCCTGTTGTAGATTTACAGTTAAAACCATGAATTTTCGATAGCTCACTATCAATCAACACTAGTTCACTATCCCCTGAATATTAGGGTACATTACATAGTAATCTACCACAGATCAGCATGTGTATGCGCATCCAGTTGTAGATCTGCAGATGTTAATACCATGATTTTACAATAACTCACTATCAATTAACAATAGTTTACTATCCCTTGAACCTTAAAGTACAAAGGATGGCATTCTGCTGTAGATCTGCACATGTGTATGCACCCGGTTGTATATCACCATGAGTTAAAACCGTGAATTTACAATACTAGTGACTCTCTATCAATTAACAAGAGTTTACTATCCCTTGAAACATAAGGTGCAAATGATGGTACACTGTTACGGATCTACACATGTATGCGTATCCAGCTGCAGATCTGCAGGAATTAAGACAATAAATTTACAATTTCTCACTATCAATAAACAACGGTTTACTGTCCCCTGAACCTTAAATTGTGTGGGATAGTATTATGTTGTGTATCTACCCATGTATGCTTATCCAGTGGCAGGTCAGCATCAATTAAAACCATAAATTGACAATATCTCACTATCAATTAACAATAGAATACTGTTCTGCACGTGCATGCATAACCAGTTGTAGATATGCACGAGTTAAAACCATGTACTTACAATATCGCACTCTCACTTAACAATAGTCTGTCTTCCCTTGTATCTTAAATTACAGAGAACTCTACTATGCTGCGGATCCGCACATGTATGCGTATCCAGTTACAGATCTGCATGAATTAAGATCACAAATTAACAATAAAATCACTAACAATTTACACTAGTTCGCTATCGATCAGACCCTGGAGTACATGAGATAGTACTCGGTTGTGGATCTACACATGTGTGCGTAAACTATCCAGTTGTAGATATGCATGAGTTAAAACCATAAATTTACAGTGGCTCACTATAAATTTATATAAATTTACTTTAAATTCATACCTGTGTTCTCGGAGGAAGTGTACGCTGTAGTAATATCCCATGTTTATTCTTATTATGATATATTTTGATAATTAGTTTTGCTTTTGTGATACAGTTTTCCAATTATATGCATGCACTGTTTATGTATTTTTATATATGTTTAGTTGAAACCAGTGATAGGTCAGTGTTTTGTGAGTTTTAATGACTACTGTAATCAAAGCCACCGCTTTATGTTCAAACGTAGCGGTTTCCTATTAGGTATGCTTATTTGAAGTTATATGTTCTCTGATCTTAATAAATGATACACGGATATCCAATTAAAGTCTGTTAGTGTCATATACATTATTTGAAAATAATTTTATAGAATAAGAATATAGAATTGTTAAGAAATATATACAATACGTCAAGTTATTGTGGTTGAGAACTTGCCATATGACAAAATTTGTGAAAAGCAACAATTCAATAATTAAAATTACAGTTTAAGTAATTTTTTTATTGCTGCACTGCAACAAGTGAGTTTTTTTATGTATGTGTATTCTTTATTATATGAGAATAATGTTACATATAATATTGCACAGTAGATTTGTATGTATTTAGTTAAGAATGTATATTAAGAATAATCATTAATACTGATCTGAATTTCAACTGAACACATAAAACTCCAATCCTGTTTACAAAATAGACTGTAATATTATAGCTTAGACTCCCTGTGCATTTTTACTGTAATGCCTATTTTGTAGCTTAATTAATCTCAATCTTTTTTGTAACCCGCAATTTATATTACATGCGACGAGATAGTAGAATATATTGTTCCCTGTAATAATTATATTGTTATTTTGTGACCAGTGACTTAATTACATGTTTATATATATATATATATATATATATATATATATATATATATATATATATATATATATATATATATGTGTGTGTGTGTGTGTGTGTGTGTGGAGTCTAACGACAGCGCTAGCGTATGAGTGTTTAGTGTGTGTGTGTGAGTGTGTGTAGGCATAAACGTCACTCATGTCCATGTAAATTCACAAATACCTAATATATTGTTAGCCCACTTGACCATGCTGGAATGTACAAGCACCATATCTAAAGATAGAACTTATCGGCGTAAAAAAACTGTTACTAGTCAGGTTCGGCAAATTGATTTAAATGTGTGTTTGTAACAAAGGATAAAGCTGAATACTACCCCCACCCCAAAATATTTTCACCGTTAATTATGTGCCAGTAATATATGTACACTATTATTATTGAGTTGATATGTATATATTAGGCATGTTTATTTGCGTATGTGCGTGCGTATGTACATGCGGACGTGTAGACGTATGTGTGTATGAATACGTATGTATGTATGTATGTACGTATGCATGTGCGTGTGTGCATGTGCGTATATACGTATGGACGTATGTATGTACGGATTATCGTGCGTATGTACTTATGTAAATATGTACGTGCGTACGTGTGTGCGTGTGTATGTAAGTACGTATGCATTTGCGTTTGTACGTGTACACGTGTGCATGCATGTACGTATGTACGTATATACGTATGCGTGCGTACATGTATATACGTATGTGCGTGTGTACGTGTGTATGTGCGTATGTACGGATGTGCGTGCGTATGTACTTATGTAGGTTTGTACTTGTGTACGGGTGTGCGTGTGTATGTATGTACGTATATATTTGCGTATGTACGTGTACACATGTGCTTAAATGTACGTATGTAGGTGCGTATGTATGTATATGTGTATGCACGCATGCATTGGCATGTAAAACCGGTTAACTATTTTGCTATGAACAGACAGGTAACTAAAATTTAGTAAAGCCAGAACGTAAGAAATGAAGCATCTCATTCTCTTTGTTGTCCTAAATGAGCATCTTGAATTTCGTTTTTGTTTCAAGGATTCTTAAATAGAATATAACATGTAGATCTAAAAATAGGATCTTAAATATGCTCCACTTACTCATTGCAGTCTCCTCATGCTTCTGAAGAGGTGTTATTATTGTTTTTCCGATGGTGCTTAAAGCCAAATCATATATGAGTCAGAATTGTTTATGTTTTTTTGTTATGCTTGTTTTAAAAAAACAACTCAACAATATCTTAAACTGTGTATATATTATATAAAAAAAATAAATATATCACTAGCTGATACAGTGTTGAGACACATGTACTGTTATACAGCGAATTAATCGTTTTTATATGTCTAATTGTATGATATATCAATAAATTAGTCTTGGTGTCATGTTAAGACTGACGAATTCAATAGAATGTTCTAATTTTCAGTTAAAGCATGAAAACTTCTATCGAGAGTATTTGTAACTGACGTTTCTATTATTAAGTGTCCATTGTGTAACATACCATTGTTTGAATCATAATTGGAAACGTGATTGCAGGTTACCTTGTTTTTTACTATCGAGTTTGGTTTCCTAAAAACTTGATGCAAGCAAAGAAATATGTTAAAACTTATACTAAGATATAGATGGTCGTACTTTGTTTTTCAAAATGAACTTTTTTTATTTGGTGTTGTTTTTTTTTGCGACTTCAAGCATGTTACCATGCCACTGCTTTTTGCTGCTGTTACAGATACAGAATACTAGTACAATGTTTAAACAAACAAATAATACTTCAAAACCTTGGAGGGGAAAACTACCAAGCTCTTACTCTAGTTACTGTCGCTCTTCATGTCTGTTTAATAGAGTTATATATTATATTGTTAGTCTGGTTGTCTATGGTAAGGATAGATGGGATCTCTCGCATTTTTGTTTTTGTTAATTTAATAAATTATCATGACAGATAAAATTACATTTGTGTCCATGAATGTACAGGGTCTTGCTGATAAAAATAAGAGAACAGATACATTTAATTTTCTTAAAGAAAAAAATACAAGACACGCATTTTACAGATAAAGAAATTAATAGCATACGCATTTTGTGGAGCTATGAATGTCATTTTAGCAATTTTACTAGCCAGTCTAGAGGAGTTGCCATTGTTTTAAACAATAATTTTGAATTTAATATTCACTCCGAATAAACGGATCAAAATGGAAACAAACTCATATTGGAAACAACTATAGCAAATAAAAAAGTACTCTCATTATTTTTATGGTCCTAATAAAGACAAACCCGAGTAATATTCAAATTAAAAATAATATTTTGGCTAAAGATACTTCTTATATTAAAACAGGATATGCCAACCTGGTTTTGAATCCAGATATAGATTGCTTTGACTATATACATTTAAATAATCAAAATGCTCGAAATACTGCATTAAAATTAATGGCGGAATGTAACTTGATTGATTGCTGGCAGGATCAAAATTTAGAAAAAAATAATATATATGGTTCAAAAAACGCAAAAGAAAGCTAGATAAGATTATCTTTTAATTTCTGAACCGCTTATGACAGACATTGATAAAGTTGCAATTAAACCAGGTTACAGAACAGATCATTCGTTAATATTACTAACATTTGAATTTGGAAAGTTTAAAAAAGGTAAATCGTATTGGAAAATTAACAAATCATTATTAAAAGATACAAAATATATAAAGAAATAAAAAATACAATTAGAATGGTAAAATCTCAATATGTTAAAGAAAATCATTTTGCAGATATACATACTATTATAAACAAGGATATAGAATTTAGCATAAATGATCAATTATTTTTTGAAGTACTTATTTTAGAAATCAGAGGAAAAACTATTTCATATTCATCTTTCAGGAAAAAACAACAAATTAAAAGGGAGGAAAGTTTATATAGAGAAATAGAACAACTAGAAAAAAAAATACTAGACCATACCGCTATTGAATCAAAAAGAAAAGAACTTTACGATATTAGAGAAAAAAATGGATGGGATAAAATTCTATAACGAGCAAAGTGAAAAAAAGGAGAAAAAGCAGAAAGGAGAAAAAAATTGAAATATTTTTGTAAATTAGAAAACAGAAATTTTACTTCAAAATCATTGATAAACATTAGAACAAGTAGTGGTTAAATTGTTATCTCGCAAAAAGAAATATTTAAAGAAACAAAATTATTTTATAAAACGTTGTACTCATATAATGAAACCACCAACATAGATTTAAAGACTGTCCTTTCAAACGTTGATGTCCCTGTACTAGATGAAAATTTAAAATCTTCACTCAAAGGCCCCGTTACTTTTTGGTATGAGATTTCTTAATACGTGCTATAAACGAAAGTTTTATCAAAGGTGAACTGTCCATTTCCCAAAGACAAGGAGTCATTACATGTTTACCAAAAGGAAATAAAGATAAACAACTTTTAAAAATCTGGCGTCCAATATCTCTTTTAAATGTCATACAAACTGGCATCAGCAAGTATAGCACAAAGGACAAAACATGTTTTACCACATATTATTAATGAAGATCAAACAGGTTTTTTATCTGGCAGATATATAGGTGAAAATATTAGATTATTGTATGACCTTATGTTTTATGTTGAGAAATATTATTTACCTGGAATGCTTTTTTTAAGCGATTTTGAGAAAGCGTTTGATTCCGTTAGTTGGTCTTTTATTTTCTCATTTCTAGAAATTCTCAATTTTGGCTCTTCAATTAAAAAATGAATACAGTTATTTTATATAAATGTTGAATCATGTGTAATTATTAATGGGCATTTATATGAGTGGTTTTATCCACAATGCGGTTGTAGACTGGGTGATCCTTTATCCCCGTATATTTCATGCAGAGATCTTTGCTGTCCTGATTCGAACAAACCCTGATATGAAAGGAATGAAAATTGGCAATACATATTTTTTTTATTTCACAATATGCTGACGATACTTCACTCATGTTGGATGAGTCTGTGAAATCTTTATTAAACACTCTTAAGGTATTAAATTTTATGCAGAGATTTCGGGCCCAAATGTAAATGTCGAAAAAACAAAAGCAGTTTGGATAAGTTCAATGAAAACAAGTGACTTAAAATTATGTGAAAAAATGGAATCTAACTTGAGTTAATGAGTTTACGGTATTGGGACATTTTTTCTGTTGACTTAGATAAAATTGTTAACACAAATTATGAAGATAAAATACAACAGATTAAACAACTTTTAATAAATTGGTCAAAGAGAATCCTTACCCCAATATGAAATAAATACTGTTTTAAAAAATAAATAATTTAATTTTAACATTACCGAATCCAAAATAAATTCAAATAAAAGAATTAAATTCATTATTTTTTATTTTTTTATGGAAAGGGAAACATGATAAAGTCGTACTTGAAAGGAGGTTTAAATATGGTTAACTTAAAATTATTTATTTCTTCACTAAAACTAACATTGATACGACGTTTATTAACAACTGACAAAAATATTTGGATATTTTTAAAACAATGTATCCGTTTATATTAAACTTCACCGCATTTGGTTCAGATTTTATTAACAATCACATCAATATAATTTATAATCACTTTTGGAAAGATATTTTCATGTCATACAAAAAGTTTTCATCAAACACCGAACCTACCACATGGTCTGGTATACAAAGTTCATACATTTTGTACAACCCTAATCTTAAGGTCGGAGGCTTGAGCATCGTTTTTATTAACATTGGTTTTCTAAAGGAATATTAGTAACAAATGACCTAATGAATAGCAATTGCAATTTGTATACCATTAGAGAATGCATCAACAAGTAAAATACCAACACAAATTTTCTTGAGTTTGAAAAGCTTATAGTATCAGCAAGACAATACATACATATTTTTTTATTAAGCCAGTAATTGCCAGAACCCTATATGTCCACTTCGAGTTTTGACTATTGTTAAAGATAAAAAGGGTTGTAGAGCAATATATAAAACATGTTTTTCAGAAAATAGTGAACCTTCTTCAAAATGTAAGTGGGAAAGGAGTTATATATAAGAATTAATTTAAGATGGTCGAAATATTATGCTCTATCATTTAGTTTCACTACAGACACGAATTCACAATGGTTCCAATAAAGAATAAACCATAAAATCTTGGGTATAAACTCGCTCCTGAAGAAAATGAATATCGCTGATTCAGAAATGTATACATTCTGCCAGATAGAAATTGAAACCATAAAACATCTATTTATTGATTGTGCAACATCAAAACAATTTATGTCTAGTCTTGTTGATTATATCAAAGAAAAGAACAGTGCTATTCCTACAAATTGGTAAATTACTGATATTCTATTTGAAAACAAAGCGTTTGACCCAGTGTTGAATAAATTATTATTGATAACAAAAATAATCATCTTCAAACATATAAACATAATTCAAACATACATTAAATAAAAAAAGAACTCAGTTTAACAAACTTTAAACATTATATTCGAAATCTTTATAATACCGAAAGATATATAGCAAAAGTAAACATTAATTTGATAGGGTTTGATGATCTTTGGGAGGTCTATAAACCTCTTGTAATATAAGATATATTTATTGATTCCACCCCGGGTTTTTGTGGTTAAATTGCTTTAAACATTTATACAATCATGTACAGTAGACTTTGTCCTTCCAATCGTTTTTCATACAATTAGTATTATTATAAAGTAATGGTACTATTTAGTATTTAAAGAACATGAGAAAAAAACAAGCAGTTTTATCAGTCTCAGATGATTTTATTGTCTATAGATAAGTAAATGTTACATAATTCTTTAAATTAGAAATATATAATGTTACCTTGTCTTTTTATAGATTATATATATCAAACAAGTATGTAACATACAACATATATGTCTATGTTGAATATTTCAATGAAGTTGTCTTATTTTGTATACAACGCACTGAGTGTGGGTTTCTGTTTCACCAGCATAATCTTTGATTTACCGTCTTAATCGATTGTAGAATGGTGATTCAACTTTTCAGTAACCACTAAGAATTAAGGGGTTTTGTTTGTGAAGATTTTTTTCTTTTCACAAACAGAATAAAGAGCAACGTTGTAATTTTCCTTGTAAATAAAAAAAAAATTGAATGTTAGTACATAATGAAATAATATGGTATATATAGTCATTGTATAACTCATTTAATATCAATAACAAAATATATATATAAATAAAAAGAATGGGAGTTAACAAATTCACTAAAAGACTTGGAAAATTTGCGCTTAATTTTACAAATGTGAAAATATTGAATTTTATATATGGTATAGCATAATGTGCTTCTCTACATCTGACGTTATTAAACTGTTACAATGAAATAAAAAAAAAATAAAAATAAAATATGTATCTGTATTCATTCACTACAATGTCAAAATAATTTCAATATATTTGTTATTCTTCGTACCAAACTAAGTGTCACATGTCCATTCGTTTAAAACAACTTTCAACGTATTTATCACACACTGGTAGTCTTCGTACCGAACTACTACTTCGTACTAAACTAATTGAGACCTTTGGCTTCAATCACTATACTGTCCTAAGCATTAACCACTAAATAAACTTGATACTCTTCGTACCAAACTAAATGATACCTGTGAATTCGTTCACTACAATTTCCAAAGCATTTACCACAAACAAAATGTTCCTGGAACCGCTCTAAGGGACACCTGTACATTTGTTCACTACAATATACAAAGCACTAACCAAATATTTGATATACGTCTTAATAATCTGAGTGACATCTTTGCATTCATTTGTTACAATATCTAAGGTATTCACCACACATTTGGTATTCTTCGTGCCGAACTAAGTGACATATGCGCATTCGTTCAAAACAATGCCGATAACATTTTCGTACTGAACTAGTGCCACCTGTATAATTCCATTCACTATAATGTTACTGTAGGATTTTCTAAGCAACAGGAAGAATCGGAATTGAGATACCAGAAAATATAAAATGGTACGCTTCTCTATATTAAACGCAATTACAGAAATACCTGACGAGCGACAAGTCACGACAAGTCGCAAAACATTATTAGCTACTAAGATGGCTACTTTTTCTCAACCCCGATTATGTTGATTCTATAAAAATATGTTGGTAGTTAGGTTCCTTTAACGTACGGACTGCGCATGCACTGTGACCACTTTTGTTTTTTATAAATAGTAGCTCATTTGCATATACCCATGCGCGGCAGCCATTTTGGATACGTGTTGGAATACAAGGCGGCCTTCTTGCCTCTATCGATTCTAATATATGTGATACGCATGCGCGGCGGCCATCTTTGAGTACTATTGATGGCAGCTCGTTTGTAATGCTAGGCGGCCATGGTCATAGTGGTATGAGCGGCCTTAGGGTCAGGTCCTAGACTGAGACATTTGGTCATAATAAGAAACGAATATCAATCAAGATTGATTAATAAATAAGTAATGTCTACAAATCAGCAATGTTTTCTCTCCAACGTCTGTCCGTACAATGATAGAAACAAGTATGACAATTTGAATCACGTGATCTAAAAAACATGTACATTGCTTGGTTGGTAGAAACATTGAAATGAGTCCCTAGTGTCTGTTATCATTCATTAATGAGCACTTCTTTTGACAGCATCACTGCTTGAAAGGCAAAAAAGCAACTGATTGGTACAATATTCTTTGCATATTGTTTTCGTTTGAATTGTATCTGATAATTGTTTAAAGTGTGCATATTTATGAATAGCATTCATTATTTGATTTCTAAGTCTACTATGTCTACTATGTTTAGCTTTATGATATACACATTTCTTATCTTACGAATCATATGTTCAGAGAAGAAATAATCCATAGGGGCTCAAATGGTTAGATACGAACAAGTGTCTTAGTAATGCATTGCAACAGTTTTGAAATAATTGTTATATTCTTATTTGTAAGTTGTTTGCGTGAACACTGGTAACCGGATACATTTTAAAGGAGGATTTGAAATAGATTCCCGTTTTAGGCATAATATTATCATTTTAAGTGGGTCATGTTACATATTTTAATTTAGCATAGAACCACATAAAGATGGGGTCATACTCGTCCTTTCAGCATTTCTATTAATGTATATTTTAAGTAATAAACAGGGGACTGATCTCCTCTTTGCTTGAAATGTATCAAGTTATGGGTACATAAATCGACATAATAACAACATATATCATATTCTTTGAAAATATTTTATTACAAAACAAGGGGACTGATCCCCTTTTTCATACACATATACCATACCATACCCATTTAAGGTCTACATGTTTGTCAACCATTCAAACAGGAGACTGGTCCCCCTTTAACATTAATTCTAATACACTTTTATATACACTAAAGGCATTGATACACTTTATATATTGGATATATATACCGTAATATGTTTTTCAAAAAATGATACTGGTCCTCTTTCATCAGAAATAATTATAAATCAGATAAAAGTCAATTTTAAAGAAATTGCATAAATTATCCCATTATTTTTTTTAAAAAAGGGACCTGTCCCCTATTTCGTTTCCGGCTAAGCAAAATCTAGTAAAATTAGAAACATCACATTTTTAATATCCTTTTAATAATGAGTGAACTGATCCCCATTTCCAAATGAAAAATAAGTATATATAACCATCGTATTACAAAAAAAGATGTGTCCAAGCATTCAAATCAATATTTTCAAATAAAGGGACTGGGGCCCTCCTTCAAAATGTATCCGAAATCTGGTAAAATGTCAGTTTGAAAGAAATCGCATGAGTTATGTTATCACCTCTTTCATTTCTAAAATATGACGCTCTAGTCAAAAATAAAGATAAAAAAGTGCATACACATCAAGTCTTGAACGATGGTAATCAAAGCATTCGCATCATTGTTTTACAGAAAGCGTTATGCATTATTAGAAAGACATACATGTGCCATAAAAGATTTATACATAATATCGTTAGAAGCAAGGCACATATGTGCCATACTATCAATCACATATATTGCAAATATTCAAATAATACAGAAAAAAGAAAAGAAATGTGAAGTGTTCGATAGAATACGCCAATGTAACCAGTTATTATTATGCAATATGGGTCACATTGTGACAAGTTATTATTATGCAATATATGTTAAGCACATATGTGTCATAAAACATGGCTATCATTATATATTATTAGAACGACACACATGTGCTATAAAAGTTTTATACATTACATCGTCAGAAGCAAGGCACGCATGTGCCATAATATCAATAACATATATTACAAATAGTCAAATAATACAGAAATAAGAAAAGAAATGTGAAGGGTTCGATAGAATATGCCACTCCAACATATATGTTAAATAAATTAAAGGACCTCCCCTGACCAGATAACTGACCAATCAGCGACGAGATAATCGGTCATGCTTCCAACAGAGCTTTTTGCGTATGTGTGGAGAGGCTTGCGATAAGAAATGTGCGGTCCGAGAGTGTCTAGAGTAATAACTAAGACACAGGATCTCCACTGACCCGGTAACTTACCAATCAGCGACGAGCTAATCGGTCATGCTTCCAACAGAGCTTATTGCGTATGTGTGGAGAGGCTTGCGATAAGAACCTGTGCGGTCCGAGAGTGTCTAGAGTAATAACTAAGACAATGGATCTCCACTGACCCGGTAACTTACCAATCAGCGACGAGCTTATCGGTCATGCTTCCAACAGAGCTTATTGCGTATGTTTGGAGAGGCTTGCGATAGGACCTTAACGGTCCGAGAGTATAGCTAATTGCGTAAGTGTGGAGAGGCTTGCGATAAGACCTGAGTCAGGTTTCCTACAGAGTAGAAAGACTGCGATAAGACCTGATTATACAATACACGTTGCCCTTAGCTCGAGTTATAAAACACGCTATTATTTTCATAGCTATTATGAAGTGTATCTGTTAGGTATCGACGAAATTGTTTCTCTTTGTGCGTGGAATTGGTGCGCATGAAAAACTATAGAAAACTTCCTTAAAAAAGAGGACTAGTCTCTTCTTCCATTTCTAACATATGACGTTCTGGTCTAGTGCAAAACAAAAGTATATCAACATCATATTTTGAAAAAAATGTTTAGCTTAGTATTTCAAAAGAGGGTATGGATTTCCTCTGTCATCAGTAAGAAATGCAAAATCTGGTTTAATGTTACTTTTTATAGAAATCGGCTGAAATATATTATCAAAGTATAAAAAAGGGACCGGTCCGCTCCGTCCATTCTTGATCAAATGTATCAAAGCCAGACTCCAATATTATGTATTCACTCATTAGTTTCCAGAAAAATCATTACTGCATATATATATATATATATATATATATGAGTAGCATCGTAATGTCCTATTTGTGCAGATGCCATGAAAACCGCTATAAACATACGATCATTATCTATGGTATCACCATAACCACTATTACCGCATCCGAATCATTACCATTAAAATATCGACAAAAACAACTATCACCCCCACCACAATCATAATCTTTGGTATCACGACAACCACTTGTATCAACCCAACCAATACGTATGATATCACGAAAACAACTATAAGCACAACCAGCCATTACCTATGATATCACACCAACCACTATTTTCACCACAAACTATTATCTAATATATCACGGCAACACTTTAGTAACCCCCAACATTACCTATTGTATCACGCCAACCAATATTATCACCCCAACTATTACCTATGCTATCATAACAAACACTATTATCACATCCAGCATAATCTTTGAAATGATGAAAACCACTATTAACTTCCCATTATTATCTATAATATCACAATAACCATTATTACCCCACCCGAACTATTACATATATCTCGACAACAAGAATTATCTATGGTACCACGACAAATACTTTTGTCACCCCAACCATTACCTATGATATCTGGACTATTACCATTATACCCCAAATCATTACCTTTAATATCACAACAAGCACTATTGTCACCCCTCCATTATCTATGGTATCCCCATAACCAATATAACTCCACCAGAAACATAACCTATCATTTCACAACAATTATTATCATCTCAACCATTACCTATGATAAATCGATTATCACTAGTATAACCCCCGATCATTACCATGACAAACACTATCACCACCCTCGAACATTCCCTATGACATCACGACAACTACTATTATTACACCAAGCCATTAACTATAATATCAAAATAACCACTAATATTACACCAAACCATTTCCTATGATATCACGACAACAACTTTTAACCCTTCAAACCATTATCTATGATATCACGATAACCACTGCTATTACACCAACTAAAGCCTATAACGGGAAGACAACAATGATTATCTCCACCACCATTAGTTGTGATATCAATACCACAACTATTATTCCCTCTAAACATTATCTATGATAACACGACATCCACTATTATCAGCTTGAACCATTATCTATGATATAAACGATTACCTATGATATCTAGGTAGCTACTGTTATTACATCATATAATTACTTAAGACATCACGACAACAACTACATTCACTCCAACTATAACTCATGATATCACGACAACCACTAGAACCATCTCGATTCATTACCTCGTATCATTACTTAAGACATCACGGCAAAACGTTTTATCCCCCCCCCCCCCCCATCATTACCTATGATTTCACACAACCATTATTACCACACCCTACCACTACATATGATAACACGACAACCACAATTATCATCCCACCATTATCTGTTGTATCACCATACCTATTATTACTCAACCACAACCATTACCTAAGATACCACGACAAGCATGTTTATCACCTCAACCAATAACTATGATGTCAGAACAACAACTATTTTCAACAATACAATATCTCTGGTATCACCATGACTATTATAACCTGTACCAAACTATTACCTATGTTATCACCCCAACCATTACATAATTATGATAAAAACAACAACTATAATAATATCCAACCGTTCTCTATGATATAACCACTATTACTTCACCCCAACCATTATCTAAGATATCAGGACAACCACTATTATAACCCCGAACTATTACCTATGATATCACAACAACCACTATTTTTCTCAACCCTACCATTACCTTTGATATCACGACAACCACTGTTATCATCCCTACCATTACCTATGATATCAGGCAACTACAATTATCACTTCAACTACACTTTAGCTGCTATCTTTATTTTTTTTTATTAGGTATCCCATTTCCATGATAACCTACGGCTAGCCAATATGTTTGTAATTATCAACAAAAATAACTGAAGTTTTAAATTAATTTGTGGGAAAACCTCATAGTGTTTAATGAAAATAGCAAAGCTTCAGTTTTATCAAGATTAAAGTTAGTTTGCTACTGCCTGGCCTTATAAGAGATAGCTTCCAACACATGGCTCATAATTCCATCTATATCTTGTGAGATGAGTTTAGATAAGAAAGTAAAATTGTGAAACTTAGCAATAATTCCGTTGATATCATTGACGAAAATAAGAAATGGCAATGGATACACAGTAGGAACGCCACGACCTCAGAACGCAGTAATATTTCTTCCGAGGCCGGGACTATGCTTTGTGCTCTTACCGGGAACTTTTTGCGGAATACCCAAAATGTGTCCGCTATTTGATTTAGAAGATTGAATTTTTTAACCAACATGTCGAAGATAAAATGACTCTGATGTGGTAAGTTTTAAGTAAATCATGTGTTGAGGATGCAATGGTAGTCGGTATTGAATTATTTCCGTTTTAAATTGCCATAAACATTAGAGATTTGTGTACATTTTACGAACGATGTAAAATGTGTTCATTTTGGCAGGTGCTGAGTTTTGACATGTCATCGTGACATGGATAACAGGAAAACAGGATAAATAAACACATTTAGTTACATAATAATTTTAAATCACTGTGTGTGCATGTATTCAAACGGCGTGTAGTGCAAAATCAAATGTGACAAGGTCGGCCTTCGTGCTTTATTCTGTTTGTATGGCGTTATATTTATTTCTTTTCTGTTGTCCATGTCGGTTCACCTTTCTGTCTCTCGAGTATCCCTGCATACGAGTTCAGGTGTTGTCGTCCTTTGCAATAATTCTCAACTATTCATGTGACAACGCCACGCAACATAGATGTTTTCAAATAATCGCACAAGAACTCTTAAGAGTTAGTTTACCCAGAAACATATTATATAGGTTTACCTTTTTTGATTTGTTGTCTCCTGAGATAATGGACAACAGGTCGAATATCCAAATCCAAATGTCACAGTGTGTACCAAACATGTAAATAGATAAATGTATGTCAGCAGTTTAAGTTTATAGCGGGTGGGGGTGGGGGTAGGTGGGGGGGGGGGGGTCTGCAGACTTAATGTAAGCAACACCAAATCTAATTGGCACACTTGTTTTTAATTAGAAATATATTAATTAAATATAGAAGTTTAGGGGTGATTACGCCATTGTTTGAAAGAGTAGATCCACCATTGTAAATTCATAGACGAATTAGATATTTGAGGGGGAATAGATTGTCACAGTATAACAATATATGCCTTCATACCCCATTCCAACTGACTGCATTTTTTCGTCCTTTGTGCATTGTCACTGTTACTTATATATATTCTGAGATGTATTCATATGATTCACTGGACTCTAGTCATGGAAGAATTCTATAGTCGGAGAAGGATTCCAATTTATACGTGACTTTGTCACAGTGTATTCTTAACCTGTTAAGAGAGAAATTCATGTATGCAGTCCCGCTAGCTCAGTCGGTAAAGCATTTGTCTTGTTAGCGAATTACAGGCTGACTATTTTTTCCTGTCCTGTTACAAATATGAAAAAGCTATCAATCAACACCGAATATAATTTGGCTATGTCTACTTTCTTATTGAGGAGACTGATGAATTTACCCTATCAAAATCACACTAGGTACAATTAGGCCTTATGCCGTCTACAGCATATGTCTCCCTTGAAAAAAGGTCTGTTTGAAGCTCTTTTTTATATACGAGTATGTACTGTAGATTTATTGTATCCGATTGTATTCTCCATTCCTGCATTTATTCTTTTCATTCTTCTAGTTCACTGTGCGCCAAACACTATCCCAACAAGAGATTAACTATCAGATAGATAATCTTCTCCTCTTCATTTCATCAGGACAGCCAGACAGACAGACAGCCAGACAGACAGACAGCCAGACAGACAGACAGACAGACAGACAGACAGACAGACAGACAGACAGACAGACAGACAGACAGTATGATTTTCAAACCAATATATTCATTGAAGATTTGATTAATATTTTTTTCCTTCTAATTGTTAAAAAGTAGGAATATCAAATATATTTGAACTCATAACATATGAGACTTTGTGGAAAACTTTACTTTTTCTATTCAATTTAAGTTATCATTTGAGTAATCTTGGGGTTGAATATAATGGGAATTGATTACAGTAGATATAATAAAAGGGATTTAATATCCAAAAGGGGTGTATTATAGTCAGTCACAGTCACTGATTAATTATTGTATTGTATTAGTTTGATATTGTAAAATTTAAGCCCAGTATATATTTATGTGGGATATTTCATGGTTAATGTATGACTACCAAATTTTTCTGTACTGGTCAAAAATGGGAATACTTCAGAGGTCACTTATGATCAATTACCCTGTCAAAATATAACGTAACGGGACTAGAATTAGAGATATGAACTGGGTTTTATGGGCATTTTGGCGGAAGTAAAGTGACATCTAGCCAGCACATACGCATCAGAATGGGGGAGCTAAATTAGCTGTCACCTTAATTGGAATGGGCAAGCTACACGTTTTTAAAGAGTTAGTCAGTTTTACATTGGCAGGCAAGATGGAAAGTCGAGTTTTAGTTTATCGAGATAACTTTTGGAGGCAAGGGGGTTAAGTGGCATGGTTTGATCGCGATAATGGTTTGAAGTAGGAACAGTTATACTAAAATTGGGAACGTATTTCAAATATATTTTATAAACTGTATATGTGTTAATAGAATTTATTAAAGTTTAAGTGACAGTTATAATAATGTAAGAAATATAAATATATAGACAGCCCTGCTTTTCTGTGTTAGTTGTGTGTGATGTTGAAACAGAGGTCAGCAAATACCAAAAGGGGATAGAATTGTTAAATTTCAGAAAAATTCTTCAGAATTTCTTCTTGAGTTTTACTTAGGAGTACTGATATGTGAACACAGTGAATACTTCTTTTTTTAGCTGGACTATTTGAAGAATAAACAGGGCTCTTCTATTCGTCCAAGTGTCGCAGATGTCCTCATGCATTGTTTAGTTTTGCATGCAAGGCTGTAACTCACCAATCTCTCAATGTATTTGCCTAAATATTCACACAATACATCCCAGTCATCAAACCTATTACAATAACTAGGTATGAAAACTCTTGCATGAATATAATGCAAATCATGGCCCTTGCTTAATTTAAAAAATCTGGTTAAAGTTGTTCTTGCAAGTATTAATCAACCTCATATCTCACCACTCACTTAATGTATTTGATTGAAAACTTCACACAAAACTTCCCAGTCATCACACATACCACAGTTACTCTTGCTTAAATATAATGCAAAGTATGCCCCTAGTTTGACTTAAAAAGTCTGTTGTGCATGCAAGTACTACCAAGGCCATATCTCACCACCCACTCAATGTATTTGATAGAAAATTTATGTAAAGCTTAATTTGCAGTTATGGAATCAAAGTGTGATAGCTCTTGTCAGATATTTTTGCCAAGTATGGCTCTTGTTAGAAACTTTGGCTAAAGTTTATTTCTCAGCAGCCACTGCATGGTTTGGATTGAAACTTCATATACGGTTTTGCAGTTAAAATAATTCTCTCAGTTGAGTAAGTGAGACAACTCTTGTTTACTTGGATTGGTCACTAGTCTCAATCAGAATTGGTAGTTTCGTGACAGATGATTTGAATAGTCAAAGGCACTGTCTTATGGACTGCTCTTAATATCTATTTAAAATATTATTTTAATTATATTGAGATGTGAAGTATTATGTAGTCGCTACAGTTGATACTAGGTCCTTTATTACAGTACATTGAATTTATTATTCAAAATGGGTACAATTATGAAATTTACAAAATTATTTTTTCATGAACTGATTTATAGTCAAATTTCTTGTTGTTTTTTAGCTCTACTGCACAAAGGTCATCAGGGCTTATGTCATGGTAAATTGTCTGTCGTCCGTCCTTCCATTAACCTTTGTCTTGTAGACGCGAGATTCTTCACTTTTCATTGAATCTAAATTAAACTTGCACGACAATTATATAACCACAATATCTAGGAAGAGTTCTTGAACCAGGTGATATGGCCTCAAATGTAAAATTTTAAGAAACAGATTCTATGAAAGTTAAAGGCCTAGACCTTAGATATTTTATATGTAACATCTGTTGCAAGTAGAGTGATTTAGGTCCTCTTGGGCCTCTTTCTTGTCTATCGCCCATTTGGATATCAATCATTTCCTAAACATTTTCTCTTAACTCCATTGTATTACTTAATGACTGATATAGTAATCATTAAAAATCAACTTGTGCATGTAATCATTTTGAAATACTACAAACAAACATATGCAAACTTCATTGGAATTGACATAATCTTATTTTATTCAGCGGAATTTTTAATCTTAATCTGACTGTTTCGCTTTTGTGAGATTTTAACCATTTATTGTCTGGTGTAGTGAATAATCTTGTAAACACCAAATGTGGTTCTTGTCATATAACTGTTTGTATGTACTGTAGATTGTATTTGTTTCTTGACAGCTGTATTTTTTTCTTGTAATGTTTATGAAAAAATAGATAATTAAAAGTACAAAATATATTGCTTTTCCGTCACCCTTTAGCTAATATGAGCCAAAGGCACAATGTTAGTGTTTCTGATCATCCTGTCCGGTCTAGCTGCTTAATATATCACAGAATCGACACCAGACTTACATAATATTTAACCATAATATTGCAAAATTGGAATGGAATTTCTAAAAAAACATGTTTCACTGGTAAAACAAAATGATAACAGTATTTAAAATGGTATAACAAAATGATAATAGTATTTAAAATGTTTAGATACAGTTATCCTTGTTTTATCATCCTTGTTTTAGCAGAAGTTTTATAACAGATGATCGGTTAACCTAACAACTCTTTCCTGTGATCCAGTACTAGAGTTTACCCATCTCCGTAAGTAGCTGATAAATTTTACTCTTGAATCAGCGGTTGTCTTTTGGGTAGAGCGTTTGTTTTCATGCGGAAGGTCATGGGTTCAGTTGCTACTAAAAGTTTCCATGCTTGGCACTCAGCATTTCGAAGATAGTTAGTCGGTGTTGGTAAAAAGTGACTGGGCGGGGTATCGTACCATGTATCTGCAGCAATGTGACTTGCAGAGATAAGATGCGTATATTATTGGCAGTGACGTGGAAAGGTCAATGATATTGGTTAACAGTTTGGTAAATCCTCGGAACGATAAATAAATACGCGGAACGCCGTTACATCAATTCAGAAGATCAAACCATAATCATGTTCAATATATATATATTGACGGAATGGCAATTAATATTATTTTTTTACTTATTGTTTTAAAGCTTTGCCTGTCGCTAGAGAATATGTTGATATACGTGGTGATTTTTTTTAGGTGCAAAATGTGGAATTAAAATTCGATTTACGAAGTGTATAGCATTGTTAAATATATTTTCCGAAAAGAAATTGATGGTATTAAAGGAATTTCTATCTTATCTGTTATTGGATGAAAATGACAAATTGACCGTTCTTTCAGTTAAAACTACTATTTTAACGATTTTAAGAAGGCATGTGTTTTCACAAATTTTCTGTCAAAATGTGAAACTGGTCACGTGCTTTTGACAAATATCACTCCGCGAGTCCTACTGTAACGACGGAGACATTAAGAACATTTGCTGATATAACTTTCAGATCAGATCCATTGAAGCAAGGTATCATCAAACTCCCCAATTTGTTATAACATACCCGGTCAACGGTAAACATATCATATATATTACATTTACAGTCATGTAAATAACATATAAAAGAAAAAAAGAAAATTACAAGAAAATTAACATAGAACTTAAGAATTGAAAACAAAATTTTATTGAGGAATTGACGTAGAATTAATTAATGGAACATCAAAGAAATTCTTGCAAAAAAATAACTTAGAATAAAAAGGTTAAAAATAAATTAAAATGTTGTTGATATTATATTAGTATTTCAATGACTTCGTGCAAAACAAGATTCTTCTTGTCTTAGATTTTCTAATCAATTGTATCCCATACTTTGCTCATGCATACAATAAAACACTTATTTCAAGGGAAATAGTTATTCAATATACTACATTTAACAAAGTGTATATTCTGAACTTATGTAACCTTACCATGGTACGATCTTTATTGTATATAGGTACTCCCGATGTTCCGACTGTAGTTACAAATAGAATTCCGGATAAAGGAGAAGATGTCGTATTAACATGTAGTGGTAGTAGATCAACAACAGTTCCAGCAAGTCACAACCTGCCGATGGTGTATTTCTGGATCGTTGATAACGTCACCAATCCTGACGAACCCAGATACAAATATACAGCCTATAGAGAACAACTAACTATAACAAATGTCCAGTCTACAGACATCAAGAAACAGATCACGTGTCGAGCTAAGGAGGGCGTGTCTGGAGGATTGAGTTCTGCAAACAGCGCAGTGATATCAGTGCAATTATACTGTAAGTGACAGTTACTGATTTTTAAAATAATTACTCTAAGCTATATGATTATCATAGCATCAGTAAATGTAAAAATAAAAGTCATATATTTTTGGGAAAAATGATAAGAAACCCTTAGCTTTGTCATGACTTGAAAATTCTAAAAACAGGTTTTACCTTTCGTTAAGAGAGTCGCATTAAATGTTGCAACATAAGACCAACGTTCTAATCTTGTCTAGTTTGTCTTATTTTAGTGAATGCTATGTCTTACTAAATTGAATAACATGTCTTATTGAATTGAATGTTATGTCTAAATTGAAAACCAAGACTTAGTCTTATTAAATTGAAAACTATGTATTATGAAAACGAATGTTTTGAAAACAATCTGTAGGAGGAGTCAAAGGGATACGAAACACAACGATGTAGCATGTCTTGGAAATGACGAAAAGGGTTATACTCCTCGTTAAATGTTGAATACAGTTGATTTAAGAACATATTCAAGTGCAACATTTCGGTCAAAGTTAAACGATGTTTCAAATTTATACTGAGTTTAAAGACACAGCATTAAAGAGGTATAACAAGTTTTAGTTCAATAATAAAACTCGTATAAGTGTAATGTTTAGCATAAAGTATGACTATCTGGTACAAAATACAGTTGTTTTCCGTCACATAATGTATTCAATCTCAAAATTATCGCAGATATTTGAATTAGACCAGACCCGTGGAATAAGGTAAATTCTTTAGTATATCTTGACCTCAGTTTATACACCCGGAAATATATTCCCATTATCGATTAAACCAGGTTAAACGGTTAAGTTTAATTTAGATTTGTACAACAGAGCTTGTTATGTTCCTACATGCGTGTGTGTGTGTGTGTGTGTGTGTGTGTGTGTGTAGATGGAGATATACTCAGCAAAAAAGAAACTTTACTCTCCGTGAATTGGTTATTTTCAAAATCATGTTTGAAACACTGCACTGGCATTTGTATGGCTGTGTCAGTTGATCATTTTGTAACAAATCTGTATTTTCATTAGACATTTGAAGTGTAGTTTTGTACCCATAACTTAATGATAAAGTGGACAAGGGGTGTAAACAAAATTAACGTTTTTTAACGGAAACTGAAATATGCATTGTTATTGTTGCTTTTCAAGTTTGTTTTAAGACTAATATTAGTGAGGCACAGTTGTGAAACAAACAAGTTAGTAAGAATTACAAGTTATTTTTTTTTAAGGGTGACTCGATTGACAAAGTCAATCTTCCTTGAGGCCCTCTTCAAACAAGTACATCATATTACAAAATCCGCAGAATTATGTTGTTTTTTCAATTGTTTGATTAACAACATTTCTGTTTATGTTATGCATATTTGTGTATCTACCTGGTGGACTCTGGCACGTGCAAATCATGCAAAACAGGATTTTTACAGCTGGGTTATAATTACATGTATTTAAAAAAACAAGTTTCATAATTCAAACAGACTGGTACACTACCAACATTTTTTTATTAACATCTAAGTTATAAATGTAGAAATTAAAAAGTTATTGCACTTTAAACATTGTTTTGCTCAGTATATTTATTTGCGAACAACCTGACAAATAAACAGACCAGACTACGGCTAGCGCACCTAGCTACAATGCACACTATAGACACAATATCAAGGCATCGACCAAACCAATAGATATGGTGTCAACCATTACTTATATACCATGGTTTTACATGCAACACATCTAGACTTGACGGACACTTTACATACATGAACTGATAGTTTAAAATGGGTAGGATGCAGTTAAGGATTCATGACTATTAACATGCTATATAAAGGACAGCATATAATAACAATATTCAATATAAATAATACAGAGTTTTGTACAATCTTCAAATGTTTTAAAAACACATCAAATAGAATATATCTTAACATAATGATTCTACAGCATACTGCGATTAGTGGGACACACATGTACACCTACATTCTTTCTATACACGGTTTCAATGAACCTATGAATACTATTCATAAGATATGAAACTATTTCAGAAACTTCTTGGTTATTGGTCAAAGTAAGGATGTGTAAAGAGTGCGCTGGAATCAAGAAAGGGAATATAGTGTTTTGTTAAGCATAAGAAATATGAACGTATGTTGCAAGTTTCTCTTGAAGTAAGACGTGTTGTGAAATAGTGCATGCATTCGAATTGCTATTAGAACGTTCTATATAATTTTGTTTAATATGTTGTCTAGCACATGATAGGAGGCTTATTATTTATATAAATATACTTAGGTTTTCTTTACAATGTCCGATATAATATTTGAAATATCGAATTCGGTGGATTGTCCAGATATATACAAATTGAAACTGTTAAATATTATCTATTTTAAACATTATATATAACATATACTACATTATTTTGTGCATTATTTTTACAAAATACATATATTTTGCAAATTGATGTTTTCGTCGAATTATATTGCTGTTTTCACACACACACACATACACACACACACACACACACACACACGTACGCACGCACGCACTCACGCACGCACAAACACACACACACACACACAATGCTTATCTGTTAGATATGTATTCTCATATGCATGTAGCAGGTAAATCTCATTTTATATTAACTTCGGTTGCATGAACATTTCTGTTTCCATTAGTCAATTAATTGCTTGGCCGTAGGTGTATAACGATTCGCTGTGCACATAATATCATTGTGTTCGTATTAAATTTCATCTATCGTTAGATGGACCAGTACATATCACGTTTGAGCCAGTAAATCTGTCTTATGACCTTGATGAGAGTTCTCCATTTGGACCTGTAAGCTGTACAGCTAGCTGCTTCCCGACGTGTACATACATATGGGATAAGAAGGACTTGGGACAAGCAAGTACCAATGGTACACTATATATCATCCAACTAACAAGTAATGACGCCGGAACGTACACGTGCACTGCTACAAACCCTGGGCGAGTCAAGAGACCTCAGTACACCGATACTAAACAGCTGAATATAAGTGTTATATGTAAGTATGATATTCTTTTGACAGATATTGAGACATATAGGTACAAATCGTCAATTTTAATCTGAGTTACGTCTTTGAATAACCCAATTTTGCCCAATTTATCAAGAAAATAAGCACACCATTCATCACTAACTGTTTACAAACAATGCCAATGTGTGTTATGCTTATATTGTTTATAAGTATATTATTCTCGTTTGCAGATGGACCAAGAAACGTGGCATTGTCACCATCAGAATCAATGTATCGTCAAATAGAAGGATTTCCCATGCCAAATATACAATGTGCATCCGTGTGTTATGTGTGTACGTATTCCTGGAGGGGACCCATCAACTATAATGGAAGCCAACTTAGTCTTGGTGTATTAACGAGATCTCATCATGGACGTTACACGTGTACAGCTATGAATATTAAAACGAAAATAGCACAAACTACAGATGTTGTCGTAGAAGTAATGTGTAAGTATATCCTTTGCATGTTGCCTAAACTGAAAATATAGGTCAAAGATTATGCTGCAGTCAAATGGTTTTGTTCTACTTTACAAACATTGCTGTAGGTGTTCAATGTCATGTTTGTTTTTGAAAATAAGATAAAAAACTTTCCATAAGTTATAATCAATAAATGTAGACATAACATTATTAAATGAACTTTAAGGAGAAATATACTTTATAAATTATTTTCAAAATGAGTGGTATATTGAGTATATAATGAAACTAGACATAATTTTAATGTCAATTTGCATTTTTTTCAGCGATAAATATAACATATATCTATATGTGACGTAAAAAATGTATATATCACCACGTACTCATTTGACTGATTCACAAATGCAAAAACTACGACAAACGCAAAATTCTCAAAATGCTGGCGAAAAACGGGAAAAGTTTTTTTACCCGATTATCAAAAAAAACCTATGACTGTAAAGTTAGTAGGTAGTTCGCAGTTGGTAGTTGGGGATTCGAATAACCAACTACCGACCAGCTGCCAGTTGGGGATTCGGAATCGTTATTATAATTTCTATTTCATTTACATATTTTACTCGTGTTAATATGTTTAAAAATATAATCAATAATAAATGTATGTAAATTAATATAAAATCTGAATCCCCAACTGGCAGCTGGTTGGTAGTTGGCGATTCACGGCGAATCCCCAACTGGACATTTTGAATCGCCGTCTGGTGAGTATACTCATGGTATTGAAAGAAAAGCGCGGGAACGGTGTTTATTTATTGTTATGAACTGTTTTTCTATGGAAATGATTCGTTTTCAAAAAAAAATATCGATTTGAAAAAAAAAAACGAATCCCAAATTTGCCATTTTGAATCACCGTATTGTGAGTATATTCGTTTTATTGAAGAACCAAACCACCATTGGTGTTATTATTATCCTGAATCTGTTTTCTTTATTAAATTGATATGTTAAAATAATAAAACAGCGATTTAAAAAAAAAATCCGAATCCCCAACTGGCAGCTGGTTGGTAGTTGGCGATTCGCAGCGAATCCCCAACTGGACATTTTGAATCACCGTCTGGTGAGTATATTCATTATATTGCAGAACCAACCCGGCAAAAGTGTGTTATTTATTATTATTAATTTATTTTTAATTGAATTGATTGATTAAAAAAAATAAAACAACGATTTAAAAAAAATCCGAATCCCCAACTGGCAACTGGTTGGTAGTTGGCGATTCGCCGCGAATCCCCAACTGGAAATTTTGAATCGCCTCCTGGTGAATATACTCATGGTATTGAATGAACAGCGCGGGAACGGTGTTTATTTATTGTTATGAACTGTTTTTCTATGCAATTGATTTGTTTTCGAAAACAAATATCGATTTGAAAAAAATCCGATTCCATAATTGGCCATTTTGAATCACCGTATTGTGAGTATATCCGTTTTATTGAAGTACCAAACCACCATTGGTGTTATTATTATCATAAATCTGTTTTCTTTATTGAATTGATATGTTAAAATAATAAAACAGCGATTTAAAAAAAAAATCTGAATCCCTAACTTGCAGCTAGTTGGTAGTTGGCGATTCGCGGCGAATCCCCAACTGGACGTCTGGTGAGTATACTCATTTTATTGAAGAACCAACCCGGCAAAAGTGTGTAATTTATTATTATCAACTTATTTTTAATTGAATTGATTGATTAAAAAAATAAAACAACGATTTAAAAAAAATCCGAATCCCAAACTGGCAACTGGTTGGTAGTTGGCGATTCGCCGCGAATCCCCAACTGGACATTTTGAATCGCCTCCTGGTGAATATATTCATGGTATCGAAGGAACAGTACGGGAACGGTGTTTATTTATTGTTATGAACTGTTTTTCTATGGAAATGATTTGTTTTCAAGAACAAATATCGATTTGAAAAAAAAACGAATTCCAAATTTGATTTTGAATCACCGTATTGTGAGTATATTCGTTTGATTGAAGAAACAAACCACCATTGGTGTTATTATTATCCTAAATCTGTTTTCTTTATTGAATTGATATGTTAAAATAATAAAACAGCGATTTAAAAAAAAAATCCGAATCCCCAACAGGCAGCTAGTTGGTAGTTGGCGATTCGCGGCGAATCCCCAACTTGACATTTTGATTATTCGTCTGGTGAGAAGACTCATTATATTGAAGAACAAACCCGGTAAAAGTGTGTTATTTCCAAATCGATATTTATTTTCGAAAACAAATCAATTCTATAGAAAAACAGTTCATAACAATGAATAAATACCGTTCCCGCGCGGTTCCTTCAATACCATGAGTATATTCACCAGTAGGCGATTCAAAATTTCCAGTTGGGGATTCGCGGCGAATCGTCAACTACCAACCAACTGCCAGATGGGAATTCGGATTTTTTTTAAATCTTTGTTTTATAATTTTAATCAATCAATTCAATTAAAAATAAGTTTATAATAATAAATAACACACTTTTACCGGGTTTGTTCTTCAATATAATGAGTATTCTCACCAGACGGCGATTCAAAATGTCCAGTTGGGGATTCGCCGCGAATCGCCAACTACCAACCAGCTGCCAGTTGGGGATTCGGATTTTTTTTTTAAATCGCTGTTTTATTATTTTAACAAATCAATTCAATAAAGAAAATAGATTTAGGATAATAATAGCACCAATGGTGGTTTAATTCTTCAATAAAACGAATATACTCACAATAGGGTGATTCAAAATGGCAAATTTGGGATTCGTTTTTATTTTTCAAATCGATATTTGTTTTTGAAAAAAAATCAATTCCATAGAAAAACAGTTCATAACAATAAATAAACACCATTCCCGCGCTGTTCCTTCAATACCATGAGTATATTCACCAGGAGACGATTCAAAATTTCCAGTTGGGGATTCGCGGCGAATCGCCAACTACCATCCAGTTGCCAGTTTGGGATTCGGATTTTTTTTAAATCGTTGTTTTATTTCTTTATTCAATCAATTCAATTAAAAATAAGTTTATAATAAAAAAAACACACTTTTACAGAGTTGGTTCTTCGAAATAACGAGTATACTCACCAGACGGCGATTCAAAATGTCCAGTTGGGAATTCACCGCGAATCGCCAACTACCAACCAGCTGCTAGTTGGGGATTCGGATTTTTTTTTAAATCGCTGTTTTATTATTTCAACAGATGTATTCAATAAAGAAAACAGGTTTAGGATAATAATAACACCAATGGTGGTTTGGTTCTTCAATAAAACGAATATACTCACAAGACGGTGATTCAAAATGGCCAATTTGGGATTCGGATTTTTTTCAATTCGATATTTGTTTTCGAAAACAAATCGATTATATAGAAAAACAGTTCATAACAATAAATAAACATTGTTCCCGCGCTGTTCATTCAATACCATGAGTATATTCACCAGTAGGCGATTCAAAATTTCCAGTTGGGGATTCGCGGCGAATCGCCAACTACCAACCAGTTGCCAGTTGGGGATTCGGATTTTTTTTAAATCGTTGGTTTATAATCTTAATCAATCAATTCAATTAAAAATAAGTTTATAATAATAAATAACACAATTTTGCCGGGTTGGTTCTTTAATATAATGAGTATACTCACCAGACGGCGATTCAAAATGTCCAGTTGGGGATTCGCCGCGAATCGCCAACTACCAACTAGCTGCCAGTTGGGGATTCGGATTTTTTTTTTAAATCGCAGTTTTATTAATTTAACATGTCAATTCAATAAAGAAAACAGATTAAGGATAATAATAACACCAATGGTGGTTGGGTTGGTCGTTCAATAAAACGAATATACTCACAATACGGTGATTCAAAATGGCAAATTTGGAATTCTTTTTTTTATTCAAATCGATATTTGTTTTTGAAAACAAATCAATTTCATAGAAAAACAGTTCATAACAATAAATAAACACCATTCCCGCGCTGTTCCTGTAATACCATGAGTATATTCACCAGGAGGCGATTCAAAATTTCCAGTTGGGGATTCGCGGCGAATCGCCAACTATCATCCAGTTGCCAGTTGGGGATTCGGATTTTTTTAAATCGTTATTTTATTTCTTTATTCAATCAATTCAATTAAAAATAAGTTGATAATAATAAAAAACACACTTTTGCAGAGTTAGTTCTTCAAAATAACGAGTATACTCACCAGACGGCGATTCAAATTGTCCAGTTGGGGATTCGCGGCGAATCGCCAACTACCAACCAGTTGCCAGTTGGGGATTCGGATTTTTTTTAAATCGTTGTTTTATTTTTGTAATAAATCAATTCAATTAAAAATAAGTTTATGATAATAAATAACACACTTTTGCCGGTTTTATTTTTAATAAAATGAGTATACTCACCAGACGGCGATTCAAAATGTCCAGTTTGGGATTCGCCGCGAATCGCCAACTACCAACTAGCTGCCAGTTGGGGATTCGGATTTTTTTTTTAAATCGCGGTTTTATTATTTTAACATATCAATTCAATAAAGAAAACAGATTTAGGATAATAAAAACACCAATGGTGGTTTGGTTCTTCAATAAAACGGATATACTCACAATACGGTGATTCACAATGGCAAATTTGGAATTCATTTTTTTTTCAAATCGATATTTGTTTTTTAAAACAAATCAGTTTCATAGAAAAACAGTTCATAACAATAAATAAACACCGTTCCCGCGCTGTTCCTTCAATACCATGAGTATATTCACCAGGAGGCGATTCAAAATGTCCAGTTGGGGATTCGCCGCGAATCGCCAACTACCAACTAGCTGCCAGTTGGGGATTCGGATTTTTTTTTAAATCGCTGTTTTATTATTTTAACATATCAATTCAATAAAGAAAACAGATTAAGGATAATAATAACACCAATGGTGGTTTGGTTCTTCAATAAATCGGATATACTCACAATACGGTGATTCAAAATGGCCAATTATGGAATCAGATTTTTTCAAATCGATATTTGTTTTCGAAAACAAATCAATTCTATAGAAAAACAGTTCATAACAATAAATAAACACCGTTCCCGCACTGTTTCTTCAATACCATGAGTATATTCACCAGAAAGCGATTCAAAATTTCCAGTTGGGGATTCGCGGCGAATCGCCAACTACCAACCAGTTGCCAGTTGGTGATTCGGATTTTTTTTAAATCGTTGTTTTGTTTTTGTAATAAATCAATTCAATTAAAAATGAGTTTATAATAATAAATAACACACTTTTGCCGGGTTTGTTCTTCAATATAATGAGTATACTCACCAGACGGTGATTCAAAATGTCCAGTTGTGGATTCGCGGCGAATCGCCAACTACCAACTAGCTGCCAGTTTGGGATTCGGATTTTTTTTTAAACCGCTGTTTTATTATTTTAACACATCAATTCAATAAAGATAACTGATTCAGGATAATAATAACACCAATGGTTGTTTGGTTCTTCAATAGAACGAATATACTCACAATACGGTGATTCAAAATGGCAAATTTGGAATTCGTTTTTTTTTTTCAAATCGATATTTGTTTTTTAAAACAAATCAGTTTTATAGAAAAACAGTTCATAACAATAAATAAACACCGTTCTTGCGCTGTTCCTTCAATACCATGAGTATATTCACCAGGAGGCGATTCAAAATTTCCAGTTGGGGATTCGCGACGAATCGCCAACTACCAACCAGTTGCCAGTTGGGGATTCGGATTTTTTTTAAATCGTTGTTTTATTTTTTTTTTAATCTATCAATTCAATTAAAAATAAGTTTATAATAATAAATAACACACTTTTGCCGGGTTGGTTCTTCAATATAATGAGTATACTCACCAGACGGTGATTCAAAATGTCCAGTTGGGGATTCGCCGCGAATCGCCAACTACCAACCAGCTGCCAGTTGGGGATTCGGATTTTTTTTTAAATCGCTGTTTTATTATTTTAATATATCAATTCAATAAAGAAAACAGATTTAGGATAATAATAACACCAATGGTGGTTTGGTTCTTCAATAAAACGAATAAACTCACAATACGGTGATTCAAAATGGCCAATTATGGAATCAGATTTTTTTCAAATCGATATTTGTTTTCGAAAACAAATCAATTCTATAGAAAAATAGTTCATAACAATAAATAAACACCGTTCCCGCACTGTTTCTTCAATACCATGAGTATATTCACCAGGAAGCGATTCAAAACTTCCAGTTGGGGATCTGCGGCGAATCGCCAACTACCAACCAGTTGCCAGTTGGGGATTCGGATTTTTTTTAAATCGTTGTTTTATTTTTGTAATAATTCAATTCAATTAAAAATGAGTTTATAATAATAAATAACACACTTTTGCCGGGATGGTTCTTCAATATAATGAGTATACTCACCAGACGGTGATTCAAAATGTCCAGTTGGGGATTCGCGGCGAATCGCCAACTACCAACTAGCTGCCAGTTGGGTATTCGGAATTTTTTTGAAATCGTTGTTTTATTTTTTTAATCAATCAATTCAATTAAAAATAAGTTAATAATAATAAATAACACACTTTTGTCGGTTTGGTTCTTCAATATAATGAATATACTCACCAGACGGTGATTCAAAATGTCCAGTTGGGGATTCGCCGCGAATCGACAACTACCAACCAGCTGCCAGTTGGGAATTCGGATTTTATATTAATTTACATACATTTATTATTGATTATATTTTTAAACATATTAACACGAGTAAAATATGTAAATGAAATAGTAATTATAATAACGATTCCGAATCCCCAACTGGCAGCTGGTCGGTAGTTGGTTATTCGAATCCCCAACTACCAACTGCGATCTACCTACTAACTTTACAGTCATAAAAAACCTGCTTCAAATCAAAATTACAAAACAACAACTATGTGATGTTTGCATAATTTTCATATAATTTTGTACAATATATTGTAAAATGATTGTGAGAACAAATATGTTTAATTATCACAAACCGTATACGGAATGTGCTATACCGACGTTGACGTTTGATTTTAAGCATTCACTTTTGACATAGGTTAGGGTTAAATATTATAAAAAAATCTTTAAAAAAGTTTGTCAATCATTCTAAAAAATTCATTATCATTGTACAATATATTGTTTAAAATAATATAAAAAAAGTATACAATTATTGCTGAGTTTGTTATTTGGTATTTTTGATATGAAGACGAAATAATCAAGAGAACAATAGTTCCCGTATACCGCTAGTATCTTAAGAATTTTGCGTTATTCGTAACATTGCACTACTGCATCCGTCAAATGTGTACGTGGTGAAATATGTTTTGATTTTGTATATTAGGTAAAACTCAATTGAGGTCGAAAAATATGTGATTTTGCTGCTATAAATTGGTATGTCAAACAGGTCGAACATGGCCATGTTTACTGCGTCATATATGTTATATTTACCGCTGTAAATATACAAATTCTCATTGGAAATTACTTCTTATTTCATTATATACTAAATATACCATTGATTTCGAAAAGAAAAGTATAATCTTCCGTAAACATGATGATAATTTGTGTTAAGTTATTAAAACGGATTATATTGGCATATTACCGTCATGTCCAGCATGAAGATACACTTATAACTTAGAGATATACGCTTCTAAAGTGTCTAATTGCATAACCTCTTTATTACAAACATCGTGTTTCTGAAGCCACGTTTTTGTTTTTGTTTATATTTGCCATTTTCAACGAACCGCTTTCGGGTTTCCGATCAATCATCGGATAACATCGTGAAGGCTTGTTCCCGATCTCGTTTTTGAGGCTTTATTCGGAAAGTTTACGGAGTTCAATGTAAACATTGCGCAATACGTTATTGCGGGACGTATTAAAGTTTTTACCAATATTCAATTACTATTAATTTGATAACTTTAAAATAAATAAAGGTTATACGTCAATACATAAGCATTATTTTGTGCACACTGCATACAGAAAAAGTCTGGATTAACAGCGTTTTTGTGTTACTTGCCACTATAATCCCTTTAAAGTTATGTGTACATGTTCCTGTTATTTCAAAACATACTGCGAGTCATGTAAAGTATTAAAGTCTCACTCTAGCCAATAAATTTTCATACTCCTCTTTTACTATGAAACCGTTATAAGTATTATAATATCAAGATATAAATTGAACGTTCAAAGGTTTCTAGTATTCATATAATATTTCAAATATAAGGGATGTTCAAATATGTATCATTTAGTTTTTGTCAACTAAATATTAGACAAACGTTAATGTTAACAACTGGCTTGTTTCATAAATCAGTGAAAATATATTTCTATAAAAAATAGTTTTCAGTTTGCCTATATATTAAATGAATGTTACCCTCATAAAAGCTTGTGTTAATTTGCAGTTATGGAATTCGTAAAGTTGATGTTCACAAGAACGAGTTTGTCAGTAAATGAAATGCTACGTATCTGTACGTACTATCTACACAGACACAAACTCATTTTGGAACACACATACCACATCGATATAATATGATATTAATAAATGAAATGTTACAAAATCTACAAAGGAAAGTAAACTACATAGGCCTGTGTGATTTGGATATTTAATCAGAATTAGGCAATTTAAACCCTATAGATACCATCTATAGATACATATACTTGTGGAAACAGTTATAAGAAGTCATGCATTCACTAAATTATAGAACAAAGATATAAAAAAGGAAACCTCCAAATACCAAGAATATAAAATATATCGAAAATTGTGTCTAAAAGCCAGATCAGTATTTTGGACATCAACCTAAAACGGTCAATTTAATCACAGTGGTGTATCGGTCATTATGTTAATTGCTCTGAAAAAGCGTTACATGTCAACATCACATACCTACTTGGAATGTCAAGGTTACACTTAATTAGCAAACGTCAAATAAGTAATATAAGCGTTTCCGCTTTAAGTATGGAAGAATATAAACATACAATACAATTTTCAAGAAATATGTATTGCGTGGCCGACTCAGATTCCTTCTTCAGATCTGAAGGTCAGAAATTTAAATCAAACAAAATCGTGTCTCAGCCTTTGATGACTCAAAACAGAACATAGTTATTTGTCAAAGATGCAAATGAAACTATCAATTTGAAAGTACCAACGTTTATAAAACTCTACTCTAAGTATGAAATGTTCAAAACTACCAACAACATGTCCTGCGCAAGGATTAGGGGAAAGTTTCACTAACCTTTGTAAATCTTTATAGTGTTGTACAAACACAATATGACACATAGGAACGTGTCAATGGTGCAGTATATTTACAGTAGTTCAAATGAAAACTATTTACAAAGCTTACTTAACTTCTTAAAAGTATGTACCGAAACACTAAATGAATTATCCGGATTTTTACTTCAAATTTTGCACTAACATACGGAGTTCTCCAACATACGAACGTTAGTAAAACGGGCCCCGGGTCGGTCTTTCGTGATCAGAAAACAAATAATTTAGTTATACTAGATACGATATTGTGCTCTAAGAGATTGACACAATTAATTTCTGATCCAATTTGTGAATAAGTGGTTGCACAGTTATTGTCACTAGCGGATGACTTACCTTTCTTTAATAATGATGGTTATATAAATAGATAGCATCAACATGTACATTAATTTTACGAATGAAGCTATGATACATCCACGATTTTTTCATGCAACCTACACTATTTTACTTGAATATTAGTGAATGTATTTTAATGTTCGTACTAGACATTACCTACATATCCTCCTTGGCTTTCGTTTCGACAAGGACAATGAATGGGTAACCGGCTGTATACAAACTGGCTTCACTGTACATCATCTAATTTTCTTAAGCCACCCCTCATCATCTAATTATACATATTCTTATTAGTAAGACAATATGCAGATGAGAGGAAGGCGATACATAGACAAATATGTCATATACCCAGTAGAAGTGAATGAGTGCATGAACAAATGTGTAATTCACTCACTAAACGAATATACGAACGAATAAAAGAATGAAAAAACGAATGAATGAGCTGACGAATGAACGACATATGAGTGAATGATTTATAGAACTTAATTTATTAATGAAAAATGCATGATGGATAATTGAATGAAAAATATATGCTAATTCAAATCGAACTGTTATGTTGTCATGTTATGTTTGTATGTACGTATAAATAATAAACGGGTCACAATATGGTTCAAAAAAAAAAAAAAAAAAAATTACGAATGATATTAAATATTCAATTGTCTATATTTTTGATAGACGGGCCAGATAACATTTCGTTTGATCCTCAAAAAGATAAATATGAAGAAGTAGAAAACACAACATTGCGGTTCATCAATTGTACAGCGTCTTGTTACCCAGCTTGTACCTACACCTGGGAGAATATAGGACAGTCTGGACAGATAAGCGTGGACGGTGTTCTGAATCTTGGTTATATTAAACCTTCTATGACAGGCACATACAGATGTATAGCCGCAAACCCTGGGCGTAGCGATGTTCCTCATAGTACAGCAATAAGGAATCTGACGTTACATGTCATATGCAAGTAGTTTACTTACCTATGGCCATAATGTTAATCATATGCCTCGCTTATACTGTATGTGCTAATACATATGGAATATATGTTTTGTAACTATAAAAGAAAAAAAAAATAGATAACTTCGATGAATCAGACGCTCTGTTTTACAATTGCAATGCAGTTATGCGATTGAATTCAATATTTAACGTCATTTTATGTCATCGAAGGCTAGCTGACGATCAGTTAACCTATCCACTGTTGACTTGGATCATGAAATATTAACCAGTACTCGATTACACCCATCTCGTTATAAATAGATAAGTTTCCCACTTGAATCAGCGGTGAGATACAAATGATAATGAGACACAATGTCGTAATTCAACCATCACAGAGACTTTTGCTTGGCGGGGATTCGAAATCATGTTATGTAAATACATGTATGTACTTTAACTGAAGCAAGACATACGCTACTGTCACTATGACTCCTATTTTCTGTCAGATAAGCTATATGCTTATGTATTTTATTTATATATCATGATATGGATAGTCACATATAGTTATAGTAATCTTTAACCTCTCTTTAAGTAAGTTGAACGAAGTTGTATGATCGTCTAAAATATTGTTTCTGTCAATTGTTTGCATCTCCAATAGACGGACCTGATAACATCACATTTGATCCTCTACAAGATGTGTACACAGGAGTAGAAAACACGTTATTACGGTCGATCAGTTGTACAGCGTCTTGTTACCCGCGTTGTACCTACACCTGGGAGAAAAAAGACAAGACTAGACATAAAGGCGCAACCAACGTTCTTGATCTTGGATATCTAAATCGTTCTATGGCGGGTATATACACATGTACGTCCACGAACCCAGGACGTGTTGGTTCTGGAAGTACGGTAATGAGAGATGTGTCGTTACATGTTATATGTAAGTTCATTGTTCTCTTTATAGCTCGTTTGACATCAGCATATGTACATATCGCGTACGTGCTAGCACCCTCACATGCCAATACCTGTAATGTGCGTGTTGTTTTTCTTTGTTTTTGAAAGCATAGTTTAGCAATCAGTAAAATGTTTCATGATTAGTGAAACTGAATATACATGCAGGTGTACACATTGTTATACTTAGTCTGAAAAACGGTTCATGCATCTGGACATAGTGTTACGTTGTATAACTCGGCTTACAATTATTTAATGTTTAAATTTTGTTCATTTTTTTTTATTTCTAGTTTCAGTTTTGTATTATTGTTGTGGTAAGGCGATTGATCATTATTGTCAATTTAAACATCATTGTGAAACCATTTGTCAATCCTCGTGTGTGGAACAACCATAACTTAGAACTTAATGCATTGCTAATTTTGATGTCAGTACATCAGCAAAGAAAGGCTTTTTCGAAACGTTAAAATCTAGTCGAAAACATATGTTTACAGTGCTTCCTTATTTTCTTTCTGTTTGTAGTATTGTAATACTTTATATATACTAATTAGAAAATATTTTTAAGTTGATGAAACGCAAATAATTACCCGCATAGTCGTGATACTATATATATAAATAAAACATACGTGTACAAGGCAACACAATGAACCTACTTATTTCATTAACATGTCAATTGTGAAAAAAAATGTATGTTTCAACGTAGATGGTCCAGACAGCGCTGTTATCAGTGACGGACATTTTTTGATTGTCACAGAAGGTAACACAGCCGCCGACATCACATGCACTTCAGATTGTTATCCAAGTTGTACATCGTCCTGGATAAGTATAACCGATGGATCAGCAGATACATCTGGTGAGGATTTATCTCTGGGTCGAGTAACGAGAAACCAGACTGACAAATACAAATGTACAACAAGTAATACAGATCCGGGGTACCAGCGCATTGCTTACGCAATACTTGATATAACTGTATACTGTAAGTATCATTGAACGTGTCACACAAAAAATTGTTCTGTAATCTTCTACATATTGATGCACTTCTGGAACACTGGGCACATTACCAATGATTCTATAGTGTCTTGTTTCCATAGATAGTCCTCTGTTTTTCTAAATATCTAAAAAAAACACAGGCTGTTGACCAAACTGCCTTTTCATAATTTTTATGGTTTGATGACACCCTATTATTTTTGACAATTATGCCCATTTGTTGCCGTCGATATTTGAACAGAACTGAAATTAAACTGATTGTGTAAAAAAATAATTGTCCTTTTATCTGTTAGCATTCATATAATATCTATAGACATTGCTGAATAAACACGTAATAGAATACACTGTTATGGTAAAATTTGTTTTGTCTGGTAAGCATTTGGAACGCCACGACCTAAGAACCAAGTTATATTTCTTCCGAGGTCGACTATGTTTTTTTATTCTTGTCGGGAACTTTTTGCAGAATAAAGTGTCCGCCATTTAATTTAGAAGATTTACTTTTTTATCAACATGGCGACGATGAAATAGATCTGATTCAGTAAGTAAATCATGCGTTAGGGATGCAATGGTCGTTGGTATCGAATTGTTTCCGTATTAAATTACCATAAACATAATTAGTATAATTCTGGCCAGATTAAAGATTGGGTAAATTTTACAAACGGTGAAAAATGTGTTCATTTCGGCAGACGCTGAATTTTCACCGTGACATGGATAAAACAGGACAAATGAACACATTTCGAATAAGAAAGTGACACAATCATTTTTGAATCAGTGTGTGTGTGTGTGTGTGTGTGTGTGTGTGTGTGTGTGTGTGATTCAAACGGCCTGTTGCAAAATGCAGTGTGACAAGTTAGGCCTTCGTGCTTCATTTTGTTCGTATGGCGTTATATTTCTTTGTTTTCGGTTTTTCTTTTCGGTTCACTTTTCTTTCTCTCGGTTCTCCCCACATAAAAGTTCTGTGTGTTGTCTTCGTTTACAATCATTCTCAAATATTTATGTGACAATACCACGCACCATATATCTATTCAAATAATCGCACAATAGTTTGTTTACCCAGAGACACACTGTATAGGTTTCCCTTTCTTATTTGTTGTCTCCTGAGATAATTGACAGAAGGTCAAATATCCAACTTCAAATATCACTGTGTACGAAACATGTAATTAGAGAAATATATGTCAGCTATCTCGTTTTGCAGAGGTTTCACCCTGTAAACAAACGATCACAGGTTCAAGTCCCTGAATCGCTTCATGATTGTCATGTTGCTTTAAAATTGGTACCTAATATGGGACTGTGAGTTTGACTTACAAGAAACAGGTGTTGATCCAGGATTTTAGTGTATAGGCGGAGGGTGGGGTGACTTGAGATGCGCAACACAAGATCTGAACGGGCACGCATGTTTTAGAAGAAATATCTTTGATTTTAATAAAATATTTGAGTTTAGAGATGCGTACGCCAAGAGTAGATCTGCCATTCGAAATTCAGAGACAAATTAAAAATTGTGGGGGAAAAATGGTCACATTATAACAATATATGTCAGCTTAGGCTCAATTCTACTGGCTGCATAGTGTTCGTCCCTTTTGCATTGTCGCACAATGTGGGACTGTTACTTATATATATTCTGAGAAGTATTCACATGCTTCTCTGGACTCAGGGAATAATTCAAGTTTGTCGGGGACTTTGTCACAGTATGTTCTTAATATGGTAGAAAGATAAGACTAATCTTCCCCTCATCATTTCATCAGGACCCCTCTGCTTCTACAGTGTACTAAACTGTAGTGGTAGTCTAGTGGTAGAAAGTCCGCCTTGCATGTGGAATATGTCTTGTGTTCGATCCCCTGTCGGGTAATTACCAACAAAAAAAGTACTTGAAGATTCCCCCGAGGTTTTCAATATTTAGAGGATAGTTCTAGGTCTGGTAGACCAAGTGTCAGTATATTGTGAATGGGTCACAGTGGTTATCATACTAATTAATGTGGCTGAATGTTTTTCCTGTCCTATTACAAATAAGAAGATACTTATCCATCAACACTGAATTTAATCTGGCTATGTCTACTTTCTAATTAAAGAGACTGCTGAATTTGCCCTATCTAAATCACCATACAACAACAACAAAACAATGTACTTGCGCAACTAACATGACTGTTCCGCATCTATATATCTTGTCCATTTAGGCCGGGCCTGATTAGCTCAGTTGGTAACACGTCTAGTTATCAATCGAGGGGACGTGAGTTCGAATCCACGCCCGACAACAGTATCCGTGATGATTGATATACGACATAATGTCTCATTATTATTCGTCTCTCACCACTGATTCATGTGGGAAACTTATCAGTTACTTGCGGAGATGACATGTACTCGAGTACTGGTTAACCTTGAAGGATCCCAGGAAAAAGTGGTTAGATTAACTGATCGTCTTTTAACCCTCAATGTCATTAAAACGACGCTCAATAAAGTATGCCCTTCAAGATCATCTGCAATTCAGATTCTGCATGAATTATAAATAGAGTTGAAATACTGTGTAGTTTATAGATGTTATTATTTTTTGTAAAATATGTCACCTCTAACCTTTATATTTGAATCTGTACCTGCAGTATGACATTTTCTCATTTAAAGAGAGAGAGTATCAGGATAAAACGTCATAGATGTCTTAAAAATAGAATATGTATCAAAATGGATAAAAAGCAATAAATAAAAAGAATAAATATAAACCGAATAGTTTAGTATGTCAAATCCACCAAAACGTGACGAAATAGATTTGTACAATGTAAATTGGAGTGGTAAACTTGAAACGAAATTCCCTGTCAAAAATAGACAGCATTAAAATACTGTTTGACGACCTTCGCATCGTCATTCTGACTCTTTCAAAGATAAAACAATTTGTACTACGTGTAAGTTTGTAAAATGGATCAAACTGCAATCAAAATGACTACGCAACTCATTTAATACGTCACGAAATGTGTTGCCATTTTTAATGGAAAATCTATATTAGTCTAACCTAGGGGCATAGCCCAAGTTAGGAAAGCCTTTTCAATATATTATTTTGGCGTGTTTAACAATATATATTTTTGACAATACAGGGAGTCAGTGAGTATAATATAGGCATGGTATATTAGTAAACAGATATTAATAGTCAATTTTAAAATTTTAAACATATTCGCTTTAAGTTAATAATGACAGGACTCATCAGATAAAAATATTGTCTATTGTCTAAAACTACTTATCTGTCATGGCTGAGGTTATGGGTTTGAGGCTAGCTTGGTCCAAAAACTTAATGTAAGAAAGTTTGCCAGTTAAATGCAGAAGTAGAATTGGTCGATTCACTAACTTCCCTGATAAAACTAAATATGCCAAATACATTACCTGCCATTTGTGGAGAATGGAATTAAAACATATTCAGAAAGAAAAAGAGCTGAGCTTGATTAGCTCAATTGGTTGAGTGTCTAGCTATCAATCTAAGGGTGTTGAGTTTGAATTTCCGGAAGTAGTTGTTAGGTTAATTGATCATATGTTTATAAGAATGACCTAGTTATTGTGATGATATATAGGATCAGAAAAATGTTGCAAAACACAGTTCTGTTTGCCAGTTGCTTTTAATATTTATTTTTTTTATCTCCACAGCTCAGGCATTCAACCATATAAGGATAACGGGCATGCTCAATTAAAAAAGGCCAACACTTGCCTATATTTAGCAGTTGACATTTCATTGTATTACGCCAAATCCGAAAACAAGTTAAGTCGGGCAAGACACTACCGAGTCAAATTTTCACTATGCTACCCCCTAAAACCATTGTGATTCTCAAGTTTGGCAACTATTCTGTGATTTATTTTAAACAACATCGAAAATGTTAGAATAATATATTCAGACAATTTTCAAAATATCCTTAGTTATATTATTGTATTTTTCAAGATGTGAGTGAGTTGAAGATGGGGGAATATGGGTTGGGGGATAGGGGGCGTGGTAAGACATGACAACGTGCCCTGCACCTGTGGTCATCGTCACATCAGAAGACATATTAGTAAAAGGTTACTTATTTATAGAGCATGGCGATGACAGTTTATATGAATCAGATCTGGACTTTTCATTTCAAATGGTTGAGTTTCGATCTATCTGGAGCGATTTACACCAGCCATGCAATAACCTTGCGATAATATAAACATTAAGAAAACACATTCAGGCTCTTATTTTCTTGTTTAACCGTTTATATAATGTGCTTACAAATATATGTATTGTACATTTACAAAAAAATATGGCTTCTAACTGTGCAGGACCAATCTGGAGTAATACAAATAGCCGTGTACGTAGCATGCTTTACAATTAAGATTATTGCTAAGCAGTTTCACCTGAAACTGTACAATATAAATTGTGAACTTCACATGCTTTTATCACTTTTCTTTAATTGTTAAACACCCGTGTTGTCAGATGGACACGAAGCGTGTACCTTATAATTATACCCCCTACTGATGAATGTTATTTTTTTAATTAAATAACGGCATTTCATCTAGCTAACACATCGAACGAAAGATACATACACATTCTCAATATACACTGGACATAACTATCATGACTGCAATCCTTATTTAAACACAATTTTTAATTTCTTAGAGATTAAATGGTAACAGCCTTTATAGTTTCATTTTAACAACAAACGACGGAGCATTGTCAGTGACGTCACAGTTAAGGGACCAACCTTTGGACAGGTATTTCCTTTTGTCTGCCGTTATAATTATGAATACATTGGACAAGTTCATTTTTAATATCTTGTTTACAGGACTGGATAATCAATTGATTTTAATTGCATATGTTTCGAGGAAAGATATCGTATATCATATTAAAAAAGTCTAAGTGACATTTACATTTTAGGCATAACGAATTTAAGCTTGGACTACAAGATGTATATGGAGGAAAAGTGTCGGACGTGCATAAATGAAACCAATATTATATAACACTTTAGTATATTTAGTTTATGTCAGATAAATTATTTTATGTATGGAGATTCTAATCTGGCCGTTAAAGGTTATATAAGTAATATTTTTGGCGTCATCTGTTATGTATTTTTTTTCCGGGCGAAGTGCACTAGATCGAAATAATAACAAAACGCGGTAATCAGACAATTTCTCAGTTTCGACCAAATATTTAACGGTTCTTGGCGTGGCATTTGTTCGAGTCACCATTTCTAATTTACCCACCACCACCCAAATTCCTAATAGGCTCCTTATTAATTTTATTTTAGCTTTAGTTTATATATATTTTTGGAAGATTAGAACATACTTCCTCTCTTGTTGTTTTTATGTTCATAACTTTGTATCTGGCGGTTTTGTACGCCCAGGTATGTTTTGATATATATATAATATTATGTATTGGTAATATGTATCTGTTCAGGAATTATATAATATCAGGAATTATATAATATAATTCCCGGTATTTTTAATTAAAATGCCCATTCCAACTTGCTCTGGTGTTTTGTTGTGACATATTTAGCATACAAGCGGCTTTGGTCCATCCTAATCATTGATTATCATTTATTAGGCCACCCGAGGCATTGTCTCAAGAAACCTTTTGCGGGCGCCTCTTGTTCGTCCTTAGTGCGCCGTGCGTTCGTAAATAATTGAGGTATTTAACTTCTTCTCAAAAACCGTAAGCTCAATCGTAATGAAATGTTGTATGCAGCTTTGGTACCTAAAGATGAATCAAAATTGTGAATATATTGTCCCCCACCACTTTGGGACCTTAGGGTTGGGCCATTACAGTCTCATTGAATGTAAACTATTAAAATCTTCTCCTTAGTATAGGAAGCTCTGGGGGAAATATGGAGAGCATGATTATTGATACATAGGTACTTTATCAAAGTTGTGAATTACATGTCTCTGGGTCTCACTGTTTGGCCCCTAAAATTTTAGTTTATCCGTAAACAATTCACATTTTAGACTACTGAAAAAACGTAAGCTCGATTGTAACGTAATGGTGTATGCAGCTTTGGTACCTAAGGGTGAATCAAAATTGTTAATTGTATTGTCCCCACACCCTGGGTCTCACGGTCTTGCCCAATGAGTGGGCATAAAATATAAAGGTAACCTTTAAAAATCTTATTATTATAGGAAACACTCAGAAGCAAATTGTGAGCATGATTATTGACGCCTATGGGATCTTTATAATATTTGTGAATTTAATGGTCCTGGGTCACACTGTATGGTCCTAGAAATGGGGCCGTCTTTACTAAATCTATATAAGAAGAAATGACAAAAACAGTTATTTCGTATGATTAAAAAAGTTTTATGTGAATGTGTTTGGAAGTGGTTTTTGTTGCTGACATGAAGGTAAATACCTATGGGAATTTCATGGTCCCCACCCACATGAAGTCTTTTGGGCGAGGTGTGGCCAAAATAGTCAAATTCAAGTTAAACTTGAAGAATTTCCTTATTATTAAAGGAAGCACTCAGAAACATATTGTAAGCTTGATTATTGACGACTATATTTTTTTTATAGAATTTGTGAATTTCACGGTCTCACGATTTGGCCGACGGGGGTGGGCCAACTTTATTTAATCTATATTAGATATTTACAAAAAAAACTTATAACTTATGACAGAATAGACTTTTGTGAATGATTTCATTTGATTATCAATAATCAGTCTTGATACTATTCAAATTAATGTTTATATTAAATTCCATACTAGATGCGCCAGATATATCTGCAATGGTGTTTTCAAATACTGAATTGAAAGAAAACAATTCTGCCGAGTTGAAATGTAATGCCACTGGTGTTCCCAGTAAGTACAAGTACGTTGCATTAACACAAACATGGGGAAGTGTTAAAATACCACACCCTCGACCACTGAATTCAACCAAGCCTTCTTATAGTTCACTCAGATTTGATGCTTTACGACTTGATGATACCGGTACATACACCTGTGTAGTCAACAATGGTGTTAGAGATGTTGCAGGAATATTAAACCAGACTAGCACCATTGAGATACTTGTACAAGGTATGTAGACATTTTTGGTATTGCTGAATCGAGATATTGTACCATAAAATTAATACAAAACGACATATATTATGTAATTGTTAAATTATATTTAAAATGTAAACACATATTCTTCTTAAAACAAACAGTAGAGGACTCATCATAAATACACATATGAGTTATGATTGATATAGTGTTGACCATTGAAGTCCGAGGTCATGGATTAAAAGGAAGACTTGGTCGCAGACTCGATTTGATAACAGGGTTAAATAGATAATGTTATTTCCATATAAAGCTTTCATCTTACTTTAATACCGTATAAGAATAATAAACACGTATGGAATGCAAATAGTTGAAAGATTTCATTCATGTTGCACTGCATTATTTCTCAACAAAATACAATAAAAACGTACGAACGGAAATAATTCCCAATTTTTATACTACATATGTCATTTTAAACTATTTATCTATTGATATATACGCTCTATACAATTCAGATCTATACTTTGAAATAAAATGTGTATTAAAGCTGTGATTGCACCTAATAAGCGCTATTATGTTTAACAGAGCGGTATATAACAATGTTCGCACTCAACAAACCATATGCATGTATTTGATAAAGAGTGGTATGAACCCAACAACAATACTATGTATTATAGATTGCTATATAAGCGTTTTGCAACCCACAATTCACAATTCATAATACGCGAAACAGAGTGATATATATTTATGTATTACATTTATACTTAAATATAATAACAACAACAGAACGTTATTTTCAAAATATGTTTAAAATCACGCGTCGGTATTGGGTGTTGAACAGACAGTGTACATACTATTTCGTGTAAAATCACGTCGATTTCCAGCGGACATTGATAAATAACCCGTCAACGTCATAGCAACCGACTGTCATCACGAGAAAAGCCAAAACTTTAAAAATGGCAGAAAAGACTATAGCAAATCGCCTATTGGTTTTGGATCGAGCAACTAAACGCAATACTCTGCAAAATCCAGACAGATAAGAGAGGTGAACATCAGTAGTTTTATAGAAAGTATGAAAAACGCTAACAATAAACTAAAGACAATTTAAGCAGCGACGTTGAAACATTTCAAAACTGGCTGTGCAACGAAGACTTGGCTGTTCATTTTGAAGAAATGACTCCAATTGCTTGAATGTGGCCTTAGTCCGATTTTATTTTAGAAGGCAATAAGGTAATATAACGATTCTGAATATGAGCCAGATACAATCAAGTCGTACCAGTACAGTATACATCATTGGCTACAAGACCACGATTACCAATAGAATGTTATGAAGGACGATTTGTTTTCCAGCATTCAAGAAGGAAGTCACTGAAACAAACTGCACTTGGAAACAAGAGATATTGGTTGACACATTTAGAAATGACGAGATAAACAAAATAAAACAGGTCTTTTTAAAAAAAAATACGTTTTAAACATATTTCGCTTATTTAATGTAATTGTTGACTAAAGGAAGTATCAGTAAAAAGAACATAACACTCTTAGTATTTATATCTCATCTTCGTATTTAATCGGCACCGTAGTCCAGTGGTAGAGAATTGCCTTGATAATCTGGAGATCCGAGTTCTATTCAACGACAATACATTTTTTTTGTAGTATATTTTTCTATCTTTTTACTATTGTTAACTTTCCTTTTGAATTAAAAAAGAGACCATAGTACATCACGAAAATTTAAAGTCGTCAAATACACATATATACGTATAAATGTATTAAAAAGGTTATAGTATTGTATAGGTGTGCTTTTTGAGCATATTTGTCTCGGGCCAGTATGGAACACCAGGGCTATTATGGCCAAAAGGCACACCTCTACCATACAATAATCTCTAAAGGTATTTATATACGCTACGTCTGCACCCAACAACATTAAAATGTGTAACATAGTGGTATATAAGCTATGTGCTCCCAACAAACAATAAACTGTGTAACATATTGGTATATAAGCTTTGTCTGCACCCAAAAAACAATAATATGTGTAATATAGTGGTATATATGTTATGTTCGCACCCAACAAACCATGATATGTGTAACATAGTCGTAAATAAAACTATGTTTGCATCCCATAAACAATACTATGTGTAGCAGAGTGGTACATACGCTGTGTTTGTTTCCAAGAACAATGCCAAATGTAACAAAGTGGTTTACTTGTTGTGTTTTCACCCAACAAACAATAATTTGTGCAACGGAGTGGTATATAAGCTGTGTTCACAACCAACATACAATGCTGTAATATGCGTTACAGAGTTGTCTATAAGTTGTGTTCGCACCGAACAAACCATCATATATGTAACAGAGAAGTATACAAGATTTGTTTTGCAGCCAACAAACCATTATATGCTTAATAATAGTAAATAAACTGCGTATGTCAGTATTCCTTTCTCTTTGAAATTATTATATTGGCAAATTGTATTAAATGATAGAGTAAAAATGTCTTACATGACCATAGAAATAAAAAAAAAACTTATAACCAACAGGAGACATTGTATCCAAATAACAACCACCAAATTAGCATGAACGCAATTAATACATAACATAAATATGATAAAAACAAAACATACAATGTCATAATTATATAAGAAGTGACAAGGGTTACCGCCTGGGAACTATTGGGAGCAAAAAACGTCACTAGAGAGCTATACTTTAAATATTGACGCCATAGAAGATGTACATGTACTTGTTGTCTTTGTAGAAGCCAGACAGCAATATAAAGAAATTCCCTTGATCAGCTCTAATCAATTACAGGAAAATCCTTGTTGATGACTTGACCAGCAACACAAAGTGATAGTGTCAGGAAATCTCAACGTTACAATATATAATTCAATTTATGTTTTCTTACCATGTTTTAAACAGTTGATATATGTACATTCAATTCATATGATTTCATATTTTTCTTTCAAATAAACTGGTTAAATGTTGTTTTCTGTTTTAGTTTCACCAAAAATATTAGCTGAGGAAATAACATTTGCGGGCGCAATATCAGGAAATGTGATGATAAACGTTCCGTTTTATAGTTACCCAACTGCATATAGCATAAACTTTACCAGACAAGATGGCATACCAATGCAGAACAGTAACAGAACAACCGTGTCATATGAAATATCGACAGTCATGACCAAGTTCTATGGTGTAGATGTAACATTGAACGGCAGTATAGCCCATCTAAAAATAACTGATATACAAGAGACAGATTTTACCAACTACATATTGGAGGTTACGAACAAAATTGGAAGGAATCGAACAGTTATACACCTCATTACTCAGAGTAAGTAATGTTAAGTTGTTTATTTGTTATTCTCCTTGTCAGCTAGAAATCATAATTCCCTTGACAGAACTATGGTTTATGTGTATTATGGTATGTTTACATATACATCGGTTATATCAATTACCAACATTAAAATATTTCAACCCATCTCAGTGTGTTCGACATTTGAAAGTAAAAAAAAAATGAACAAAACTGATTTCAACGATTCCTTGGAAGTGGCGAAACAAATCATTTATTTTATATTACAAGCATATACACGTTTCAGTAAATGCGATGTATATATAAACCTAAGCATGAACAGTCTGTAAGATAATAAAAGGTTCCCAAACAGAATTGTGTTTGTGTCAAATGTGTTTGGATAGTTCATTATTAGGTGAATCCTGTTTACGAATATTTACACTCGTATTGTTTTTTTCTCTGCATTAAATTGTAGTGCATGGTTGACGTGAGATATTATAATACGCCATAATAAATTAGTAAGAAAACTGTCATCTGTGGAATATTTATATTGTTACGTGTATCAGAATCAATCTTTGTAATTGAGGATTTAGATTTGGCACATGTACGGAGGTAAACTCTTCTTTGTGTTTGTAACACTGTATTACCTGTGCTGGTGTGGTATTTTATGAACACATCATATTAAAACAATCATAAGATATATTGCTTAACTTAAGTGAAATAGGAATTTACAGAATTTGTTTCCACTTGCTTGTAATAACAATATGTATCAACTGTGAAATTCTGTGACATAGCATGTGTATGTTCACTTCCAGTTGACGATTGTCCCAAAGTTTAAATATAAGAAGATTTAGGTTGATGAAACCACTTGTGTATTAAACTGAATAATATTTACACGGAATTTGTATTTATGTTTGTGTGTGCGTACGTGCGTGTGTGCGTGTGTGCATGCGTGTGCGTGCGTGCTTACGTACGTACGTACGTGTGTTTGTACGTGCTTGTATGGTTGAATACGTGCATGTATGTATTAAATTGCAATAATTACGGTTGGTGAAAATCATTCATATGTTCCTATTTGATTGATTTCAAGCAATTTGATTTAGGTTAAAGTAAGTACTGTTACACAATGTAAACTCTTAGTCATATTATAGCAATCCTACTTTATTGATATTGCTCACTACAATGGTCAAGGTTATCATTTGCACATACACAGGTGCTCCATATAAGCCTACAAATTTCAACAGACAAATCGATGATACTTACGTCGTCATATCCTGGAAAGCTGGTTTCCACGGAGGAAATGATCAGACATTTGGTATACAATTAAGTAAAGACAAAGAGCTATGGATGAATAATTCATTCGTGTTTGGTGGAAAGAATACAACAGGATTTCAAATGAATGCTACTTTGGACACATTATCGAAAGGCACACAATACTACGTCCGGATCTACGCATTCAATATACACGGAAGCAGTCCCTATACAGATGTATTAAATTTTACGACACATGGAGGTAAATTAAAATGAAATTATTTTAACATATATACATGCGATCAAGTGTCCATGGTTTTGTTCATACATAGAATAAGCGAATATTCTTCCATCTTAATCATAATATCTTAGATAAACATGTATTTTTAACGGTAATTGAAATGAAGCAGATCAAATATTCAATTTTATTACAATTTTAAATAGGATAATATTATTTTGAAATGATAAATTCGTTATTTAAACCCTTGTGATTGTAGATACAAACCTGCGACATATAATTAGTTACTATTATCTTTTTAACTTTCCTTGTTCTTATATCCCTTTTAAAATGAGTCAGATACTTGATTCAAGACATGTATCCGTTCAGTAATTGTGGTATTTAAATTTCAATAAAAGATAAATAGCACTTGATGAATTATTCGCAAAACCATATGTGCTGAGGGTAAATATTATCAGAAGTTACCGTTTAGTTCAAAGCAATGTTTGTTAAACATTGACGTTTAGATATATGTCCATAATATGTAAACTGTCTATATGTATAGCTGTTATATTTCAAACTGTCTTGCCTTGTGTTGTCTGACGACGGGGTATAGTGAGGTTGCGTGCACATGTTATCCAGGTTTTCCCTTCTCAGTGACGTATTTGCTACAGATCGTTCGAAGTCGGTGACCTCACTACTCACTAATGTAGGCATTGTACTTATAACAGTTAATTCTAAATATTTATTGTCTGTATGTGCCATTGATGACTGTGTTGAATGCTACGTTTCTTTTTTTTCTTCTTTCCAACAGTTGTTACGTATATTGCTACATATATGTGTAGCAGTCATCTGCAAATAACAGTACTTTTTGATGTATAAATATTATTATATACTTATTAGTAATTTGTAATTTGTTTTATAATAAGAGGTGCGTGATAAAAAAAAAAATTCCGTAAGTTATTTTGTGAGTAAAAACACATGATTCCAAAGAAATTACCATATCGCTGACTTTAAGTTATGTTTGTCATATCGCCGATTTTAAAGTCATACGGATAAACATTGCTGTGTTTTACCCTAGTTCAAGACAAAATAATAACATATTAAACGAAATTTAATATCTGAAAGGTTTTAAATGAAGGTATGTATTGATATGAATTATATCATAGTTTCAAATTTAAAATGATTAAAAATGTATACAGTTTATGTCTTAACGGTATCTTATACGTGTATAACGTCCCTAAAACCTTGTTTGCAAGAACTAGTGTGCGTTTTTGTTTACAGAACAGAACAGAACATATATTCTATTTGACTTTTACATAGTACATCGTCATATCTATACACATGTTAACAAATATATTTAGATCGTGTCACGTGGAAACACACACACACACACACACACACACACACACACACACATATTTATATATTCATATACATTTATATAGCAGTGTTCGAGTGCTGAAATTAAATGAGGATGACAACGTTCAACTATGTGTCAAAGACAATCTGATGGATAAAGCACATTTTATATATTTTGCTTGGTTAAAAAGAGTATTTCTATTATCTGACTGTAATAATTCTATGAATCGAAACATACTAGGTCTTTGATAAAAATAGTTGGTTATATATTGTTGTCTTAGTTCTAAATAGCAGGGACCTATATCAAAATAAAATGAAATTCATCTTCTAAATCCTGCTAATTATAATATAGTCAGAAGTGTTCATTTCTAGTAGTTCTATTTCTCGCATAACGTCCTGTTTGTATTTTTAATGAATGTGACGATAATCGAATTTTACATATATATGTTTTCAAATCACATGGTAACATATCTAAATATTGTTCGTAGGCAAAAGAAGTTTTAACATGATGTCCACTTACTTATCTTACCAATTGTTGAAAGGTAATATGATTCCTTTATATCTGGAAGGCAGTTTGATTACCGATGACTATATACAAGTCAAGTGAAAACTTGTGTGTTCAAGTTGCTTTTCAATTTGGCTATTTTAGTTTATATCGTTATGCATTAAGTAGGTATTCTCTTCGCGTTTTATATAACTTGTGGTACATATATCGAAGGTTTGAGGTTCATAATATAAACAAATATTCATTAAACATGCTATTATCAACTGATCCAAGTTCTTCTAATCTAGTACTGACTTGGAATCTATAACTGTTACAGTTCTTTTGAATTTGTCGGTTTAACTACTTTACAACTCCCAATTTATATTTAGGAAAATATATGAATCTTCCTGCTATAATATGTATACGCAGATTTCAAATTACAATCAATCAATGAAATCCATGGCCTTGGAAAATAAGTGGTTGCATAAATGTAACAAACCTGTTATGGTTAATCACAATGTGTCATTTGATTTGATTATTTTTGTGAATTGTTGCAATTATCAAGTGTCAATTCTAGTACTGTCATATCTTTTGGGATTCCGTAACAGTAATAAAGGAAGAATTCCCGACTTAGACAAACTATCATCTGACAACTCAAATGTCCTACTTGTCGACAATTAAAAACAATACGATTAACGTGACGCGGAAGATGACGTAGATGTATAAGTAGAGTTGTTTTTGATATTACACAATATTAATGGATCAATAAAAATCGCACATACTTTGTCGTCAACAGTAATCTTCAAAGGTAATTTAATGAAGTGAATCGGCAACACATGCGCTTGTTGAAAATACACACATCACAATAACATCCGAAACATCAAATGGCCTAAACGGGGTGGTAGTGCAATGGACATAGTATTGGCCGCTTACGCCAGAAGTTGCGGACTTTGTCGAATGATCATTTAAATATATTTACTAGTTTTTTGCCTGCACTTCATTCATCTGATGTTATTTGTTTCAAGGTGTATTATCTACTTGTCATTACCTTTATTGTGTATACTGTTGGTAAACATGCGCTTGTGCTCATTTAATTGCATATATATGATCTATTATGTATCAAACTAAGTGTATTCATCCAAAGTTAATACAGGTTTGCCATATGTATATACTCCTTAGTTACGCTGAACAGCATTCAAAATATGTGAGTAGTTTCATAAATTTGTCATGATTTCTCTTACCTTGGATTTATGTAACATATTTTTTTTAAATAAATTAATTTGTTTCGGAGGTATTTCATGGTGTTTCGGAGGTATATCCATGGTGTTTCGGCGGTATTTCATGGTGTTTCGGAGGTATTTCATGGTGTTTCGGCGGTATATCCATGGTGTTTCGGCGGTATATCATGGTGTTTTGGCGGTATATCCATAGTTTTGTAAAATCTTGATTGATAACAATAATTTAATTATTAACCAGGTGAGCCTGTAACACAGACGTCCCCGAATACTGGACCGATCATCGGTGGTGTTCTCGGCAGTGCCATCATTCTTGTTGTAGGGACCGTAGTTGTAATGTTCTTGCTTAGAAGACGGAATGGAAAGCCACTTGGTAAAAGTAAGTATGTCATATCAAACTCAATCTATGTCGATGTGTTATATACGAACTGTTAATGTATAAAGCCCATTTCAAAATCTGTAACGATATTTTATCGAGCTCAGAGCGGTCCTAATATGAAGACCATACGCCTTTTTCTGTCGGGATGATGACGATATATCTGAAGATGTTTTTCACCTGTAAAACTGGTTGCTATAAACCGTAAAACCAGTAAAATGTTGAACATTAAAGTAAATTGCAATATAAATGATTTAGAAATCAATCATTGTGATACTTAAAAACATAGGTGTACTAGACACAGATGTGATGTCATACAATGAAAATGACAGTATAAGGCTTTTTATATTTGGTGTTGCTGTAAATGTTTAAAATGCAAATTAAGACAATCAATTTGTCAGGATGTTGCTTTAAGTACCTTGAACTTAAAATAGAATCTTCTGTAAGGTGACAGTGTATTCACTGGATAAAGCTGTGAAACTTTGAAACTATGTTCCACAGTTTTGTTCAAACTATGTAATACATAAATTTTCTTCATGCTTCTTGCCTCATGATTCGTCAAAAAAAAAGATTCTTATATTCAGAAATCATACAAACAAATTATCAAACCAATCATATGTATACAGTTTAATGTTTAAAACCCTGTAGTGCTGGACTAACTGTTGCTCAACACTATTTTTACGATGAGACCAGCATATGTTTAAGAATTGTTTCAAAACCTTATGCTTAGAACAATGTTCATTTCCAGCACAAAGGTTATTCCTATGAGTTTCAATCTCAAAGCCTTCCCAAAGTCTATAGCCAGAAAGAATCTTTGTCGCAATGTACTACCCCCCCCCCCCCCCCCCCCCCCCCCCCACCCCGCCCCACCACCAACAAAAACAAAAAACAAAAAAAACGCAATTATTCTTCTCTGAGGTTTTAAGTACACATTGACACTGAAAATCTTATGCAGATTTCTTGCAACATGCGTCGAAAAACAACTATCAAAATATGGTATTGCTATAATACGAAGCAGTACAGCGCTCTTACCTGTACCAATAAAATCTGACGTTATATACAGGAAAACACCTATTTTTAACTGATTATTAAAATCATTAATTATAATATTATCATTCATCTTTTTATGATATTATTTTTTAAACCCTATACTTTGTATAATATTGTATGATAGTGCATTACCTCTCTCTGTGATAATTGCTATATACATGTATTTATGCTTAAAACAACGACAGTATTTTGAGAAAATTCTTGATAAGCACACACTACAATACAATAAATACACGTGAACCGTGTATTATTGATTTGTTTATGTTGCTTATGTTCAAATGTAAACATTGCATTACATTAACAAGCATAAAATAAAATACATTGACATTTTTCGTTTCCAGAAATGTCTTCAAACCATCAAATAACGCAGTAAGTACATGCTTTGAACAGAGTATATAATTTATGGGGTATATCGTAAGACAAGTTTAACATTCGCAAACATATTTTTCATCAGTGCATTTGGTAATTGTAATGAGCGGAGTAGATCCACGCTCCATCGCCAACTTAAACATTTATAAATACGCCTAATCTTTCAAACTTTTAAGTTTGCCATTTGTTTTGTATGTTAATTGCATTAAATATACATGTAGTAGAAATATAGCCCTTAATGTAAATCCTTATGCTTTTTTTATAACATATATAAACACACTCAAACATTCAAATAATATTTATGTTTAGATTGTGTAAATGGTTTATGTCAGGTTTTTGGAAAAAACAAATCATTAACATGCACAATATGTTGATGTTTGTTTTATGTTTTACAGAGAGGAACTATATACGTCAATGCAATATACAACGGACAATGAAAGCAAGTATTTAGAAATAAATCGTGAACAAGGTAAATATGCATTACTGTGTTTTATAATCTCAATCGTCCTTTCGAACAATATTTGCGACGTTGTATAGTACTACAATACAAGACAGTAACACATAACAAAATAGCATTGGCATCGCCTTTCAGTTTTTTCACACAGTATATGTGATATCGATTCAGTTGAAGTGATGTATTCGCAAATGAGAGTTAAGGGTATGTTGCAAGAAAATATACGTAGCGAGAAATATTTCATTCAGAGAATATCACATGTTCTTTGAAAGGAATTTAACTCTGCAGCAATATAACATCAAGAGGAATATTTCGTTCAAAGTAATATACCGATGAGAGGGGAATAACGTTGAGAGGAATATAACATTTATAGAATGTTTACGTTTGACAATGTTAGGAATTTTTTTGAATTTTCTTGTTTAAAGATTTGTTTTATTCTTAATTATAATATGTTTGTTGAAACCAAAGCTAGCTTCTATTTCTGGCATAATGTCTAACTCTGAAAAGTTAATATCTTAGATGCTGCAACTCGAGACATCCACTGTGGGTAAGCTGGACATTATGGAAATCAATCAATTTTGTTGTGGATTCATATTACCCATTATACAATATTTAATAAAAACTTTATAAATTTGAAGGAACAAAAAATAGTTTTTAAGCCCGAAAACCCACTGGCATTGATATCTACTTCCATGATAGTGAAAGTCAACTGTAATTATGTCACAAAGATGTCTTGGTATATTGTGAAAGACACTTTTGTCTGCGTAATCTATGTTGCTATTGACCATTTCACATTTGTTACATTACTTAGTTTGAATTATATTAATGTGTGAGCATGGTTAAAGTTGACTAGATATCATGAGTATGATTGTTCCATCGTTTACACATAATATCGATATTTTGATACAAAATTATCGTTGATTAAAACAACGCAGTATATGCTTAAAATGTTGATAAAATATATTATATCAATGATAGAAAAAAAACAATAAGAAAAGTAATATTATATATTTTTGTTTACAGGAAGGTCTTCAAATGGAAATCAAATACCTCTGTAAGTACATGTGCAAATTTTAATCTGTATAAATACCCATTAGCATAACATATCAAAGCTAATATTCTTTCATAAAAGTTTGTTAACTTGCTTATTGAATGAAATAGAGGGAATGTTCTATCAGATATATCCAAAACCAACTTACTCATTCACAAATACACTTACTTACAAACAAAAACACTTTAACATTCATATATTTACATTGCGTCATTACATTGCACACTCCACAACCACAACTACGCTTTAATATTCATTCATATGCATTTTATCTAATGCACTAATTGCATTTGACAGAGTAGAAAAATACCATTAAATCATGTTAAACTGAAACGCAACTTAAACATTCATAACCACACTCAAAAAACTATACATTAATATTATGTCTTCGACGGCTAAAGTCGATCAGTTATTTCAACCACTCTTCCATGGTGTTTTGTGATGTTCAACCAGTACTCGGGTACAGCTGTTTTCACGAGTAACTGGTGCAATTGCTAGAATTCGAATTAACGACATCTGTATTGGTATAAAAAGGAATACAAAGAAGTTAATAATAATTATTATTATTTATATTATACATGTTTTACATTTCAACAGAGAAGGGCCATATACATCAATGCAGTATTCAGCAGACAATGACAGTGAATATTTAGAAATTAATCGTGAACATGGTAAACCCTATTGTTTGTTTTTTTCTAATCTGTCGACAAGCAGCCATTTTCTTGCCGTAATCTGTTTGCATAATCCGTGTTAGGGTTGGCAATTCACAGTTTGCTATGTTTAACATTGTTACATTACTTAGTTCCAATGCTATTTATACGTCGACCTGTTTGAAGATGGCTATTAAACATTGGGCATTCTCGTTTTATCATTTATATCTAGTAGACAATGCGCTGGTAACAACTTTACATCAGTTGCTTCAGTGTTGTCAATGAGTAGAATAATGCTGTAGTAATTGCAAAACTTAATGATATAAAAACGACTTGAAAATAAGTAGAAAACTGAAATGTGGATGTTGTATAAGGTTAACAATACGATTGATTTATATCAATAACGTAAACATGGTTATATACGTATGTTATAGATATAAACATGGTGCTTTTATAAGAATAAAGTTGACCTTATATATAACATGGGTATTTCATTCATATTTCAGGTCAACTGCAAACTGGCGATAAAAATGTGTATGTTAATTTACAACTCAACCCTCAGCAATGATTCGGAGTGTAACAGAAAACAAGCAATAATGCATTGTGGTTTAAAAGAAAACAAGCAGTTATAATTTGTGGCGGCACTGAAAAGAAGCTGTAATGATTTATGGTGTAACAGAAAACAAGCAGTAATGCATTTTGGTTTAAACATAAACAAGCAGTAATGATTTGTGTTGTAAAAGAAAACAAGCAATAATGATTTGTGGTGTAACAGAAAAACAAGCAGTAATGTGTAATAGAGAACAAACTTTTAAATTGATTTGTATTAACATATCGGCAAACACAATATTATGTATGAGTAGACAGCTTAATATGGATATACGCGTCATCAGCTGTAGCTGCCGATCTGTTGATTTTCTCAATCCACATTTTTGTAAATATGTATTGTTGACCGTAAATACCGTAAGACGTTTACATTGTAACTGTTTCGTCTTCATGAACATGCTGTGTCATAATCTAAAGCACATTGCTAAATGATGGACAGTGATGAATTGGACTATTAGTTGAGAGACAATATATAATTTCTATTAATATTAGTAAATGGTTGTCAGCTGTTATAAGTGTGTTATTAAATAACCAATATAAGCTTTACATTAATCTTATAGCTACAGTATTGCAAAAAGTATTGTATGCCTGATATGGTTATTGTTTCAATAGCCGATATATTAATTCTACGAAACTAAAGCATGTTTGTGAAGAAAACTGTTATTTCTGATTGATATTGACTGTTATTAGTTTGTTGTTAATTAAACACTGTATGCGTTGAATTGACCTTGACACTTTTTTACTCAAATAATTGTTGTTCATATATGTAGTTCAAATATATCAAGTATAAATACTTAGCTGTCATGTTCTTTTTATCATTTTTTGTCATATTCACTAATATGGTTAAATAATCACCCTCTGTATGATTCGAGGGACCTATATGAGTGATAGGATCATTGTTGCTCATGCAAGTCGTATGAAGTGGCAATATGCGTAATACAATAGAATATTATGCTGAAACTCTGCAGTTCTGCAGGTATCAAGGTTCTAGTTTCATTATGCATATTCAGTTGCTGATGTGTTATTTTTTGAACATGTACAGTGAACCTTGAATCTTCCATCCTGTTGGCGTTGAATGGCTTACAATGTTTTGGTGTGCCGTATAACCCTGTTCATTTATTTTGTTAAACCAATCAAAATCTTGCATCTTTTGTATTAATACAAATATTGGCGTTGGCGCTTAATCACACTATTCCTTTTGTTGGCCCCACGTACATCTTGTGTTACTATTTGAAGTACCAGTGTAACATTTCAGGTTTATTTTTAAACCATCATATGGTATGAATTTTTAAGACATAGACACATCTATTATTTGCAAACTTATAATCGCGTGAGATAAATCACATTTACAATTCGTTTTAACATTTCAACCTCATTAAAAATGTTCTGTTGTTTTAACGTGATTTACAACACCCTTTGAGTATCCACGAATGTGTTTTCAAACAATATGTAATTAACAGAAATAAATACATATATTCAAAGGCCACATCTTAGACTATCAAAGAAGAATGACAACTATTAATACAATTAATACTGATAAGTATATACAACGGGATCGATCGAAAGCATACTAGCTTATTAATATGTTTTCCCTAATTACAAAACACACATAGATAAAAAGTGACAATTTGGCAGATTAAGTCTAAAAAAAGAGTGCCTCTAACCGTGATATTTTCTCGTCATAATATCATTAGACGATACAGTGTACATACATGTTTTAAATGTGTCCCTGCCAGTAGTATAAATTAATCATAGAAAAGATGTTATATGAAATAAATCAATAAATGTTGTATATAAAATAATGTAAGAGTTGTTTGAAGTTTGTTTCAAACAATATATACCTTATGACTGAAATAAGACTATTCTATAAGGCATTATATTAAGAATAAAAGTGGTATCTTTTCAAAAACACGAGTAAATGTTAACTCTGCCCAGTGCCTGTTTTAATAAAAGTTTAATAGTATCGATTACATGTAATATTGTAATAAATTATAATATTATGTATAATGTACTATTTTATGACTAACATATGTACAGAAACTATAAATAAACATGTGTCAACTAGTTACACACATTGTGAGTTTGCATACTCAGCTATGCAAGTATTTCTTTACAAAATAAACTACTACTAATAATCAATATACACGTATGTATTAAGAGGAGTCACAATTACGGCCTAGATTAAACAAATGGAAACGTAATTTATTACGCAGTAAACACGACATAGTTCAACAAGTAGTGCTGGAGAGCAGCGACTAATAATTCTTTCTGAGCCTTCACTTTTATTTAATGTTTATTTATCATTATTTTATATTATAACAACATTGGTTACCTCAGGTACTTACTATTCAAGATAACCATATTCAAGGGAAACAAATGCAGAAATGTCCCCATCAAATAAAGACATAGTTATTGCTCTTTCTATTACACTTTTATAAAATCTTGACACCCATGCAGATCAGTTAAGTCCATCATGCAACCATACTGTATAGAAAATATGTGATCGAATCTCGGCCTCAAGAAATTCCCATCACAAGTTCATTTACACAAAATTATGTCCGTAATGCATGGTGATCACAAATGCGTTGTAAGATATCGTACTAATACAATTGAACCATATGGAACGCAGACCTTATAACCAAATTCCAGCTGATATCCACCTAACAATCTTTAGGATGCTGTGACCGGCCCTATCATTTTCTCCCAGATAGATAGTAATCCGTGTTGGTGCACGTGTGAAAAAGATTTCCTCATGAAGAGTATATTGGAAATCTTGCTATGACATACCACGCATTACGGTCTAGCCAAACATTGCACCCTCTGGCAAATTTAAATGCTCTATCTGCCTTAGTATTGCCCAACTCGGTCACCCATTACACTAGTGAATCCCCAATATCCGCATATCTGCAGTAGCTTGACAAAGCATTAAGTTATTTTATAAAATTAAAAATGTTAGGGCGGATATAACATTGAACTGCCAATTACCAAGTTTCATTTTGTGTACACTAGAAATAATAGCTAGTGCAAGCTTTGTTTCTTACACTATGTGAAAGGAAATGTTGGCCAGCGAGCCCATAGGCTTGTAGGTAAAGGGCAAGTGCTGTCGAGTACTAAGTGCCGGGTAAATGAGTCTTATCATTATGATATTGCAAGTGGTCATTGACAGTAAGCCGTGCATACATATATTGCCGATGAGAGAAAACCGGGTCAAACACATTCTCGCAATGAACAAACTGTCTTGTTTTAGAAACACGGATGTGTAATTTGACATGAAATATACATCACTGGCTTTCAATGCGCTCGATAACTGGACATGAGATGTGAACACTAATTCGCTAAACTTGAGGATATCATATAGTGCCCGAAAAAGTTTTGCCTCACAAGCTCTGAAGCAAACATCTCTTAGGACGGAACAAATACGTTTCAATCTATCGATGGTCACTGGCGCACTATGATATGTTCCTACCCCTGAACTAATTTTCTCTATCTTGAATAATACAAAAGGACCAGTATGCATTATGATGCATTTTTATTAAAGGTCAGCCGCAATAACAGTTGAAGATGATAAAACAAACAGTTTTAAATTAGTTTAAAATGAACACACTTAAAATATTTACGTAATACCCATCAATAAACTCGAAATGACGGGATAGCGGTTTTCAAATGTGACAAAGTCGAAACGTCTTTGTATATGTTTTATAAAAAGTACACATTATACGACATGTACGTAAGTGATAATAATTTTAAGTTATCTATTTATTTATCTTTCAACAAACAAGAACATGTTGAAATATTATTCATTTATGTCATATTTATTGTTCAATATGCTTTGTGATTTAATATATCATATTATACATCCATGCATAAGTAGGTTTGACATTAGGAGATTAATCGTTGGACACTTCAACAAAATTGACACCTACAATATAAACTGTAAAAGGGTCCAAACAATAAATGATAACTGTACATATGTATCCAATACTTTGTTTGGTAGTCCTACCAGAGTGATGTATTTGCAAATTAAATAACTAATATTAACCTTTACATGCTAATTGTTTCTCTGTTTAATTTAATAAAATATTCTAATTTAAAAAACTACATTTTGTCTATTCAAAGCTTTACACAACTTGTTTTGATCTGACACTAAACACATATGTAATATTCGTACTTCCTTATTATAACAACTATATTTGGACGTATGTTTTATCTATTATTTATGAATGAGGTCGAAATGTTATACACATCGTAAATAGACTAAAGCTATCGGGACGGCAAAGTATATAGTCACTTCATATACAACTCATACGAATATAGCGTTCATATTATTAGCATATGATACGTTTAATTTGTACAATAATCATCTGTCTGGGGTTAATGTATTACTCAATCGTGCGACCAGGCAACTACACTTGTTACAGATTTAGTTTAATTAACATTTTAATCACAACATACGTGGATATCATATATTAAGTATACACATTAAAAAGGTTAAAAGGATTCAATAAGAGAGAGAGAGAGAGAGAGAGAGAGAGAGAGAGAGAGAGAGAGATTGGGGGAACGGCAAAGAGGAACAAATTAAGAGAAAGACAGATAGGGTATTAAGGTCTAAATGAAATGCTTTAAGGCATCTGCAAAGCCCATATTTTAATCGATATAAATATATATACATATATATATATATATATATATATATATATGGAGATAATTATTTGTGAATAACCAAGACATAAATGTACAGACCAGACTACGGCAAGTGCGCCTAGCTACAATGCAAACCATAGATACAACATCAAGGCCTCTGCCAAACCAATATATTTGGTGTCAACCATGACCAAGGCCTCTGCCAAACCAATAAATTTGGTGTCAACCATGACTTATATGCTATGGAACTACATGCAACACATCTGGACAGGGTAGACAAATTTACATACATGAAGTGATAGCTTTATATGAGTAAGATCTAGTTAAGAATTCGTGACTACTCACATGCTATATAAAGGACAGATTTATAAACCCGTTGGAACATATAGATACAGTGAATTCATATATATTTAATTTCATAAAGGGAGATAATTAAATTCACAACAACGGAATTTACGATTTTTGGGATTTTTTCAGATGCTCATTCACAATGCATGATATATATATCGAGATAATTATTTGTGAATAACCAAGACATAAATGTATAGACCAGACTACGGCGAGTGCGCCTAGCTACAATGCAAACCACAGATACAATATCAAGGCCTCTGCCAAACCAGTAAATTTGGTGTCGACCATGACTTATATACTATGGAATTACATGCAGCACACCCGGACAGGGTGGACAAATTTACATACATGAAGTGATAGCTTTATATGAGTAGGATCCAGTTAAGGATTCATGACTACGCACATGCTATATAAAGGACAGATTTATAAACCCGTTGGATCATATACATACAGTGAATTCTTATATATTTAATTTCATAAAAGGAGATAATTAAATTCACAACAACGGAATTTTCGATTTTTGGGATCTTTTCAGATGCTCATTCACAATGCATGATATATATATATCGAGATAATTATTTGTGAATAACCAAGACATAAATGTACAGACCAGACTACGGCAATAGCGATATATATATGAATATAATTATTTGTGAATAACCAAGACATAAATGTACTGACCAGACTACGGCAATAGCGCCTAGCTACAATGCAAACCATAGATACAATATCAAGGCCTCTGCCAAACCAATAGATTTGGTGTCGACCATGACTTATATACTATGGAATTACATGCAACAAATCTGGACAGGGTGGTCATATTTACATACATGAAGTGATTGAGTAGGATCCGGTTAAGAATTAATGACTACTCACATGCTATATAAACCAGTTGGATCATATTGAATCTACTGTGAATTCATATATATTTAATTTCATGAAGGGAGATAATTAAAATCACAACAACGGTAGTTACGACTTTTGGGATATTTTCAGATGCTCATATATGATAATAAAATGCACTTATATTATACAAGACGACAACAATTTTGATATTTAGCACAACGTTTCCCATAGCATGTTTCAATCATATACCATGTATTGCTACTTAACCCATCACAATAGCACTTATCTCTATCATTATTAACAATAACATATGCTAAAAATAATTGAAAATAAGGTATGTGCAATGTATTTGGTGTAATAACCAAAATAAAACGACAGTTGTAATAGTAAATTAAAAAAATAATTGATACGTTTTGTAACATACAGAGCTCACTATTATATTATATATAAATCAAGAAACATATTATTCAACTTACTGTAAATCACAATCTCCAACGTTTGACTGCTGTCAGCATATTTACATGTCCACCAGTTTCTATCAGTACTTTGACTGAGCCCAGTTATGTTCACATACATGTGATTGACATCAGCTGCGTATGTGTGTTTTTTATCACGCACAAAGCAATTATTTTGAATACATTGCGCAGAGGCTGCCGGACCTGGGCCGGTCCCGAAGTCTTGCGTGTCTGTTACAATCCATTCTACTATTGTACTAGATGTGAAGCCAGTAATACTACACACTAAATGAATAGATGACCCCTTTCACTGGAACTACATTGTCACGGATCTGTAACGATTTAATAGTCACTGCTTGTAAAACAAAACATTATTACTGTACGAAACGTACATGTATAACGTATTTATATACCTCCGAAAAACGATATTTTATTACAATTTAGGTTAAGTTAATAGATAATGTATTTAACACATTTTCTAAAAGGTAATTTGTAAAACGGAGAGTAATCAAAACTGTTAATTTTTATTATTTCTTAAAATCAATTATACATCTGTTGTCTAGATGATTGTTTTTCTCATGTTAGCAACACTTTTCAATAAGTTAAGAATATGTTTAACTATATACATGTACAGTTTGTTTCTTTTATTTACAAACTTTTAATGTACTCGACTGTCAGTTTTGGCGGTGGATTTCGATGCACTGATTTATTTTCACTATTAATGCCATGGGTAAACAGTTGACAGAGATCATACCATCATTTTAATTAAATCATAATCCACTGGAGTTTATATATCACAAGATAAAAAGTTTGAATGTAAAATAAAAGATACATACCTGAGTGTACAACACATTCACAACAAAGGATAATTAACAACTTCAAGCCCATGGTAAATCTTAAATTTTCTGAAATAAAATAAAACATGAAACAAGTATACATGTAGTACATGAAGCAGTAGTAATACATGTAGCAGTAGTATAAGTAGTAGTAGTGGTATTAATTGCAGAAGTTGTAGTCATAGCAAATACTTTTTGAAACAGTAAAGAGAAATTAATTGCAATACAGGCCAAGATGGACCGCAAATGGATAAAGAATAGATATTTCAGAAATCTTTCCAACAGCCAGGCAGTCAAGTTTATTTATATTTAATATAAATGATCGTGGCGTGATGTTGAGTGTATTTTTTTAAAACAAAAGCAATTATGACTCTTGTTGCCACCTTGAAGTTTTTTCTCAGCAACCATGACTAGTTTAACCCTCACAATATCACTGTTTGTGTGAAATAAAATACCCCCCATATTAAAACGTGTTTCGAGTAGTTTTACTTTTCTTGTGATTGGAACATACACATAAGTTAGAGCTTAGTTTAGCATAATGAGTAGACTTCTTATTAACTATGTTATGAACATAAGCTTCCGAACTTTCACAATCAAACAGCTAGTATAGACAATTGCTGTCTGAATCTGAGAGCACTGATTAATTTATGTCTAAAACAATGCCTTAATTACACTGTTTATTAACAAATTTGGAGGGATAGATTGTGTTACTATCAATTGCATTTTAATTGAAACAGGATAAGCATGAGTGTAAGTCATCCGTTTAACTTTCATTGCTGATCAGTTTCTGTTCAAATAACAGAAAACTTTTAAATGTTTAGAATATTATAAATTATGATTAAACAGTAGATGTAGTATGTGAATTTGTTGTACATACATTTTTTTAAATAATCTATTTTTAACAATATAAAACAAAATGATAACATATTTTTAAAAGAATCATATACATATTACACTGATAAATGTTAAGATACTAATATAACTACTACTACTACTACTACTACTACTACTACTACTACTGCTACAACTACTACTACTATTACTAATATTGATAGTATGTATAATGTTAAACAATGCTACATTCCTTATACTTTGTCAGATTAAGGTGTTCCTATAGGACTTTTCGACATCTGGCGTAAATAATCAAAAATATGTACACTCGTTGTATGAACTCTCAGTATAGATTTAGCGCTTTTTTGTTAAATAGTACCCCAGTTTCTCGCTAACAGCGCCCCCAGCGATATGCATTTTTTCGGATGTCGATTTTTTTCCGTTTTTCCGTAATAGAATGATTAATATTAAATTAAAATTGTTATAACTTTCATGCGGATAAAATATAATTTGTGTTACATCAACATTAGGCATTACGACGTAGATGATATAAACGCGGGTTTAAAAAGTACAACAATCGTGATTCTGCTGGACTATATCTAAAAAACAAAGCTTTAATGAAAGCTGATACTTCATAGTACTTGTATAAGTGTACATATTTCTGATAATTTACGTCAGATGTAAAACATGTCCGATAGGAACACCTCGAACAGTCTTAAATGGATGTAACAGGAAATGTACTTATTCAAAATAAAAATATTTTGTTCTGAAGTGGAGAAAAGGATTTCAGCTAGTATTCTAATTGTGATCATATTATGCTCTGCAAATTATTGGGTAATCAAATGAATCAAACTGTGTTACAACGTCCAATTAAGAATTTTGTTGAAATGTGTTATTACATATTTCAATGTCTGCTTGAACTGACGGTAGAACAGGTACACAAATGAGTCTATTTTTGTATGCAAGTATGTAACTTCCTAGACAGTTTTTATACTTGAAACAATGTGTTCACTCTACCTGGACACTTTACAATGTTTTCCAAAATACAACAGTCTTAAAGATATAACTTAACTTAAATCAAATTCAGTGTTGTACCTGTTAGACAATAAATATATCCGGAATATATCTACAGTACCACAACAAATGTTTATCACTACGAGTTAGCAGGAAGATATATTGACGGATTCTATATCCACACATACGTATATACCCTTTTACTATTACGCTTTGTTAAATGTGGTAACTTAATTGATAACTTTGTATTACTTGATAAGGCACGACTTTATAATGTTACTGACCCATTCTAGTTTTATAAATAAAAGTTATCATAAGACATGTTACACGTCTAACTAAGAAAAGGTACACTATATTGCATCTATAAAATAAATGAGCTCATAATGCCTGCCTCACACATTTCCCATAAGCAGGAGATTATCACTACCTGTAATATTTATTTAAGCAGTGCCTAATCTTGGTAACAGCCGGCCAAACGTTAATGGCATAGTAAACGAAAGAACGCAAGTGAAAATATTTTATTAATGAAAATGGCAAAACAAATCCAGGTGTCCGTATCAAATCGGTAATACGTATTACATCTAGGTGTGAGGCCATCATTGATTTTTGTTATTCTATAGTCAAACATGCTTGTCATTCATAGAGAGTCCCAATGAAAGATTTTATTGTGTGTCAACATCTGTACTACTAAAATATGATGAGGAAAAAGTAGGGGATCGTGTTTCTTTTATCAGTGTTTAATATGTACGCTGTTGCCACAGTGGAAGTAGACTTCGATACCAAATGTCCAACCAAAATTTGTTTCTAAAATCAGAACTCAAACACAATGATGATATAAAAACCGCCAGTATGCGACAACACCATGAAAACATGTCCTGTTTCCAATGCGTGTGAACTGTATCTATAAAAAACTCTTAAACATTTTAAAAACTATCAATTTTCATTACAACTGCCAAGTTTTAGGCATGTAATACTAATTTTGTTGTGCGTCACTTATTTTACCAAAACACACATTTTTTTAACATAAATCTAACAAACCATTAAATCAAAATCAGTCTCATGACACATATCTTACCAAAATATATCATGCAATACTGTGTAAATGACACATTGAAGGCATAATCTTACAATGATGATATAAAACCGCCATTGTGCGACTACACCATGAAAACAAGTTCTGTTTCCAATGCGTGTACTGTGCCTATAAAGAAATCTTCAACTTTTAAATGTATATTGACCTCTCTTTAATAAAAACTACCAATTTTCATTAAAACTGATAAGTTTCAGGCATTAAATACTGAAACTTTTGTCAAAATAGCATTTTTGCCTGGTTATGCATAAAGGCCGACATTTTGATGTGTGTCACTAATTTTACCAAAACACATCGTTTAACATAAATTTAACAAACCATTAAATCAAAATCAGTCTCATGACACATTGAAGACATAATCTTACCAAAATACATTATACAATACTGTGTAAATGCTACAACTTGTACATTTTAATCATTCAAAATAAAAAAAAACTCTTCAAAATCTAATGAGTGTCCATACAATTGCATTGTAAATATGGATAAAGTATATGCTTAAGTTGAGGCATAAAATACAAAAAACTATATTTTCATTAAGAAAAAGTATCCAATTTGACATTTAAGACCATGAAAATATAAAAACAAGGCGTTATTTTACCTACAATTAACATTTTTGTAAATCTCACCCACTCTCACTGAAATCTCTGAATGTAAGCCCGTCAATGATATTTTGTTCTTTATCCTATAGTAAATAAAAACATGTTTGCATGCTAGTCATTCACAGAATGATAACATATTTGTACGAAAAAAAAATATAAATATTAAATTAATATGATGAAAAAGTAGGCGGCAATGTGTCATCCAAGCTATTTTTTTTTTCTGTTCGGTGTGTGCACTGTTGACACAGTGAAATTAGACTTCTGGAATCATGTATTCATACTCCAATTTTCTTTTTCTAAATTTACAATTCAAACATCACAATGAATTAAGCAGAAACACTGTTTATTTATAACCGCCACCACTAACCCATTGAACCATTTCCTGTTTCCATTGGTGTTTATAAACGTCAGACACGTCTAAAAGAAACAAGGGATTTACACAGGAGGTCTTATTGGCAATATTAAACCAATTCCTGGGTACTCTAGATGTGTGGTACTGTCTTGGTTAGGCGTCGTTTCGCGTGAAAGCCCAATACTTGATCTATCCGTGGCCGTGCACGTATTAGGCAAACTTCGTCGGAGTTGTATTATTGTGGTATCGTTAACATTGAACAATCTTGCGACCATTGCTTGCAATATTCCTTGAATCAATAACGTGACGGAACGTTGACATTCATTCAGCGTAGCCGTGACATCGGTTTATCACATTTCAATGTATTCAAAATGATTCGTATATGTAAAACGATTGGTAGGGAACGTTTTAACATGTGAACCATTATACAGTATATTTTAGTAACAGTTATAGCGTTATTTTCACAGTACCACGTAAAGTTCGAAAATAGACTTTCCTTGTGCAGAGTCATCCAAGGAAATTTTATTTTCGTACTTAACGTGGTATTGTTTCAAAAACGATAGTCATTCATTACTAATGTATTCAGCCTGTATACTGTCGTTCAAGTACCCAATAGACAACAGAGAAATTATGTTTCGTTTAATACAACCGGTAAACAATATTGCACTTAACTACATACATGTATATGTTTTTCTTGTTCATTACTATATAATTACCACAACAACGTATTTGTAAAGGAGATCACTTATCAATAATGTCCTTGAAAGAGTATAATGTATGGACCTTATGCTTGCTTGTTTAAAGTACCATCACGAATTATTGTATCTTAGTTTTGTTTTCTGAGTGTCTGTTGACACTTTATTATATGTTCCTGTGTGATTGGTTCATATTCTTCAGTACGTCATTCTTACACCAAGGTACTGAACGTTTTCATATTCATATCTAGTATGTTTTTTTTCAAGAATTTCATTTATGTCCGTGAGTATTATCAATTACTTTAAACATGTTTTATTGCCATATAAACATTTAGCAATATTTATTATGCATATAAATCGAATACAATTTTATGAAAATGATCTGTTTTTTATTTATATGTATACAATATATTGCAATATGTCTTTATAGGACTACAAAATATTGAACTTTTAAGACTCTCTAGTCTCAAGGATGTTTCGTGGCTACGTTAGCCATACATTTTAGTAGTCGTTTTTACTTTTATCTGATAAGTATAATTAGCGATGTCGGTAATTTTAATAAAAGTACTGTATCGCAAAATGAATTTAGAATATCAAAATTTGATTTCCTGATATCTTATATGAATTTCATTTACATTTTATATCTTAATACAACTAACGATATTACTAATTGAATTGGTATTATAGCTAACTGCCAAAAACTTTTTTATCTTTCGTTATTTTATTGACAAAGTATTGCAGTTTTTCAGAGTATGACTGTACGATCACAAAAAGGAAACCAAAAGTCTCAGTAAGTAAACTCTATAGCCAAATAAGGATGTCGTGTATCAAGTGAGGAAATGTAGTGTCGCGTACAAAAAAATAGTGTCAAATAAGAAATTTGAATGTTGTGTAAGAATGTTGAGTAAATATATATAAGAAAATCTAGTGCCCAGTAAGAAAATCTATAGTCAAGTAACGATGTTGTGTTTCAAGTGAGAAAATGTAAAAATGTATTGTGGCGTATGAAAATATAATGTCAAATAAGAAATTTGAATACCATGTAAGAATGTTGGGTATATACAGAGTAGAAAATCTAGTGCCCAGTAAGAAAAATCTATAGTCAACTAAGGGTGTTGTGTTTTGATTGAGAAAATCTAGTGTCGTATATGACAATATAGTATTTAAAAAGAAAATTGAGTCTCATGAAAGGATGTTGAGTAATTACAAAATAGAACATCACGTGCCCAGTAAGAAACATCTACAGTCAAGTAAGGATGTTGTGTATCAAGTGAGAAAATGTAGTGTCGCGTATGAAAATATAATGTGAAATAAGAAATTTTAATGCCGTGTAAGACTGTTGAGTAAATATACATTCAAAAATCTAGTGCCCAGTAAGAAAAATCTACTACTACTATACTATAATTATTATTAATAATATAAATAATGATATTACTACTACTACTACTACTACTACTACTACTACTATACTACTATTATTACTACTGCTACAACTACTGCTGCTATTGCTGCTGTTACTACTACTACTACAACTACTATACTTCTACTATAACTACTACTACTACTATTACAACTACTACAAATACTATTACTACTAGTAGTACTGCTACTACTACAGCTACTACTACTACTACAACTACTGCTACTTCTACTAAACTTCCATTACTACTACTACTACTACTACTACTACTACTACTACTACTGCTAATATTACTACTACTACTACTACTACAAACAAAGCTGCTGCTACTACTACTATTATTACTACTACTACTACTTCTTCTACTACTACTACTACTACTACTACTATACTACTATTGTTATTACTACTATTACTACTACTACTACTACTACTAATATAATATTACTACTACTACTACTTCTATTACTACTAATACTACTACTACTACTACAATTACTATAACTTCTACTTTTACTTCTACTACTACTACTACTACTACTACTACTACTACAAATATTACTATACTACTGTTGTTAATACTACTACTACTACTACTACTACTACTACTATACTACTACTACTAATACTACTACTACTAGTTCTACTAATACTGCTACTACTATACTTCTATTATTATTAATACTACTACAAATACTGCTGCTACTACTATTATACTTCTATTATTACTACTACTACAAATACTGCTGCTACTACTACTACTATTTCTAACAATACAACTACCACTACTACAACTATTACTACTACTACTATACTACTACTACTACTACTACTATTACTACTACTACAAATACTGCTGCTACTACAACTATACTTCTATTATTACTACTACTACAAATACTGCTGCTACTACTACTACTATTTCCAACAATACAACTACCACAACTACAACTATTACTACTACTACTATACTACTACTACTATACTACTATTACTACTACTACAAATACTACTACTACTACTACACCTACTACTACTACTACTACTACTACTACTACTACTACTACTACTACTACTACTACTGCTGATACTATTACTATTACTACTACTACTACTACTATATTACTATTATTACTTCTTCTGCTGCTACTACTACTACTACTTCTACTACTACTACTTCTACTACTACTACTACTACTACTACTATACTACTTTTATTACTACTACTACTTCTACTACTACTACTACTACTACTACTACTTCTACTACTACTATTAATACAAATACTGATGCGGCTACTACTACTACTACTTCTATTTTACTACTACTACTACTACGTCTACTACTAATACTACTACTACTACTATACTACTATTATATCTACTACTATTACTACTTCTACAAATACTGCTGCTGCTTCTACTCTTACTACTACTACTACTACTATATTACTACTACTACTACGACTACTACTTGTACTACTACTACAAGTACTACAATTACTTCTACTTCTACTACTATACTACTATTATAACAACTACAACTACTACTACTACAAAATCTGCTGCTGCTACTACTATTACTACCACTACTTCTACTACTACTTCTACTACTATTACTACTTCTACTATTACTACTACTACTACTACTACTACTACTACTACTACTACTACTACTGCTACTACTACTACTACTACTACTACAAATACTGTTCTTTTCCTCAGAAATTGACTAAAATAAAAAGTTTCCCCCTAAAAGAGTTAAAAAAAATAACACAAAATTATGTTTAGTTCAGGAAGAGTTGTTTCTTATGTTTGAAAAAAAAAACTGCCAAATGTGACATTTGAAATTTAAATAAGCACCTGCAGTCACTCATATCTCTGTTGATGTCTATGTTACTACTACCAAGACTAATACTTTATATTTATTTTCTTTAAAGTCAATTTTTTTCTGAGCACCAAGAGTTTACACGTTATTAAACAGAATAAATTTATAAAAGACGAGACAGAGATGTATACGGAAACCGTCGATAAGCTGTGAATGGCGAATACCCATAACTCTGCGTGGATTGTCTGCTTAAAAAATTATATTTCGTCTGCTACAAGTAATCGCTATCGGAAATATCCGGAATATAACAAGCGATACTCGCCGACACTTTCGTAACATATCGGCAGTTTCCGGTATTTGTTTCACACTGAATATTGTTTTACTTCATGAAATTTAATATAAATAAAACAGTAAATAGAACTTGTTTATTAATTTCAGCGAGAATGTATACATTTTTTTTATTTTTTAATGAAATGGCAACTTAAGCGTGATCAGCTTAGGTAAATTATAAGTATAAAAAAGAAAAAAGATACCCATGGAAAGTATGGTTGTTCGACTCAGATTCTTATTTCTTCTTACACCAGTAAAACTGGATACGTCGTATTTACTTTTAATATGTTAAAACAGATATAAAACCCCAATAATAAAACAAATTCGTCAACAGCCGTACATTATCCTAAGTTGTAATTTATAATCAATCTCTTCATAAACTAGAACAATATTGCCCCCAGGAGATCTACTATTACAACTACTATTGCACATTATTCCTTATTTGTACTGATAATGATTGATTGAATATTTAGCGTCATTTTTATGTCATCGAGAGCTAACAGACGATCAGTTAACCTAACCTCTGTTTCCTGAGATTAACCAGTACTCGATCACACCCCATCTCCGCAAGTTACTGATAACTTTCCCACTTGAATCAATGTTGAGAGACGAATGATAATGAGACACCATGTCGTAAATCAATCATCACGGAGACTATTGCCTGGCGGGGATTTGAACGACCCCTGGATTGATAGTCAGACGCGTAACAAACTGAGCTAATCGGGCCCAGCTTGTACTGTTAATATCACAAAAAAAAACAAAAAAACATCGTTGTACTGATACATACAACAAGTATTTTTTTATTTAGCTTCTAATGATATTACTTCTATTTAAATAAAATTTTATGTCTCTTATGTTTTTTTTACACTTTTTCAAAAATATCTCGTATATATTAATTACCTTTTCGACTGATACGTTGGTAAACATTGACACCTTACGGCAATGATCGTTTCCTTTAAATTAAGACTGATGGTCTTTGTCGTTTTTATGACCCCACCCGCAGAGGTTACTGGGTCATTGATTACATTGCTATTACAATAACGGACTGGCACTGATTAGCTAACGCTACGGGACGCAATAGTGTCCGAAGTTTTTTCAGACACGCAGTTCCGGAATGTTATCAGGCATGTAATCGTTATAAACATTTTTGCCATTTCTTTCTGAACAGATAGGTATTTATAATATTTTGGGGCAACAAAAGTAAACATACTTTACAACTTCTACTACAACTACTTCTATTACTAATACTACTACTTCTATTACTACCTCCAACACTACTACTTCTACTACTACTACTGCTGCTGTTGCTGCTGTTAAAACTACTACTACAACTACTACTACTACTACAGCTACTTCTGCTGCTGCTGCTGTTACTACTCGTCCTCCTCCTCCTCCTACTACTACTTCTGCAGCTGATGTTACTACTACTACTTATACTACTACTACTACTTCTACTACTACTACTACAGCTACTTCTGCTGCTGCTGCTGCTGTTACTACTCGTCCTCTTCCTCCTCCTCCTACTACTACTTCTGCAGCTGATGTTACTACTTCTACTACTACTACTACTAAAACTACTGCTACTGCATCTATTAATACTACTATTACTACTATTACTACTACTACTACTATTACAACTATTACTGCTACTACTGCTGCTGTTAATACTTCTACTACTACTACTGCTGCTGCTGCTGCTGTTTATATAACTACTACTACTTATACTACTACTACTTCTTCTACTGCTGCTGTTAATACTACTACTGTTACTACTACTACTACCACTACTACTGCTGTTAATACTACTACTGTTACTACTACTACTACCACTACTACTTCTTCTGCTGCTGCTACTGTTAATACTACTATTACTACTATTGTTGCTGCTGCTGCAGTTGGTACTGCTACTACTACTACTACTACTACTAGTGTTGCTGCTGCTGCAGATGATACTGCTACTACTACTACCACTACTACTTCTGCTGCTGCTGATGTTAATACTACTACTTATACTACTACTCTTACTATTACTATTATTGCTGCTGTTGCTGCTGTTAATACTACTACTACTTCACTATTGCTGCTGCTGCTGTTAATACTACTACTTCTTCAACTACTACTACTGCTGCTGCTGTTGCTGTTGATACTACTACTACTGCTGCTCCTGCTGTTAATACTACTTCTTCTACTATTACTACTACTACTGCTGCTGCTGCTGCTGTTAATACTACTACTACTACGTCTACTACTACTGGTGCTGCTGCTGCTGCTTCTGCTGTTAATACTACTAACACTAAAACTACTACTTCTTCTGCTGCTGTTTCTGCTGCTGCTGTAAATACTACTACTAGTACTACTGCTGTTGTTAATACTACTGCTACTGATGCTGCTTCTGCTGCTGCTTATACTACTACTACTACTAAAACTACTTCTGCTGCTGCTGCTTCTGCTGCTGCTGTAAATACTACTACTAGTACTACTGCTGCTGTTAATACTACTGCTACTGATGCTGCTTCTGCTTCTGCTTATACTACTACTACTACTAAAACTACTTCTGCTGCTGCTGCTTCTGCTGCTGTTAATAGTAATACTACTACTAGTAGTACTGCTGCTGCTGCATAAGTATTAAGTTTATAACATTAATGTTCATATTTAAGTTTTTCCTGAAATTCACTGTGTTGTGTTTATATCAAAATTTAAATTGGTAATATCAAAATAGGAATAAGATGATAACACGACGTACATTAGCGATGCCATTCTGGTGTCAGATGGACATATGTGGCTATATCGTGTTATTTTATTTGTCTTTATTGATCGATAGTCTTGACATTTTATTTTCTGATATCAAACATACAAGTTCTTATATTTCAAATCGTATTGAAGAAGGCAAAAAATATCGAAGGCAATTTGTGTAATTGTTAATACAAAATCTGATGTCAAGAAATATCTTTATGCCACATACTCAATTTCCGAGATCGTTAGCTGCACTGCATATGATCGCAATAGCGTTAACATTTAAAATTCATCTAGGATCATATTGGCTAATTACTATCTGATATTTAAGCAATTTATATTTTGAATTTTGATATCAGAAATTGAATAAATGATGTTGATGTATTGGATATCCAGATGTATGAGTTAAAGTGAGAGCGAATTGCATACGGATGAATTCAGTAAGTTGTACTGGTAGGGCTCTCCGTTAAATCTAGGCTGGTGCACTCACATTCCTAATATCAGTGGTTTCTTAAGGCGTAAACTGACACTATAAATGAAGTTGTTGCCTAAAATACTCCGATTCGGCTGCAATTTTATCATAGAACCCAAACCAGTATAATTGTTTTTATTTGAAAACGCGAAGATGTACGGTGAGATATATCAAGTCTAGGTATATACTACACATATTCGCGTTTAACTGTAAATGAAGCACTTTTTACTTCTAGTTCAATTATTTTGAAAACATCTACACCGGATATAAGACTCGGTCTATTTCTTGTAAAATTCTAGAAATGTCGTTGTTGAAATAACAGTATCCATCCTATCTGAAAAGGATATTCTGAAATTAAGAACTGAACGTATCACATGTTAAAATATATAATATGAACTTAGGAATTGCCTCTCTTGGGGTCGAACTTCAATTTTATAAGTATAGTAAACAAACAAATACTAATTAAACTTTACAGTACATGTATTATATGTTTATGATAACGTTGCAGTTGTTTCCATTATATATTTAATATGTTTTATGTTTATCATAAATAAATCACGTATTACATGATTTCAACTTTATTCAAGGAACTATATCTCTAATTCCTCGGTTTGCAAAACAAAAGCAAACATTATAAGTATCATTAATGGTAGTGCGACATATTGCACATCTCTAGGAGTCTTTTAATTGTTTTATTTTATTTTACGTCTCCCGAGTTACATGTCTATACTATAGTTTACATTGTGAAGATAGCCAGTATGTATTTTACTGGGGTTTCAAAACAATTTTAAAACATACCTAAAGACATAGGAACGAATCTCAGTACAGCCACCGTCCTTCTTTAAGTAACCTTAAACTTATCACAAAATGTGTTTAGACTGCCGGAGCGAGGATTGATCCGACAACTTCGGCAGTGAGAAGTAAGTGGTTATTTGACAACAACACTATGGAAAACTCTGCCACAGAAGGAACCATTTGTATAATTCTAAACACCAGACATTCATACTGTATTCAAGCATAAACAGAGTTCTTGCAGTTCAAATGTTAAAAGATGACTTGTGTATATGTAAAAATGTATATTTCTGGACAGGGTCAATCAAATGTTTGAAACGTCAAGGACACAGGACTAGACTAAAAAATTAAGACGAGCCTCTGGACATGGCAGTTATTTGAACCTCCATCTCCCATGTACCAAGAAAAAACGATAGCATTGTGCATGACTGCATACAATAACTAATATATTTACATTAGTTCCCGAATTAGCAGCTGAGGCATCCAAATATATACATGTATCTATCTGGACATAGGTTCTATTCAGTTCTTGTCCAGACCCTTCTACAATCTGGTTGTAATACTAAACAAGACAAACAAAATAGATACAAAATAAAGACCATGTATGATTATAAACTGTATTCAACGGAAAATGTAAAAATATACTTTTCGAATGTAAGGCAGTCAGAAATGGTAAGCATAAGTTAGTTTAAACTTATTTATTTTTCTTCGATTGTGAGCTTGGAAAAATCTCGCTTGATGTCATCCTGTGTAGAACCTGTTCAAAGCATATACGTAAAAGGTGTCTTGCTCAAGGAAACCAAACATAGCCGCAAAACCCCTGATGCCCCATAAAACTTAAAGTATAAAAGTTGAATTGAAAATGTGAGCAACCCAAGTCAAATTTCTTTAATACTGGTAAATAAATGCAATAAAAACATAGCACTAGCATTTTGTCCAATCAGCAGCAAACATTATAAAAAATACATATATACATTTTTAAAAGAGAATAATTTCATTGAAAAATAAAACAGATATTTCTTTTTTCACCATATATAAGCCGTCTTTTTTCATGTCGTTCGCAACTGCTGGGATTCGAGCCGAGAATTTCTACAAAGTGAAGATGTGTTTACAGTTACACCACAGAAGCATATCATGTTGTACTAAGATAATGGACTTAAATATTTACCAAATTGAATTAAGTAAATTAATAGAAATTAATATTTAAAATAGCTCAAATTTCTATTAATAAAATGCACTTTGTAACGCAGCACCACATGTTTATTCTCTAATACTATATACATGTAATATAATATCAAATTTTATGAAATTAAAAATCAGGTTGACTCTTCCTCTTTGATGTGAGAAAACGCTTCAACAATCTGGAAGCTATTCTTTGATCAAAATATACACATTGATTTCAAGTCCGGTTGAAACATCTAAAGCATCAGCTGTGTGTTTTATGGTATTTTCCACATACATTTATATTTGTACTTTATAAAATGGTTAAATTTTGATGTCTCGGTCTCAAATAAATGCCCCCCCCCCCCCCCCCCCCTCCTAGTATGTTTAATGACTGGGAAGTCTAGTGTTCAGTTTAAATCAAATCAAATACATTGAATGGTTGTTGAAGTATGGTCTAGTTGAAGTATGGTTATTACTTAGTTATTGTAGTATGTTTGATGACTGGGGAGTGTTGTGTTAAGTTTCAAGTCAATACATGCAATGGTTATTGAGATGGGGACTTGCACACAAAACTTTAACCAAGGTGGGACGCTGACGCCCAGGTGAGTAAAATAGCTCTCTTTATTCTTCGAACAGTCGAGCTAAAAAATCAATTTATGAAATTGTTAACGGTAACAAAGACAACTCCGGTAACAAAGACAACTCCGTCAAATTTTACAATGTATTTACCAAAACTCCAATGAAAACAAAGCAAAGGGCCAAGTATCTATGGGCAATAAATGTATGTTATAAGTACTGTTCTTTGATTGAAATAATTACATCATGACATGAACAGGGAGGTAACCGACTTATATTTATATAATTATATGAGTACATACACTGTTGGAAACCGTAATTTAAGTGTTTTTTTTAAACAAGAGGCCCACGGGCATTGACAGTCATCATATTATCCAAAAAACATTCACATAAATCTATTCAGTCGTAAGAAATAACTTTTTGTCAATTTCTTTTATATATAATTGGGTAAAGTACGCCTCACTCCAAGGGCAAAACCGTGTGACCCTGGGACATGCAATTCACAATTGTTTTAAGGACCCATATACGTACATATTCATGCTCTCCACTTGTTTAACATTGCTTCTCCTGTATTGCGAAAAAGATTTTCAAAGTTTACCTTACTTTGACCGTTTTCACAATTTTGATTCACCCGTGGGTACCAAAGCTGCATACAATATATCATTACAATTGAGCTTACAGTTTTTGAGAAGAAGTCGAAAGTGTCAATTGTTTACGGATGCATGGTGACGGACAAATGGTCCCTTGAGACAAAGTCTCAGGTGACCTAAAAAGACCGACTGAGATTAAAGTCGAGGGCATTATGGTATATTGAATGTATTTAAAGCATCCTATTTGGCCGTATGGTCTAAGGCGCTATCTCAAGATTACTTCTCAACGCTAAGGTCGTAGGTTCGAGTCCAGCTCGCTCCAAAAAATGTATGTGAGAAAGTTTCCAGTTACTTGCGGAAGGACAGTAGATGTACTCAGTTTGAGGTATTCCTCCAACAGTTAAACTGGATAGGCCATATATAACCTGAAATGTGTTAAAATGGCGTTACACCTGATCAAAAAAGTATGCATTTAAATCAATTTTCTCATTACTTAAAGTTTTATAACTAGTATAACAACTACTATAATATACCCCGTACCATGTGTATCAATACAATTATTTGTTATAATCAAGATTGACCAAACTATTTTGCCATATTTGACCAGGTCATCATAAAAGAATGTTTGATAACTGTGCCTCGACTCAGTATTTTTTATTTGGGTAAGTACCGGTTGGTAGCTAAAAAAAAATTTGACAGATTTTGCATCTTGTCATTTTAAAGAAAAATGGGCAGATATCATGAAAAAATAAAAAAATAATGCTTTAAAAGGCAATAAAAAGTTTAAGTAGCTGCAATGTTTAGCGATTAGGTTGGAGCACAGCAAACACATGCCCCACTTTTTTTATTTTGATGCCAGAGGGCAACCCTCCATTACTGAGAGCACTTCTATGCTAAATATCACGTACTTGTCACATGTCAAACTGTTGGTTCAAGTCAAGCTATATACATACACTTTATGAGAGTTTACCAATTTCTCCTGAAAGGTTCTACTCAGACTTATGTTACTTTTTGGAATATACAGCTGTTATCAAAATTAGGATTCTGGGTAGTGATAATGCCCTGCCTAAATGAAATCTGAATAATGGTAACGCCCTGCTCATGGGAATTATGCAAGGAGTGTAAATATGAGCCCATTCTAACAGTGATAATAAATCGATATACTATATTTAGTACCATGCGTAATAATGTGGTTAAAATTCCAACCCCTGACAGTGTTGTAAAATCCTATAACCCGATGTTCTCGACAAGTAATAAATTGAACAAGTCACTGGCCAAGTAGAAAATTGTACAAGTCGCCCTTTACAAAAGTTCAATCTCTATAATAACTTTAATTGGTGCACATACACATGGGGATTAATTACTACTGACCAGTTAATCACTACTCTGGATCAATTGTCATGCAATTATCTCCAGGCAGTTTTCAATAAGATGTCCAAAAATACATAGCTGTTTTGATTGCAGCATAACCAGTATAAACTGGTTAGCCCCATTAGCTCAGTCGGTAAAGCACAAAACTTCTAGCATCGAGTTTGTGGGTTAAATCCCCGGAGCTGGCCAATTAAAAACAGTCGTTCCGATGGGACTTGAAATCGAGGGTCCATGTGACGGTGCTCTACAATGAGCACGCTGAAGAACCAGAAGAAACATACAAGAGGGTTTCAATCTGTATCCTGCATTATCCCCCTGTAACCTTAAAAGATTAACACTCTTCTTGACAGACCCACATATCAAGTATTTGAATACATCAGTGTGACTAAAGTCACCATGAATAGCGAAACTTACACATTTGGAAGACACAGTTCCCATCACTACTTGGCGTCTGTCGAAGTTTTATGTAAATTAAAAGGTGGGCCTAGTGAGAAACACATTTTTTTCGGGTCTGTATAAGTAATGCCTTTCTTACTTGTAACGGAAGCAATATTTTTTATGTTTTTCATTGCATTCAATGACCATGTGGATACTATTTGTAAATATTGCCAATTGTGCAGGAAATTGAAATACATGCACGCGATGAAGTGAATGTACATTTGTCACTTGCAACAGTCTTGCTGTTAATTTAACCTTTACAGCGATGTGGCTAAGTGTGCTGACTGTATTGGAAGTTAAGCAACGATGTACGGTGTTAGTACTTGGATGGGTGACCGATGTTTTTTTAATGGCGACGAGGATTAACTTTCGAACCTGTGCCAGTACAAATCTCTCTTTCTTTGGAATGGGGCGAGATATGGCCATAAACTGCTGAAAGCCACAGACTGTGCAGTTGGGTATATACCCTAAAGGTAAAGAGGGGAAAAGTGTAGTGAGTGTACATGTATAGGTCACTTACAAGTCTTTCTGTTAAGGTAGCTTTTACAGCGACATGGTTGATGTGCACTGACTACATTGGTAGTTAAGCAACGATGTACAAGTACTTGGATGGTTGACCGATGTCACATTAGCGATATTCATAATTCTCGGAAGTGATCGAATTCAGGTCATGATCAAAAATACGTTACGGCACCATACATTGTAAATATCAATCATTTATTTTCTAGTTTCGCAAGATGGACATGGTTACTTTGCAAGCCATTTACAGGACAAAAATGATACGATACTACGCAACAATTATCTATACACGTATATTTTCCTTTGATAACACCAGCGAACGGTTGAAAACGCGCAAAATATATAAACTAGCCATCGGAATACTTTTCATTTTACAGGAAATTACTTTGACCGAAACTTTGCGAAACAAATTTACTGCAGAACAATGACTTTGTCATCTGGTTGGGTATTTTAATTACCAACTAAAGCTAAGAATCTTATTTGTCATAAATGTTTAATTATTTTAATATTATTATTACAGTAATTGTTTTGAAACAAGATTTATTTTAGCTTTATTTTATTTGGAATAATAGTCACGAGGTAGCTTAAAGGTCGCCATGATTTTTTTGAAACGCACCACTTCTTGAGCGAGTTCTTGACGTCGCTCGAGCGATACCGTAACGTGTTCGTAACCAAACTCGCCCTTAAAACGATTTCGGTTTCGACCCCAATAAATATTGGTACAATTTGGCAGTCATTTTGTTTCTGTGTGTTCATCTCTGTAAATGTATTTATTATTTTTCACCAACTTTTAGCCTATGTTGCTCTAATAAAAACTTCGTTTGAAGACGAGGACTGAGCCATTGCCCTCTCCTGAAATTATTGCACTTAATAAACAACGCGATAGTTTTTTGTGTAAATTCAAGTAAAACAGAACGAAGGAAGTAAGTACAGAAACTTGGTGCAAAGTGAGGTCAAACAGGCAAAAACAGAATATTTTTCACATAAAAAAAGATGAAAATAAAAATAATGCACAAAACCTCTAGAAGCAACTGAAATGGTATATATTAACACATTTCAAAATCATCATTGATAAAAAAATGTATATTTTGTTGGAAAAGAAGATATCATATTTAGTGTCCTAGAGTTTTTGATACAAATTTTGATATTGTCAATCTTTTGTATAAGGAGAGAAATCCGACAAATGAATCATTTTCACTTAAGACTGTGAGTGAAAAGTGTGCTTTTAAAGAGTTAAGCTATATGTATTAAGAATGGTGAAGATTTTCTAAAATATCCAATATCTTTATTATCAACAAATCAATTGTAGGCACACACGTGCAAATTTAGATAAATTCCGCAATAGTACAACATCTTTTTAACATCTCACAGTCTTAATTAAAAATAGATTACTTAGGATTTCAAACAACTTTCTCTACATAACCGTGCCTTGTCAAGTCATATCGCAGTCTTTCCACACAGACGCTTAACTCTGTGGCAAACCTGAATCAGGTCTTATCGCGGTCTTTCCACACAGACGCTTAACTCTGTAGGAAACATGAATCAGGTCTTATCGCGGTTTTTCTACACAGACACTTAACTCTGTAGGAAACGTAAATCAGGTCTTATCGCGGTCTTTTCACACAGACCCTTAACTCTGTGGCACACCTGAATCAGGTCTTATCGCGGTCTTTCCACACAGACGCTTAACTCTGTGGCAAACCTGAATCAAGTCTTATCGCGGTCTTTTCACACATACGCTTAACTCTGTGGCAAACCTGAATCAGATCTAATCGCGGTCTTTCCACACAGACGCTTAACTCTGTTGAAAACCTGAATCAGGTCTTAACGCGGTCTCGCGGTCTTTCCACACAGACGCTTAACTCTGTGGCAAACCTGAATCAGGTCTTATCGCGGTCGTCTTTCCTCACAGATGTAATGCGTTCTGTTGGGAGCATGTCCAATTAGCTCGTCACTGATCGGTCAGCTGCCGGGTAGGTGTAGATCCTTTGTTTTAGTCATTGCTCTAGACACTTTCGGATAGCACATAGTTATATTGTTACCCATCACCATCCCGCTGCTGCACAGAGATAAGATATAACGTTCAAAATTCAGTTTTAGATATTTAGCATAGTTTGCCACAGAGTTAAGCGTTTGTGTGGAAAGACTGCGATAAGACTTGATTAATCGATACATGCTGCTCTTAGCTCGAATTATAAAACACGCTATGATTTTCATAGCTATTATTTATAAATCTTGCCAAGGGTTTGAAAAACAACTGAACCAATGAAGCATTGAATTGGTCATATTGTGACCAGTTAATATTATGCATATATGTAAATCACATATGTGTCATAAATCATGGTTATCATTATGCATTATAAAAACGACACACCTGTGCCATATAAGTTTTATACAGTACATCGTCAGAAGCTAGTCACACATGTGCCATAATATTAATAACATCTACTGCAAATATTCAAAGAATACAGAAAAAAAAGAAAAGAAATGTAAAGGGTTCATTAGCATACGCAATAAAGGAAAAACAATAAACACACTCCTGTCAAATAACATAAATGCATCAACATGAGGTTAGCCATATTTACACCTAGTTATAACTCTCGAAGGAAGTTTGTGGGAATGTATTATCATTCATTCATACTTTACACATTGTATAATATAGTATAAGTACACTTCGTTTAATATAAAAAATACCTATGTAATTATATTGGCCTGACAAATGACAATATTGATGATAAAAATGATAATTTCATAAGATATGTTTCCAGACATCTGTAAATAATCCATGATTATAGCAGTTACGCTAAAATTTAGGATTTCATAAATACATTTAAATGCTCACCACAACGGCTAGATATTTTTGTTTTAAAAGAAAAAAATGATATTTATTATATATATATGGTCATTTTTCTTTCAATAGAATAAATACGTTTTAATTCAATTTAATGAAATGTTATATACATCTATTCTTTGTTTAGTCATATTGCTCATTATCATGATTAGTTTATTTTAAGACGAAAACTGTATACCCGATTAATTGTAAATACTACCTGGTAATACTGACCGGTAAATGATAACATTTAATACACATGTAAGTATAAATAGTAACAAAAATGAACACGTTATAAGGATGTTATTGCCTTCAGCAATGACCACGTAAAACGTTAGCATGGTCAGTGCGTTTTGAACATGTCGGTATATTCTGTCACGGATAAAAAATAAGTGTTTTCCTTTAAAAATTGCTGATATGTATTTCACATCAACTTACATGGATTAGAATAAACATACATCTATGTTTACATTTATTTGTTATATCAAGGACGTGTGGCTACTATATGTCTAGTATATAAACTGTGTAAAGTTTGTAAGGGATGAAATTTGTTTGATATTAGATCATTGTATAACATCAAATTGATATAAATAATCATGATGAACACACAATATGTACATTCACCAATCATAAATAAGGGCGTTAAAACTATGACGCATAGTTATAGTTGATAACATATATGCAATGATACAGTACCCGGCAATAGAGTGAATGATTGAATGTTATTTATTGGGCGTCGCACTATTAAATACCTGCACACATTACGTACGCAATGAGATAACGAAACAGGTGATGAATTTAACATATAGTACAAGTAATGAATGAAAGTTTGGGATTGAAATGTCAATATCATTATCCCCCGATTCACGAATAAATTGAATTATAATATGATTTAGTGTACGTCCGGACTTTTGTATGCCCGTCCGCACACACGAATGGTTAGTTAAGTGTCTAGGGTTAAGGGTAAGCATTTATTTTTGGACTGTTACAAACATATGATCGTGTATACAACTCAATATACGATCGTTATGCTACTATATTATCATAAATACAAATTTATGCTTTCATATACAACTATATGAACTTAAATAAACCATAGGCTCGTATATACCAATATATGATCATGAACGTAACTATATGACTATATATACCACTGTGGACGCATATACAACTATATGATCGCGTATACATTTAAATATTCAAATATACAACGATTTGATCGAAAATAAAACAATGCGTTCCCATATACAAATATATGTAACGAAATGATCGTAGTAAAACTATATGATCGTATGTGCAATTATGTGATCGTATTAACCGCTATATGATCGTAAATACAAATACATGGTCAAAAACACAACCATAGGATCGTAAATACAATTATTTGATCAGATATACAACTATAAGATCTTAAACACAACAATAGGATGATCGTATATGCAACTGTATGATCATATATAATATAAATATATGTTCGTCAATACAAATATATGATCGTAAATACACCTATATGATTATCAATACAATTAAATGATCGAATATACAACTATTTGATAAAAAATAAAAAACTTTATGATAGCATATACAAACGTATGATCATATATAACTTTATGATCGTATTATAACTATATGATCGTATATGTAACTATACGATCCTATTAACAGCTATATGACCCTAAATGCAAATATATGGTTGTAAACACAACTATATCATTGTAAATACAATTATATGACCGAATATACAACTATACGATCATAAAGACAACTGTAAGATCGTATATGCAACTGTATGATCGCATATACAATTATATGTTCGCATATACAGTTTTATAATCGGATATGCATCTTTATGATCATATTATCAGCTATATGATCGTAAATACAAATATATGGCCGTAAATACAACTTTATGATCGAATATTAATCTATAGGAAAGTATATACAACTATATTATCGTGTATGCAACTATACATTCGTATACGAAGCTATATGATTGTATATACTACTATATGATCATATATCAAATCATATGAATATATATACAACTATTTTACCATCAGTCCGATTATATGATCGTATATCAAACTATATGGCCATATAAAAACAATATAATCTGATATGGAACTATATGATCGTAAATACAACTGTGTGAATAGAATCTCACAAAAAAATATGATCGAACTTACACCTATATGATCGCATAAACAACTATATTTTTTTATACATAATCATCTGATCGTATATAAAATTATATCGTGATATTTACACCTATGTGGTGGTATTTATGCATATGTGATTGTTAATGCAACTGTATGCATGAAAATACAAATATATAATGTGGATACAAATGCATGATCGCATGTAGAACTATGTGATCGCATAATACAACTAAATGGTCGTGTATACAACTATATGATCGGCTATACAACTGTTTGGTCATATAAACAACTATATAATCGTATATCCAACTATATGATTACAAATACAACTACATGTAAACAATGGTTAATACAAATTTATATGATCGTATATACAACTGTATGGTTGTATGTATACTATATTCATGTAAATACAAATATATAACGAAGATACAAATTCATGATCACATATACAACTATATGATCGCATAATACAACTGTTTGGTCATATGAACAACTATATAATCGTATATCTAACTATATAATCATAAATACAAATCTATATGATCGTTTATACTACTATATGGTCGTAAATGTGATGATGCTTGGGTAAATATTACATTATACCTCGCAAACAAACTTGTATTCTATGGTTACAGCCATTCACTTTGGCGATATAATTATGTTCGTTATAAACACTTCGTTTTCACTATACTGCTAGTTTTTGTATTTCGAAACAAGAGAGTTTTGAATTCAAAATATAGGTTTTATTCCTTATATGATCCTCTGTCACTAACACTGATATAGGAACAATAAATGCACGCACACGTATGGTGTGTTGGTATCCATATTATTCATCATATCCGCTAAATTCTGAAAGGTATCTACTAGTAGTTACAACGTTAACGTAGCAGGTTTACTTTTCAAATGTTTGTGTTTTGATTGAAAAATAAGATGCTGTAAATTTCAATAAATTGGTGAATAAATGAATATCTGCTAATTAATAAACCCATCTTTAAAACAGGGAAATCGATATCTTAAATAACGTACATTTGTAAGAAATCTACTAAATTTTACTAAGTAATGATCATCTCAACGTAATATTCCTCTTAACGCAATACGTAACCTATAGTACTATTCCTCTTAACACACTATTTCCTTCTATATCAACTTAATATTCCTGTCAATGTTATATAAATATTTATATATACAGTATCAAAGCAAAATTCCTTTCAACATAATATTGCTCTCAATGCAATATTATTTTTATCTTAATAACCAATGTAATAGCGAGCGAATACGAGCTCTTATGGTATCACGTACGATTAAAGAAAAATATATATTTACAAATATATACTAACGTTGAAAACCGGAAATGACCCTCTGTTTTTTTATGCGTAATTTGGAACACTCGGCTACGTATGTTGTTTTTAATTTGATTACATAAAATATAGGAATTCTATACGAAAATCCGAGTTTACAAAGCCACTTTTTTATCTTGAATCATGAATAGTTATTTCAAATCTCTCCTTATAATTACGTACAAAATACAATATATTTAAAAACACATAAATATTCACAAAAAGTACATTATAATCATTTATTTGTTTTACAAATAAATTTCTGCTATAGGGAAATTTACCAGATGACGTAGTTAAATAGAATTTAAGTCTGGTTCCATGACCTACAAAATACATAGTCGATTTATTGGATCGGTCTGAAAACTACGCAAAATAGAACGTATGCAAATGAGTATGACCTGAAGTGAGCCAATCGAAACGAAGCGGAATTTGACAATGCATAATTAGTACACAAACGCCGTCTGCTCTGTTTGTAAAACAGTAAAAGAACAACACAACTGTTAAGAGGGTATTTCACTCCATATTCTGCAGGTTATTAATGCTTTAGTCACCACCATTACCCATAAAATTGAACATAATGTAGATCTAAATCTAAAACAATAAATTTAAGTAAAACTTCAAGTTGCAAAATAATTATTCTTCTTTCTTTTCTTCTTTCTTTCTTTTAGCTTTCAAAACAAAAAAATGAGATATCTATTCATCTGTTAAATCAATTTAAGTTAAAAAAATGAATAATTTGAATCTCGTTCAATGCATTAATATATGCAACAATAAATTCGTTGTAAAAATGTACCTGGTGATGGAAATTGTTTTTTTCACAGTCTCAGTTACATATAGAGTCTACAGTGGGGATGCAAGGCAGCACAGACATGCAATCTGTAGCAATATATACCTTAACTTGAACAGTGGGAGAAAAAGCAAAACTTTTTAATAGTCTGTCAATAACAAAACTATCCAATTGGACCTCAAAGTTGAAACTGAATGAATGGACCACAGCTTGTGAGATTATAGGCGGCACCACTTCTGTACAACTGCAAAATTAAAGTTTGGCTGAAAGGTGTAAGAGAAACTTTTACACTTTGTACATATGAACCATCACAAATTAAAAATGAAGAAATATTGCCAATTAATCTGTTGCTTGACAATGGTCATTTTCAAATTTTATTACCAATGCCCATAGCAAACGAGGTAAACCAATCAACCAAAACTTTAACTGAACAAGAAAAATTGGCCTCAATCGCAAAATGTTAATGCATCTAACATTCACTTGGAATCAATAAACACGCACACAAATACTTTAATTACCAGGTACCATGTCAGTTGTATCAAAAGCATATTCGTAATTTCTTTTCTTTTTTTATTCATTTACAGCATGCATCACCATATAATTAATAAGGCTAATATTTATATAAACATATACTTTAATAACTATCCATTATCTAACTGTTTTAATTACATACAACGGTTTTTATGATACGCCAACACAAACACTCATGAACAATATACCTACTGTAACAGCATGATGTTTTGACCCTCATTTGTAAACCAAGAACTGCCAGCAATGTAAGTATTATTCTAATTTTTTACCCTAGTAATTGCAATATCTTTTCCCCTTATTTTTATTCTCTCTCTTTTTTTTTTAACCATCAACTGATGGAAAATTGTTTTTGACATCTACCTATTCGCTCGCCATTTCGGTTTTACCTATTTCATATTATTCATAATTGTCAACGTAATATTTTTAATTAACTTAATGTTGCTAAATACAACGATTTTTGGTTACATTGTAGGTCGCATGAGCGACCGAACCCTATATAAGGGCCAGTAAAGAAATTGACTTTGGGCGCTGCCATTTTGAAACGTCACGATCACGCGTTAAAACACGGCATTCACTACATGGAGGTCGCCATTTTTTATACAGAGCATTACGTGAATGTACAAACCGGTATTGGTATTAATACCTGGTCATGTTTCGGCTTTTCCGACCACTTTCCGGCTAAAAGGAAAGTTTAAATGAGGTGTGTGTAATAATTGATTGTGACGTTTTAATGATTGAGATCAGTACATTTAAACATCAAAGTTACTATCTGGCATACCTACAGCCGGGAATTCGCTGTGTCAGTCGGAACCGTGTCGGAATTTAGTATCACCAATGTATTTAGTACCCTGCACAAGGAACCAAACTTACACATTCGTTCACTTTAATTACCATATCTTTATAAGACCCAACCATTGGATGCTTTTTAAAATCAGCCAACTTGTTTTCTATGTGTTGTGATAATTACACCTGCTTCGTCGAGTTTAGGAATCGAAAAGCAATGATATTAAAACAATGTATAAGCTTTTACCTTGTTCACGATTTATTTCTAAATACTTGTTTTCATTGTCCTTGGAGCAGTGCATTCAATTGATGTATATAACCCCTTTCTGTAATAAATAGCAACATACGTATATGGGTGCTATTGATATTATTAATAGTATAGGTTATGATATCATAACTACTATCATAATAATAATAATAATAATAATAATAATAATAATAATAATAACAATATTAATAATAATAATAATGATAATATTGATAATAATCATAATAAAAATAATAATAAAATATTAATGATAATAATAATAATCATCATTATATGATAATAATAATAATAATAATCATTATATGATAATAATAATAATTATAATATAGTGTTGCATGTAGATAATGATATTTGGTTAGTGAATCGTTTTGTATTGGTTTTTGTAACAATCTAGGGGTCGAGAATTAAAATTCTCACTCGGTCACAGTCTCCGTGAATATTAATGTAGACAATTACGTCTCATTGCCATTCGTCACTCACCGCTAATTCAAGTTGGAAAGTTATCAGATATTTACAGACATAGACGTGGTCTAATGGTAGTTACCCTTCCATGGTTCCTGGAAACATAAGTTAGGATAACTGATAGTATGTTAGAAATCGATAACATACACATACTTTATGTAAAATGTTAGAATGTGTTTTTGAGTTGTTTTGGTTGACTTTCAGGTATAAATTGTGGAGTAGTTTTCTACTCTAGTCAATGCAATTAGCACATTGAATAAATGACAAAATGTATGACGATCAAAATGTATTTGTTTAAGTGTGTTTTTGAATATATATGTTGCTGATGATATGCCTGATGGAAGCATTCTCTCTGTTTAATTAAATGAGCAACCAAGTAAAATTTGATGAAAGACGATTAGTTTTAGTTTGGCAATGAAAGGTTAAGCAGATGGGTGGGTACGTATAATAACCTACGTCAAACATGTATATAATGAGTTGTTTTCCATTTGATGATCTTCTTGTCAACAAAGAAATATAGAGTCACATTATTTTATATCAGTAAATATTCCCTGAATATAATCAACATGCGATACTTGATAGAGCAAGGTTTAACATGGTCTGCATTGTATTACATTGTATGCTGATAAAGAAATTGGTTGTCCTTGTGTGCACATCAAACATTACCATACATTATCAAAGATATATATATATATATATATATATATATATATAGACAGGATTGATTGATTGATTGATTGATTGCATATTTAGCGTCATTTTTATGCCATCAAGGGCTAACAGACGATCAGTTAACCTAACCACTGTTTCCTGGGATTAACCAGTACTCGAGCACACCTCGTCTCCGCAAGTAACTGATAACTTTCCAACTTGAATCAGTGGTGAGAGACAAATGATAATGAGACGCAATGTCGTATATCAATCATCACGGAGACTGTTGCCGGGCGGGATAATGACAGGAAAATCGCTATCACAAAAGTCTTCCTAATATTTTCCGACGTAAATACAATTTGTAAAATTAATGTAAAATTTCTCTCAACGTCGACGGTATTTCTCTCACCGTATTTAAATTTGCTTATACATCACTTCCACTTTTTCCACGACAATTGTTAATAGAAAAATTTATCTTTATAAATATCAAATACACAGTGTCAGATTAAATGTGCGAGTGTAGTGTTGTAAAAGCAAAACGAAAAAAAAAAAAAAGAAAAAATGAATGAGATTAGAAAACAGTAAATACAAGTCTACCTTATTTACGAATTATTTCCAAATATTTGTTTTCTTTACCCCTTAATACTGAATGATTATAACTCATTTTCCCAATATCTGAATGTATTATCATGAAAACCACCGACACAGCATCTAAGGGTAGATAAACTATTGACACTGCTGATGAAATTTGTTGAAATGATATGTGTACTGACATAATGAAATTAAATTGCTAAACAAATTCAATGTAGATACGGCACGGATTAACAGTTCAAACCGTTACCATTTACGCTATCAAAACAGACAGTAGAATAACACACTTAATATTGATTTCTAGTTTATTTTATAACTTATGCAACAGATCAATATGTTATCATACTACAAACAGCCCTTATACGGAAGGTTCAATCTAAAAATAGAATGAAGTAGTTTCAAAATAGCGTATTTGGTTTATAGCAAAATACTTCTAATAATAGTAATGATAATGATAAAATAATGTTACATGTTAAATTTAATTTAGTTAGTGAATTATTTTGTGTCCAATGTTTCTGAGCGCGAACATGTCTGTATGCATGATTGCATGATACCATGCACATGCACGTTTGTTAATAATGTATATATGTGATCGTGTATGTGTGCATGACAGTGAAACTAGTATGTGATTTTGTGTAATAACTGTACATGTCTACGTATATGTTTATAATTAAGTTTGCTTTAGGTCCTACTAGATTGATAAATTCTCTACTATGTTCTCTTTTTAAGCAGCATACACAATTGACAAAATGAAAATGTAAAATATTTTAATGTTTAAATTGAATTTAGTGTAGTCAAATATAGTATAGTTTTGCTCTGTTCAATTCAATTAGCAAATTTACTAAATGACAAAATGAAAATTAAAGAGAATATCAGCCTAATTGTTAATGTATAAGTTTGCTATGGCGCATGTCTCTACTCCGTTCAGTGTAACTACTAAATGGTACAAATGACAAAAATGTAAATTGATGAATGTTAAAGTGTGGTTAAGAACAATGGCACATTTTGCGGGTTATTCACTGTGCTTCATTTAATCAGCAAATTAACAAAAATAATGAAAGTTGTTTAGGCATTGGAAGGTAGAGCAGATGGATAGTGCGGAGTAAAACATGTACTTCCGATTTGATTATTTTCATTCGGAGATCTTTCTGTAAATGGAAAATAGACGAGGGTCATTTAATATATAATGCAACCTATCACTTATCTCTAAACCTACCTATATTGTAATGAAACTTAACATGCTAATGAAACAACTACTTGCTAATTATTCTGGAAACTCTAAGCACGTTATCTTGAATGAGTCATCAGCGTGTAACGTCAAATTACGTCACTTAAAGCATTATGGACGCGGTCACGTCAATTGAACAGCACAGCTGCATAAAAATCGAGTCTCGTCGTAATATCATGCGAGAGACATATTTAATACATAACAAGAAGCTTGCAGTGAATGTTCTCTTTCATATTCTCAAGTAACTAGATGGGTTTACGAATTTAAACATGGTAGATACACAATTGAAAACAACCAGCGAAGTGGACGAAATGTGACCGCAACGAATACTTTCAATACCGAAAAAAGATGGAATTTTTACGTTCAGACAGAAGATTGACATACATATGATGAAATAACACAGAAACTGGACATTAGTGTAGGATCTGTTCATTCAATTATACAGAACCGTTAAAAATGCGTAAAGTTTCCGCACGAACAGTGCCCCATCGCCTAATATCGGATTTTATTGAACGTCGCTTGACAGTCGCGACCAACCTACTTTCGCGCTTGAATGCAAAAGGTCGGGACTTTCTTTCAAATACCGTTGCCATAGAGGAGACGTGGATAAGATCATACGAATTAGAGATGAAGCGACAATTGACCGAGTGACACACTCTGAACTCACCAAGACTGCCATACTTCCGTCAGGTACAAAGAAAAATAAAGCAACTGATGATATTCGCGTATGAAATTCATGGAGTTCTGACAAGTCACAAGGTGCCAGTTGGTCAAACGGTCAACAGCACATATTACAAGGAGTACAATAAAATATGCCTACGACCAACCATACGTAAAACGCTTCCAGAACTTTTGCAAACCGGTCCAATCATACTTTACGACAACGCAACACCGCACACTTCACAGGGTGTGACGTCACTTTTTGCGAAATATGAAAGGGAAAAGCTGACCATTCTCCACATTCTCCTGACATTAGCCCCTGTGATTATGACTTATTAAAAACAATATCAGGGAAATGCTTTTCGCTGACGAATGATTCGCAGACCTAGAGAGATTGAAATTGCCGTGGCCGAGCAGCTGAGGATATATGAACGCGGTTGCCTAGCAACGGTTATAGAATATCTGCCGAAGCGATGGTCATTGGTCATTGACACAGGGGACATTACTTTGAGGGATTATAATACGGTATTTAGATTTATTTTCGTAATAAATGATTTACGTGATATGTTGCATTATATATTGAATTACCCTCGTTATTCAAATGTATTTTATTTTATACAGTAAAATGTATTGATACTGTTTAATTTCTTAAATACAAGGTTTATTGTATTACAATGAATGCTGATCATTAGCTATTTTCAACAGTTCACAAATGTCCTCAAATCATATATCAGATAGTTTGAAAAAGCACAGGTTAATCAAGCTTCTGCAATCTTTCACAAACTGTCCATGTCATGTATTCTCCATTTACTGACTGTACGTGTGGAAAGTGATGACGCTTAAATAAAAAAATATATACAAACTTCCGACCAGTTGCTTTTACACCTATATCGCACATATTATTATATACACATATTGTTTGAAATGAATTATATCAATTGTCTTTAAAATACAGTAGAATAATGTGACTTTAGAAGGATTGTCAACTTTCATATTAAGGGTGGAAAACTTGCCGTGCAGCATAATGAATTCTCCACAGAAACATTTAATTTTGCAGCTGGTTGGATCATTTTAACAGCTCTAATCTTCTACGTTCTAAAGGTGAGTCACATTAAGATATAACATGTACAGCTTTAACATTGAGATATTTTGACCAATCACGTTTAACTTAGAGTATTACGTTTTCAGAAAATGACACGTGACGTCTGATCGCCCAGGTCTTATTAAACGAATAATTACAAGTTAGACAAAATCCAATCTGTGTGAAAATTCATTTGGAGCTTTAACAATTAATCGTCAAAATAAGGTAGGCCATGTAACATTGTGTAATCAGAACTTTATGGACAGATTTTAGAACAGATGTGTTACTATGCGTGTTATATACATATCCATGTTACTATTTGTATTTAAATGTGTGTATTAACTATTGCGACGCATGTCCGCCATTATGCTCATATAGCTGTATTTGATAATACACATAGTATAATTTACATATTATTACCAAACCAATTGTGAATCACTGCTTTCGTATGCAAATTATAATTTAATATTCCATTTGAATTATGGAGTATTTGTTTCTGTTGTATGCATAGTTTGATGTTTGGTTATATTGTTTAAACCACTATCAGAAAAATAGTGATAACATTAGTTCATGCGTTTCAACATATTCCAGATATTATCAATGGACATAAATGTTGCGTGCTGGGTATGATACGTAATCTAAATCAAGTTATTTCTGTGAACTACACCTCATTAATGAGTTAACAGTTTCATTCGGGTCTACAAATGACGATACTTTTGTCTTATTTCTTTAATAGCAACAAATACAGACATCTACTAAGCAGATTGTATTCCATACAATAAATCAGGGTTTGGTAAGGTAGTTCTGTGTAGAATAATATTTCGGTACGTTTGGATGTTAGCCATATTTGATGTCAATTTAACTGTATGTGGTAACATATTTGTGTGTTTTGAGTGGCCATAGGTGCTTGCTAAATCCGCACATGGTGCTCGCAATAGGATTTACGTCTTATCTTCATCTTGATAAACTGGTGTACATTAATGGTGACATTTATGAACTATTCAGCTTTATTAGACAAAATCGATTTCAATCCGAATCAGAAGAAATAATTAATTGTGTGTTTCTTAATAATCTCATACATCATTAGATCTGTATCAGTATTCCAATTATTGATTTGTTATGTTTAGTAATATAATGTATGACCGTTACAGGTGTGACATTACTTCTAAATGTTTACTTTGAGTGATCGTGTAAACATAACATATAAAAATGTAATGCTAATGATAGTCTCAACACAAGTAAAGAGTTTATGAAAGATAACCGTACACGAATGCAAGGAAGACACTTCCTCGTTGTTAAAGTGTGGCAGTGTAGTCGACCACATACCTATGTGTATCGATTTTCGTGTTGTGTCCTGTTTTCTCGTATATCGTTGTATTCTTTTTAAAAACATCCATGTACCTTTTCAGTAGAAAGACGGGAAACATAGATGTTTATAGAGTAACTTCATCAATGTATCGTTATCAATATTATAAAACTGGCATGTCCAACTGTAGACACAAACGAAATTTACTTTGGTCTGTCAAATCAGTGCTAGTTGCACAAAACAATAAGTCGATACTGAAACTAAGGACTTTAGTTTGATGGTTTATCTAATGACGTTTTGATTAATTATAACTACGTGTCTTATATTGTCGAGACCCTATTTCTACCATGCAGGCCGTATAGTTTAAGCAGACTGTCATGGTATCTATCTTGAAACATTCCATCACCACCCTATACACAAAAGTATTTTGATCTCTTCTCCCGTGTTTAGAACTTTCAGTGATTATATTGTTGAAAATACACAAACATAAGTAAAGTACCAATATAAATAACTATCAATACTTTACAAACCGAAAAATGGTTATTTGAAATAAGCAACTTACCTTGACAAGTGCATAAGCATTTATAACGAGGAAGACACAAATTGGCGTTCAAGCTGAAAGCCATGACAGTTTAAATCACGAGATTCATTTGCGTTACAATGAAATTATGGGACCTTATTTGCATAATATATTATTCGGTGTACGTTTGTTAACGATGTTAACCACTTTTCTTCAAATTCGGTTGGTTTATTTGAATTCGCATGCACAGATCACATGTAAACGGAAAAGGTGACAATTCATTTTTTGATGACAGATTGATTGATTGAATATTAAGCGTCAATTTTATGCCATCGAGGGCTAACTGACGATCAGTTACACTAACCACTGTTTCCTGGGATTAACCAGTACTCGAGCACACCCCATCTTCGCAAATAATTGATAACTGTCCCACTTGAATCAGTGGTGAGAGACGAATGATAATGAGACAAAATGTCGTATATCAATCATTACGAAGACTGTTGCCGGACGGGGATTTGAACTCACGACCCCTGGATTCGTGGTGGTTGTTGTGGTAGCAATAGTAGTATAAGAAGTAGTAGTGGTAGCAGTAATGGTGGTGGTAGTAGTAGAAGTAGTAAAGATGGTTAGTGGTGGTACGTGATATTAGTAGTAGTAGTAGAAGTAGCAGTGGTGTTAGTAATGGTTGTAGTATTAGTAGCAGTATTGTTGGTGGTGCTGGTTGTTGTAGTATTAGTAGTAGTGTTGGTGGTGTATGTGGTGGTGTTATTAGTAGTTTTAGTGTTGGTAGTAATCGTAGTAGTGGTGGTGCTGGTTGTTGTAGTATAAGTAGTAGTGGTGGCGGTAGTAGGAGTAGTAGTATTTGTAGTAATAGTAATAGTGGCGGTGGTGGTGGTTATAGTAGTAGTAGTAGTAGTTATAGTGGTAGTAGAAGTAGTATTTGAATAGTTGTGTTAGTAGAAGGAGTAGTAGAAGTAGTAGTAGTAGTAGTAGTAGTAGTAGTAATGGTAGTAGTAGTGTTGGAAGTGTATGTGGTGTTGTTAATAGTATTTGTGGTGTTGGTAGTAGTCATAGCGGTGGTGGTGCTGGTGGTTGTAGTAGTAGTAGTAGTTGTGGTGGTGGTAGTAGTAGTAGTAAGAGTGGTGGTGGTGGTGGTTGTAGTAGTAGTAGTAGTGGTGGTGGTGGTGCATGTAGTGTAGGAGCAGTAGTAGTAGTGTTGTGGTTGTTATAGTATTAGTAGAAATAGTGGTCTTGTTGGAGGCAGATGTGGTGGAAGTTGTAGTAGAAGTTGTGGTGGTGAAAGTATCGTTGTGGTGGTGGTGTTGGTACATGTAGTAGTATTAGTAGTAGTGGTGACAGTAGTAGTAAAAGTAGGCCTAGTAGTAGTGGCGGTGTTGGTAGTAGTAGTAATAGTGGCGGTGGTGCTGGTAGTAATAGTATTAGTAGTAGTGGTAGATGTAGTAGTAGTAGTAATAGTAGCAGTGGTAGTATTAATAGAAGTAGTAGTTGTAGCAATAATGGTGGTAGTAGTAAAATTGGTGGTGGTGGTGGGGGTGGTTATGGTGGTGGTAGTAGTAGAATATATGGGGGTTGTCTTAGAAGTAGTGGTGTTGTTTTTGGTAGTAGTAGTAGTAGTAGTAGAAGTAACAGTAGTAGTAGTAGTAGTAGTAGTAGTAGTAGCAGCAGCAGCAGCAGCAGCAGCAGCAGCAGCAGCAGCAGCAGCAGCAGCAGCAGCAGCAGTAGTAGTAGAAGTGGTGGTGGTAGTTAAAGTAATAGTAGTAGTTTGGTGGTGGTGATGGTAAAAGTAGTATTAGAAATAGTGGTAGTAATAGTAGTAGTAGTAGTAGTAGTAGATGTAGTAATAGTAGTAGTAGTAAGAGTAATATTAGTAGTAAGAGTGGTAGTGTTGGTAGTAGAAATAGCGATGGTTGTGGTGGTAGTAATAGTAGGAGTAGTAGTAGTATAAGTAGAAGTAGTAGTATTATTAGCTGTGGTGGTGGTGGTAGGAGCAAGTGTAGGAATAGTGGTCGTGGTGGTATTAGAAGTAGTGATAGTAGTAACAGTGGTGGTGATGGTGGTAGTAGTGGTGGTGTTGGCGTTGGTGGTGGTGTTAGTAACTGTAGTAGTAAAAGGTATGGTGGTGGAGACGATGGTAGTGGTGGTGGAAGTCGTAGTAGCAATAGTGGTAATAGTGATGGGGAAGTAGTAGCAGCAGTAGTAGTAGTAGTAGTAGTAGTAGTGGCAACAGTAGTAGCAAAAGTAGTAGTAGTAGTAGTAGTAGTAGTAGTAGTAGTAGTAGTAGTTATAGTAGTTATAGTAATAGTAGCAGCATTAGTAGTAATAGTAGTGGTAATGGTGGTGCTGGTAGTTATAGTAGTAGTAGTGGTGGTGGTGGCGGTGGTTGCAGTAGTAGTAGTATATGTAGTAGTAGTAGTTGTAATAGTGGTAGTGTTGGTAGTAGGTATAGTAGAATTAGTAGTAGTGGTGGTTGTAGTAGTTTTAGTGGTGGATGTGGTAGAAGTAGTAATAGTAGTTGTATTGGTGGAAGTAGTTGTAGCAGTGGTTTTGGTGATGGAGTTGATGGTAGTACTAATAGTAATAGTGGTGATTGTGGTGGTAGGAGTAGTAGTGTAGGTAGTAGTAGTAGAAGTAGTAGTAGTAGTAGTAGTAGTAGTAGTAGTAGTAGTAGTAGTAGTAATGGTGGTGATGGTGGTGGTGGTGGCGGTTGTGAAGGTTATAGCAATTATAGTTATGGGGTAGTTGTAGTAGTAGTAGTAGTAGTAATATTAGTAGTTATAGTGATGGTATTGGTAGTAAAATAGTGATGGTTGTGGTGGTAGTATTTGAAGTGGTTGGTGTGATAGTTGAAGTAGTTGATGTTGTGGTGGTAGTAATAGTAGTAGAAGTGGTGGTGGTGGTAGTAGAAGGAGTAGTAGTGATGGGGTGGTAGTAGAAGTAGTTGTTGTTGTGGTTATAGTTATAGTAGTAGTAGTGGTGGTGGTGGTGGTGGTGGTCGGAGTAGTAGTAGTAGTAATAGTAGTAGTAGTAGTAGTAGTAGTAGTAGTAGTAGTAGTAGTAATATTAGTGTAGTAATAGTGGTGGTGTTGTAAGTAGGAGTAGTAGTAGAAACAGAAGAATAGTAGTATTATTATTAGTGGTGTTGGTGGCGGTGGTGGTGGTGTTAGTAGTTGTAGTAGTAGTAGTAGTTTTGGTGGTGTTTGTGGTGGTAGTAGTAGTAGTAGTAGTAGTAGTAGTAGTAACAGTGGTAGTAATGATGGGGAAGTAGTTATAGTAGTAGTAGTAGTAGTAGTAGTAGTAGTAGTAGTAGTAGTAGTTAAAGTAGAAGTAGTAGAATTAGTAGTAATAGTAGTGGTGGTGCTGGTAGTTATAATAGTAGTTGCGGTGGTGGTGGTAGTGGTAGTAGATGTAGATGTAATAGTAGTAGTTGTAATAGTGGTAGTGATGGTAGTAGGATAAGTATAATTAGAAGAAGGGGGGTTAAAGTAGGTTTAGTGGTGGTTGTGGTAGAAGTGGTAATAGTAGTTGTGTTGGTGGTAGTAGTCGTAATGGTGGTGATGGTAGTAGTAGTGATAGTAATAGTGGTTATATTCTTGGTAAGAGTAGTAGTTGTAGTAGTAGTAATAGTAGTAGTATTAGTATTAGTAGTAGTAGTAGTAATAGTAGTAGTAGTGGTGGTGGTGGTGGTGGTGGTAATAGCAATTGTAGCAATAGTGGTAGTTTTGGTAGTAGTATAAGTAGTGATGGTGGTGGTGGTAGTAGCAAATGTAGCAATAGTGATAGTTGTGGTAGTAGTTTTATTTATGGTGGTAGTAGTATAAGTGGTGGTGATGGTTGTAGTGGTGTCGGTGGTGTTAGTAGTATTAGAAGTTGTTAAAGTAATAGCAGTAGTAGTAGTAGTAGTTTTACTAGTAGTGACGGTGATAGTAGTAGTAGTTGTGATGGCGGTGGTAGTTGAGGTGGTGGTAGTAGAAGTAGAAGTAGTAGTAGTAGTATAAATAGTAATATTAGTGTAAAAATAGTGATGGTGTTGTTAGTAAGAGTAGTAGTAATATTAGTAAAAGTAATAGTATTATTAGTGGTGGTGGTGGTAGAAGCAATTGTCGAAATGATGGTAGTGGTGATAGCAAAAGTTGTGATATTAGTAGTAGTGGTGGTGATGGTGGTAGTAGTGGTGTTGTTGGCGGTGTTGGTGGTGTAAGTAGTTGTAGTAGTAATAGTATTTGTTTTGGTGGTAGTTGTCGTAGTGGTGATGGTGGTTGTGATGGTGGTAGTGGTGGTAGTAGTAGTGGTTGTGATTGGGTGGTAGTTATATTAGTTATAGTGATGGTGGTAGTAGTAATAGTTGTGGTGGTAGTAATAGTAGTAGTAGTTGTAGTGGTGGTGGTGGTGGTAGTAGTAGTAGTAGTAGTAGTAGTGGTGGGGATGGTAGTCGAAGTAGTTGTGGTTCTGGTGGTAGTAATAGTATTAGTAGTGGTGGTGGTGGTAGTAGTAGTTGTAGTAGTAGTAGTAGTAGTAGTAGTAGTAGTAGTAATAGTAGTAGTAGTAAAAGTAGTAGTAGTAGTAGTAGTAATATTAGTAGTAATAGTGATGGTGTTCGTAGTATAAGTAGTGATGGTTGTGGTGGTAGTTATAGAAGTTGTTGTTGTGGTGGTAGTAATAATAGTAGAAGTGGTGGTGGTGGTAGTAGAAGTAGTAGTAGTGGTGGGGTGGTAGTAGAAGTAGTTGAGGTTGTGGTTATAGTTATAGTAGTAGTAGTGGTGGTGATGGTGGTAGTAGTAGTAGTAGTAGAAGTAGTAGTAGTAGTAGTATTAATATAATATTAGTGTAGCAATAGTGATGGTGTTGTAACTAGGAGTAGTAGAAGAATTAGTAGAATAGTAGTATTATTATAAGTGGTGGTGGTGGTAGAAGCAGTTATAGGAGTAGTGGTAGTGGTGGTAACAGAAGTAATGATAGAAGTAGTGGTGGATGTGATGGTGGTAGTAGTGGTGGTGGTGGCGGTTGTGGTGGTGTTAGTAATTGTAGAAGTAGTAGTAGTAGTAGTTATGGTGGTGTTTGTGGTGGTAGTAGTAGTAGTAGTAGTAGTAGTAGTAGTAGTACTAGTAGTAGTAGTAGTAGTATTAGTAGTAGTAGTAGTAGTAGTAACAGTGGTAGTAGTGATTAGGAAGTAGTTATAGTAGTAGTAGTAGTTGTAGTAGTAGTAGAAGTAGTTAAAGTAAAAGTAGTAGAATTAGTAGTAATAGTAGTTGTGGTGCTGGTAGTTATAGTAGTAGTAGTGGTGATGGCGGTGGTGGTTGTGATGGTAGTAGTAGTAGTAGTTGTAAAAGTAGTAGTAATGATAGGGATGGTAGTAGTATTAGTAGTAATGGTGGTTGTTGTGCTGGTGTAGGTGGTGGTAGTAGTAGCAGTAGTAGTAATGGCAGTAGTAGTAGTAGTTGTAGCAGTAATTGAGGTGGAATAGTTGTAGTAGTGGTTGTGGTGGTGGTGGTTGGGGTGGTGGTAGTGAAAGTAGTAGTAGTGAAGGGGGTGGTAGCAGAAGTAAGAGTGGTAGAAGTAGTTGTAGTATAAATAGTAATATTAGTGTGGCAATAGTGGTGTTGTTGTAAGTAGGAGTAGTAGTAGAATTATTATTAGTAGTAGTAGTATTTTTATAAGTGGTGGTGGTGGTAGAAGCAAGTGTTAGGATAGTGGTAGTGGTGGTAGCAGAAGTAGTGATAGTAATAGTAGTAATGGTGGTGATGATGGTAGTAGTAGTGTTGTCGGCGATGGTGGTGGTGTTAGTAGTTGTAGTAGTAGTAGTATTAGTAGTTATTGTAGTGAAAGTGGTGGTTGTGGTGGTGGTGGTAGTAGTAATAGTAGTAACCGTGGTAGAAGTGATGGGGAATTAGTAGTAGTAGAAGTAGAAGTAGTTTAAGTATTTTAAGTATATGTAGTAGCATTAGTATCAATAGTAGTGATAGTGGTGGTGTTGGTTTATATAATAGTGGTAGTAGTAGTAGTAAAAGTATATGTTATAGTAAGAGTTGTAATGGTAGTAGTGTTGGTAATAGGATTAGTAAAATCAGAAGTAGTGGTGGTTGTAGTATTAGTGGTGATTGTGGTAAAAGTGGTAATAGTAGTTGTGTTGGTGGGAGTAGTCGTAGTGGTTGTGATGGTGGTAGTTGTAATAGTAATAGTAGTGATGGTGATGGTGGTGGTAGGAGTAGTAGTAGTAGTAGTAGTAGAAGATGCAGAAGTAGTATTGGGGGTGGTGGTGGTAGTAGCAATTGTAGCAATAGTGGTAGTTGTTGTAGTAGTAGTAGTAATAGTGAAGTAGTAGTAGTAGTAGTAGTAGTAGTAATAGTAGTAGTAGTGATGGTGGTGGTGGTGGTAGTAGTAAATGTAGCAATAGTGGTGGTTGTAGTAGTAGTATTATTTATAGTAGTAGTAGTATTAGTGGTTGTGATGGTTGTAGTGGTGGTGGTAGTGTTGTGTTAGTAGTAGTAGTAGTGGTTGTAATAATAGCAGTAGTAGTAGTAGTTTTAGTAGTAGTGACGGTGGTTGTAGTAGTATTTGTGGTGGCGGTGATGGTTGTGGTGGTAGTAGTAATAGTTGTTGTAATGATGGGGGTGGTAGTAGTATTAGTAGTAATGGTGGTTGTTGTGCTGGTATAGGTGGTGGTCGTAGTAGTAGTAGTAGTAGTTATAGCAGTTGTAGTAGTAGTGGTAGCAGTAATGACGGTGGAAGTAGTAGTAGTTGTGGTTGTGGTGGTGGTTGTTGGGGTAGTGGTAGTGAAAGTAGTAGAAGTGAAGGGGGTGGTATTAGAAGTAGGAGTGGTTATGGTGATGGTGGTGGTGATGGTGTTGGTAGTAGTAGAAGTAGTAAAAGAAGTAGTAGTAATAGTGGTAGTGTTGGTAGTAGGAGTAATAGTATAAGTAATAATAGTAGTGGTAGTTGTAGTAGTTATAGTAGTAATAGTAGTGGTGGTGATGGTGGTGGTGTAGTTGTATTAGTCGTAATAGTAGTAGTTGTAGCAGTAGTGGTGGTGGCAGTAGTAGTAGTGGTGGTGGTGGTTAGGGTTATAGTAGTTGTAGTAGTAGTAGTGATTGTGGTTGTGGTGGTTGTTGTGGTAGTGGGATTGGTTGTAGTAGTAGCAGTAGTAATAGTAGTAATAGTAGCGGTAGTGGTGTTGGTGGTGGTAGTTATAGTAGTAGTAGTGGTGGTGGTTGTATATTGGAAACAATGCACACAATCCTACCATAAAAACTGTCAATAAATGTTTATATTTTATTTGAATTTGTTAGCAATTAATTTCTGTTAAATCATCATGACATAAAATCATGTATTCATCAACAGTTTTGCTTATTTTCAATCAGTTAGTGAGGTATGTATTTTGAAACTTATAAAGATATCGCAACTGATGCTTCAGTTTCATTGAATATAGAATAGTCAGTGAAAATGTCAATTTCTCATTGCTGCTGGCGTTTATACTCTTACTCTGGCCTTTAATGTGGTGTTTGTAAATAGACGTTGTAAATGAACAAAATACACGTATATATTATTTACCGTTGTCCAGCATGTGATGACTACTGGCATCATGCTTGGTTATCAGATACGAACTGCCAATGTGGTTTTGAATAAATGAACATTTGTTTCAAATCAACAAAACATCATTCAGTTTCTAGGATGAATTATTCATTCTGCACAGAATCTGTTATAAATTCAGTAACATACATCATAAGCCAAAATAAAGTTTTGGAAATTTCACACGTTGTTTCTGTCGAAGATATGGGTGATGACTTGAGAAATTATAATGTATCCCATTTAATCACTCAAAAGCAAAGATTACTATATATCAACACATTCAAATACATATTAAAACATTATCTTAATGCTTTAGCCATATGATTTAAATGTCTAAATGTAATTTTTGAAATAGAAACCGTTTGTTTGTCTGTTAAGGGAAGGACAACCGAAAACTCATTCTATAATTTGATAAAATGCATTCATGTAATAAAGCTTATCGCACATATCTGATCCACATTCTTTGTGTATATTACATAATAAAGTGTGCCGGGGGAGTTATATGACGAACAGATTATTACTAAATGTTCAGCTACAGTTTTAACGAGACTGCACTTCTGACAAACACTTTGCTATTTGCGGGCAAATAATTTACCAATTATTAAAATGACAGTTATACAGTACGGTAGAATATCGCGATATATTTGGGAGAAATACTGTTTTGTACGATTTCTTTTTGGAATTAGAAAAATACTGTACCAGTCTTGTTCTAAAGTCAAATTAGGCTGATTTATATATACTTAATTTATTTTTTGCCATTGTCTAAACGTAAGGAAGAATGCAGTATAGAATATCGGTCAATTTGTATTTTCTTAGAATGCGGTAGATATCTAGCATAAACCCAACAGTTTACGTGGATGAGAAATGAATTGTATAAGCCTATTAACCAAACCTATTTGTATCCTTTTAACGTTTATTAATGTTACATATTTGACCAAACTTCATGAGTTTTCGCTTATCAATTTCATGCTCGATTCGTGAGAGGCAAATTAAAGCCAGCGCGATGTCACTACGAAATAGATTCGGTAATATATTGAATATGTAGTGCTTGTTCTGGCGATACGAGTTAAGTGTCCATAATGGAGTGCCATAATTAGAAGCCGTATAAAGCTCGCGAGAGGTAAACCGTTTGATGTTTAACTGTTATTGGATGTAAACCATTTTGATGAATTCCACATTCAACTAATTCAAACTATGTTTTACGTAATCTAGTGCACGCGTCTTTAATGTTTTCACCCAAAATGACAGTACTTTGGTTGTGGTTATAGTTATAGTTATTGCAGTGAGTTATTCTGTGACTCAAAAGTACATTTATTAAAACAACGACGTTAAATTCATTTGCATTATATATCATTTTCGAATAGAGTTATAACGACATATTGACATAAGAGTTTTCTAAGCCGATCCTAGTAAGTAAACTGAGCACCATAACGTCTGCCGATGTTGGGGAACTATAACCCGTATCATATATGTTCAAACCTTAATAGGATTGATCCCATTCATTAGATCATTTTTTTAAGAGTAAATATACGTAGGGGCTCATTACTTGACCTTTTCTTGTTCCCTGTAATGTTGGGAACCAATCCGAAGATTGACCTTGTCACTTAACGCGGCTAAATATATTTTCAAACATGTTGCGTATAATTTTAAAAATATATTTGTTGACACCTGTTTTATATAATTTAAGAATCAATTTGCAATGATAAATGTGGTCAAATGTTTGTTTCACATCAAGGTAGCACGTAAAAAGATTTAAGTTGTTTTCTTTTGCAAAAAGATACGTTCTCGTAAAAGAAAATACGTCATTTTTTTGGAAACCGCCTTACAATATGTTTAACTTGAGTGTTTCAGATTGCTCTAACATTTTTATTAAAACCTATTCTTAAGTATTTTAAATGATGAGACGCTGTAAATATTTGGGTCAGTTTTATTTGTTTTTGTTGCCTTTGTAAGAGTTCGTAATATTTTTTTCTTTTCATTTTAACAAGAACATGTGATAGTGAAGACATTGTTAAATAATTTTGTAATACTGGAAAGTACTAGCGGACCACCGTATACTATATTTTCATAATAAATAAAGTCATTACCACAGGCTTTGCTTTTCTTTATACAAGAGGTAAAAGCCAGTTTATCCATATTGTAATTGATCTCAGTATTGTTGCATTGATGTGAATTTAATTGAGACTTAATGTTTGACAACTCTTCATCGCGTGATCGTGCATAGGCGGAAGCAAACTCGTGGTCTTGCGGCGTGTAAAATTCGGAAAAATAGTTTTTTCAAGCCCATTGAAATTCACTTTGAAATTAATTTCTTTTTTTTTTTTTGTGAGTTTTTTTTTTATCCCTATTTATCAATTTCCAGAACTCATTATTGTCTATATCGGCCGCTGTATTAATTTCTTGTTTTAAGCTAAACATATACGTTTGGACAACAGCGCGGTGGACATTGTTTTTTGATGCCTTATAACTTATGTAACTAATCACAAACGCACGTAAGCACACACACATTAACACACGCATACATATATCATAATTATATTATCATATACATGCACACATATACACATGAACTCACATATGAATGTATATTGAAATATTTAAACTGAAATGTGGGAACCACAATATTTGATGGTTTGTCATGAAACAATGTAATGACATTAAATAAGAAATTATAAGAAGATATATATTATGTATACAATATTTATTATCTGGTCGGTCACTGATATTTACGCGATCTGTCCTGTTGCGGTAAATATTATATTGTGTGGGGAGAAAAACAACATACTATATCGAAATTAGTTATTGAAATCAGCTTAATTTATGAATGACTATTTGACCTTTTCGAAGGTTTTAAGTTTTCTTTATATGCATGATCGACATTTTTTTTTACATTAAGTGGATGTAACAAACGTGTGTTTTAAAACAATTTATTTCATTATTGTGCGAATCAAAGTGTAATCTGAAAATGAAGTGGTCTACATGTTACACTCCATGTGTACCTTTCTCATCACGATCATTTTATATGCATATGGTATTATATTCTCAATATTCGTGTGCCGTTTATCATTATAAGTGATTGTAAGGCCAAAGTGTTCGTGTTACCGAATATGTGCAGGATTCCGAACGTTTTGAGTTGTGAATAATATTGCTTCAGTTTTCAGGATTGAACGTGACTAACCACTGTTTTGTGGCAGATAACATAACGATATCGTGATGAATTATAGCTTCAATATATGATATATTTGTAGCAGAGCTCGCTAAGAAAGTGTCATCTGCAAACAAACGCGCAAGATTTTAGTTTTTTTTTTGCTATATCATTTACATAAAATGAAAATAGCAATGGACCGAAGACAAACCCTTAGGTTCACAAGCATTGTTGAAAATGGGAAGAACTCCGACAAATACAATTTAGCTCCTACTAAAAGATAGTAATTGAACTACATTGTATTTTAAGATTTTGTCATTAATATCATATTGTCGCAGTTTGATAAAAGGAATCTGTACGAGTGTTCAGTTTAAAGTCATATGCCGATCAATGTGTATACAGTTTGACGACCAGTTAAAAACGATAATCAGAAATATGATAAGTTTATAATTTTACACAACGTTACGTAAGTTTTCCAATGTAACTAAACAAATGAAATACGTTTTTAATTACTTACACAAGACGAGTTGCCTTTCTTATAAAGGATTATACAAGATTCGAGTTGCAACTCTTAGTTAGTTTTAAAATTCTGTGAATCTTTAAGTCTGGCCCTACAGTCTTTTTACATACAAGCAAGCAATAATTTCTCAAATATCGTCGTAGTAAAATCCAAGTGTCTTAGTCGGATAGCATGCGGTTTAACCTTTCATAGCCACCATTTCTGTAATTCCAGACTTTTCGCTTTGCACATGTTTGTTGGAAATCGTGAAACTTTATTATTTAGAGTGTAGCTTTGTGGTCACTTATTATTCAGTCAGTGTCTACAACGCCGGAGTTTAAATGTAGTATATTGTCGGTTATGATAATAGGCTCATGTAAGGTGGTATATATCACTCGTGTTGGTTTGCAAATGTTGCGTAAGTGACATTCTCATGTGCTCAATAAATCTTGGTTTAGATCACCGACAATAACAATACTTGAATTTGTTTCCAAAATCACGTTTGATAGAAATATTAGGTTTTTAAAAAAAACTAAATTATATTTGTAATTGGAGAACGATATACATTACCCATTAAATGGAAGACGACGGTAACACATTTCGATAAAACAGAATGCGTACGAAGATATTTATATCTTTGTTGTAAGAAGATTTGGAACGGCTACCTTTGAGGGGTTTATACTGAGAGTAGTTTCTCGGTGCCAAGAGTAGTGGAATTGATGTCAGGCATCGGGGAAACTCGAATACCATTTCAAGATGAGAGTTTGTCGTCTGGTTCCTTTGAAAATACTGTATTGGTCATTCAGAACAGCGGCATTGTATTTGGATGACTCAATATGATGGTTTCCCTTTCTTAAAACTGGTAAACAATGCTACTTTGACCGGACTATTTTGTTAAATGTAGGAATAGAATGTATTCGTATTCTCTGAAACGCTTGTGTTCAATATGCCATCGAAGTAACCGGTGTGTGCTTTTTAGGTTAAAACATTTGAAAATCGAATGAATTTTATAATTAGACAATTTTATTTCTGTTATTTTTTGCCAATGTATATCTCAGATACCATTCACCTTACATCAAGGAAATTTCACATGTGTCTTCATTACCGTCAAACGGGCTCCATGGAATATTAGGATAACTTCATTTTAATTTATTTCAAAACTATGACTTCTTTTCACTTAGAATATTCATTTATTTTTTTTCAGTAAGCTCATGTATCAGAGACTACATGTCTTACATAAGGGACACTTTACGTGTGTTTCCATTAAAATTTTAATTGTACTCATTTATATTTTAGAGAGAAATATGGCAAGTTTATATTTCAGTTTCTAACTCTGTTCATAGTTTAGGCATCATTACATGTATATTCACTTTTGTACTTAGAACATTGGATTATTGTTTTAAAAAGTTCATATTGGAGTTACTACTTCACAAACATAAATGACATTGTTATGTGTAAATAATTGGAACAACTCGCTTTTAATCTTAGGCAGATACATGACCCCTTTAATAATCGATTTATGTTTTATAATAAGATACTATCCTAGTAACTACTAAGCAAACATAATTGAAACCTTTTTCGTCACTACCGTCACAGGAATATTTGAGTAAAGCGGATAGCTTTGTTTTCAGTTTAATAACCCCATTTAATACTTTGACTTTTTTTTGCATTTTTGTTACTGCTAGACATTAATAAACTATCACAACCGTCTCCTCGGTCATTAGGAACATTAGTGCGTTAACTCAGTAACAGGCAAAATTCATGACCTCTTACTACTGATGAATATGTTATTTAAGTGTTTTATAAAGCTCATTTCGTTCTCTGTCATCAGCTAGCTATTATTTTAGACAAGATTTAAGATAGCAAGCGTGCTATTCTTCAACAGTTCTTGTTCTTGTTACAGATACCACTGTAATATAACTTTATTTCATTTTACAGGCAGATGAAATATAGCATACTTCCCTCCTGTAAAAACAATTTTTATAATAGTATGTCATGTATATATTAAAGCATATAAGAACATGGCAATGTATGTTATAACATTTTCATTGATGAAAAGATGCAAATTGCCACATCTTAATATATTTTGCTGCGCTATATTAACTAAGAATGTATTACATTATGTTACTTACTGAATGTCCAGACTGTTTATATCATATATGACTAGTGTGATTGGGCAGAAGGTATAGACCATTGATAAATAGTATATTTGATTGTGCTTTTTTACCTGCAATCATATTTTAGTTGATAACATACATACAATATTCAACCCACCATCAATGATAAATAAATGAAGAGAGTTATGGGTCAATTAGATAAAATTAACATTGAATAACATTTTATTTAAAACATTTGTTGCATATAGCAATATGTTAAACAACAAAATGTTTGAAGGACAAAATTGATAAGAGAACAATGACATGTAATGAAATGAACAAGCATTTAATAACATATAGATAGCGTTATATAATATTTAAAGACTTGGAGCACTAAAATGAACAAATTAATGATTTTTTTCTAAACATATATAGTAAAACATTCATAATACATAATATTATTATCATCTTAAGTATCTACTTAAACGTTTCTATTTTCAGTTTACATTATTATTCTGATCAGTTTCCAGTTCATTGTAAATTTCTTAGTTACATATATACTGACAGGAACAGCTAACTCGCCACTGTTATATTTAAAAGAACTATGCTTTGACTATCGTGTGAAAACGTATTTGACTAACACTTTTAATAATTATTAAACTATTCTAATTAATGTCAAATTAAATAATACATACATTGCAATTATTATCCTAAATATAATTTTTTATTCAAGTCCAAATTTCATGGACATCGCTTTAATACTTATTTAGAAAATACATACAATGTTAGGTGGCGGGTTAGTTGTTCCGTTCACTACAGTATACAGTTGTGTATTTAAAACATGTTTAATTCAAATGTTAGTCATGTACAGTCTCATGAAATGGTCGCAATTTCATCTTGAGTGCAGACTAATATACAGATTATGAACACTGTACAAGTACATGGAGTTACCTTACATATATAATACCTTGTTCTTATAAGTGTTCATAACAATATTTTTAAAATATTTGTTTCTGCGTCATTTTTACCAAACACAGCATATTGCAGTTCGCTTTTGTTAAATACTGTTTTCGATCAGCCGTGTTCAAGCTGAAGCAAAATGATCAAACGATAAATGGTTTACTGTTATTTGTAGTCCCTACTGTTCCAATTGTCTTTTCCATATGTATACATTCAGAACGATATAAGTAAATAACTGAGAACCCATATTTATATGACAGAGCATAAAGAGAATAATGACCAAAATATCTAGATTTTATCATAAGAGTGTCATTATAACACGCACGTATCAAAGCAAAATGTTGGGTTGTTCTATAGCTTTATTGTGTAAATCATGTATTGTACTTCAAATAAAGTCCACGGTTTATCATGTCAAGGCAAATATTTAAGAATACGTCTCTCATTTATTTCATAACGGTGTATCTCATCTAAAGGAAAGGAAACAATAAAGCATTTGTAATAGAGATTCTGTACGATCTACAAACATCTCCGTGAAAGAACAATGCCTGTATGCTAAACAGTTTTAACTGGAACAGTAAAGAAAATTTGGGAACCAGTGTACACCAATTAAGTAATTGTTTCGCTTGCATTACGTCATCGTATTAGCTATAATACCATTCCATAGACAAATGGTCGCAACTCGGCCTGTTGTAGATTCAAAACGCATGTTAAATTAGCATATTGCATCATCTGGAGTACATTAATAATTATACAGTAAAACTAGTGACGTCAATTTTATGTTTGTATAATTTGTTATCAAAACATGAATATGCGTTAATACAATTTTCAAAATGTTGTAAAAGAATAAATTAACCCGTCTTAAAATGGCGTGATAGCTATATACAGTTTGCCAATTTATATGTTATGCTCTTCAGATTGTAATCATAGCTGGCACTAATGCCTCATTTATCCATATGCGCAACCACTGAAATTGAAATAGAAAGAAAATATCAACCCATATCATTTCACGAATCACTGTTTTCGACTTGGCAAATATTTATTTTAGAATTGCAAGTATGCATCTCTACTAAAGATTTATCTTAATGTTTCTAACATAATAACTTTATTACCGTGAACCCAAAATATTCCTAGTTGTCACTTAGGTTGCACAAGAGAGACCTTCTTCGCATTAAGTTGATATTAACACTATAGTATGAACATATATTTAATCCAGCACATAATAATAATTTGATAAATCTGTTTATATAAAATATTATACTATTTGGTTAAAAAAATAAAATAACACAACAGAAACTATATCACAACATATTTAGATCACTAAATATAAAACTATTATATGATGGCGTGTCAAAACTTATGTTTAATATATCAGTATGAGGGAAAGATAGTTTACGATAAACTTAATAGAGATGCATCGATTTTAGTGAAACTCCTTTGATAAAATGTATAAACTAAACGAAGACTCATTTGATATGATAAACTACATGTAGCCATAGGTTTTCAACTGTATTCCAATAAGACACCCTATCATTTCCTTTAACTAACCCCATGCTTGCGAAAGTTCTAAGAAAACTTATTTTTGATACAGTTGGCACTAAAGTCTTAAGAGAAAACTTTTATTTAGAGAATATGCCCTGGTAATTTGACAAAACATCTTTGTTGCAACACGATAGTGTCAGAGAACATTTCTTAGTTCAGGTCTGAGTCTTACATAAGGTTTAGCACAAACGCATTTTAGTTGACTCTTACAAGGCTTGCTTTGTTTTATTTTTTATATAAGCTTACATATTTATATCTGTCACCGTTTTATATAAAATATAAGAAGAATCATATACAGTAATAATGACTAGTCCTCGCAAAAATTAATTAATTATTATTAAATTGAAATAGTTAGTGTTCATTAAGTAAACATTTAACAATTAAAAAACCCAAAGGGTTAACTGGCTTAGTGTTAAACGTCATTTGACTGACAGTTTGTCGTCATTTCACTGCTGACTAGACGGAGCTTCGATGAAAGCTGAGGTGATTGACGTTTGGATTTTGATGTTTGCTTAAGCCGTTTCTAAACATAGCTTGCGGGCTGTTTAGTTTGTACATGACTCCTTCAGAATTGAATAAAGGGCGCAGTCTCTGCAATGTCATTCACGCGTTGTATATTTCAGCAGCAATAGATACGAATATTACTCTTACTAACACTGCTAGCAAACAATACTGATAAGAACGTTAAAAATCCGATTATTATGCGACACTTTTCCCCACAAATAGAATAAATTATGTGAGAATTCTGCAAGCAGCCAATGGATCTGGACTTCCGGTCAGTAGGTATAATAATCGCCCTACACAAATTATTATTGATTATTATCATCGTCATAATAAATCTGTCGTACTTTTTTTCAATAATGATTGTAAGATATTAATTAGATATTCTTTATGGAAATGTTGGTATAATGAAGTATATTTATAAATACTGTGAAAAAATGTTATATTATGCTTTTCCACAAAGTATTGTCTGGTGTGCGAGGTAGCTGTAAGCTGTGTGCGTGAAATGTGTGGTGTGGATGTGTGAGTTTATGACTTTATTGTTATATTTATTAATGCACAGTCATAATAGCCATACATATGGAACATGTATATGTTTATGCTAATAAAATTTTGACTTGACTTGACTTGATAACGAACTTCTGACTTAAGAACTTAATACAAAAATTGTAGGCTGTTTTAACAAATAAGAGCGACACAATTTTGAAAATCGAAGCGATTCCATTGGTTGTCAAATGAGGTTAAACACTAAGTAACAATAAAGCGAAATAAAATCAGTAGGTTAGTAATTATAATATAAAATGGAAAACACCAAAAGTAAAGTGCTTCATCTACGTTAACGTCTTAAGGCAATTAAAAATCAAAACTCGCCATTCAATCGAATACGCTAACTATTAAAACAAATAACATTCGATAACGTAACAGATATCTTCGATACAAACAAGCAATAACAATCTGGAGATATACATATACATGTATGACATGATATTTTAAAAATCCAAATAAAACATATTAATATACAGTAGAGGCACAATGGCTCCAAACTTTCCACTTGTGTCATAAGAAATCGAAAAAAGTAAGGAATTATACGATTATTCAAGGGTAATAACTCAGTACATAGGCACCATATCGTGATTCAAAACGCATCACAAAACTGATATTTATATATCTACTATGTAATGATCAAATGAGTAATTTGGAGCCATTATACAGACATATGATCATGTTCGTAATATAATTCAAACAACAACTACTTAAGTTAGTCTTAATATGTTCTTAAAATTAAAAGTAGCAAAAATGATAATTAGGTCAACAAGTACAATACTATATGATTCCATTGCCATGATAAAGGCACATTAGGCAAATATGTGACAACAGGTTAATTAGATTAATACTCAATTTTGAATATTGTGTATGCAAGAATAATAGTGCACACAAGCATGTTACCAATTTTGGACCTTTTGGAAAACACAAAACTATGACAAATGAGTTGGAAATTAATCTGTGCATGTTTATGTGCAAATGTTAGTTCTGTACATAAAATAAAGTTTAGTTTATGTGCAACGGAAATAAATATCAGGAATCTCCGTTTGTTCTTTCTCATCAACATTTTTGTCATTATAAATGTCAATAACCTAATTATGAAAATTGAAAATGCCATAAGTTATGATTTTTCTGTTTTCAGCCATTTAAATACCACATTATTTTTGTTTAAATCCTTGTGTTCTATTTTCAGAGATTGTATTAAATATAATACTCATTATTTTCTTGAATTATGCAAAAAGTCCTAAATAATGTTAAATTCAACAGTCACTTCTACTATTAAAAAGGTCCATTCCCACCAGATTTTAACTTAAACAATGACCAATAAATTAACGGCACTATACGTTCCTGTGTCTCAGTTATCAATACACAAATCAGAGCAGCTAAAATTTTAACGAGCCGCACCTCAATTATCAGTTAAATTTTGTCCGCTTTTATGTAATTATCCAAATTATGATAAATTAAGTGCAGTTATTAGGGCATGGTACAAAAATGTATTTGTTATCATGTTCATGATATGACTCAAACAACTTTTACTAAGTCTTGATATCGTCTTAAAATTAAAATTGATAAAAATAAAGCAAACTCAATACAACTATGAATGCAAAAATGATAATAAGGTAAACATTGCAATATTGTATGATTCCAATGCGATAATAAAGGCACATTAGTCAAATATATGTGACAATAGATTAATTAGATTAATACTCAATGATGAATGTGGAGCATGCAATAGTTAGAGCAAGAGTTAGAGTGCACACAATATCAAAGTCATCAATATTTGATTATTCAGTTTTGAAAAACCCAAAACTATAACAAATAATTTAGAGATGAAATTTTGCAGACATATATGCAAAGTTAAGTTCTGTACATTAACTTAATTTTAGTTGTGCAATATACCATAAATATTTGGTATCTCCCTTTGTTCTTTTACTTTTTCGTAACTTTTTTTATTAATACTCCAGTCATGGAAATCGTAAAATATTCCTTTTTCTGCGTTTCAGTCATTTTTTGTTTAAATAATTTTGTTCTAACTTTAATCAATATAATTTCGCTTTCTCACTATTTCTATAAATTATGCAAACAATCCTTTTTAACACAACACAACAAGAATACTACAAAGAGTATGTTTTTGTTCTCTTATCCCCAACATTCTTTGGCGTTGTACATACGATAGAAAACATTCTAAATCGCAAATACTTTTGACTGAACGTTATAGCAATTTAGGAGTTGTTACAATGACCACATTTGTAAATTGCATTATAATTCAATTAATATCAATCTTGTACTTTAAGTATACAAATATTTTCAATGTCAGAACAACAATCGTAACAAAAGCAATACGAGAATTCATGTTGTATGTATTGCCACACTGAAGCTTTACTCTGAGTGCAAAACTTGTTTATATGTTAGAACAATAATCGTAAAAAAGGCGGTTTTACCGAGCATTCATGTTATACGTATTGCCACACTGCAGCTGTACTGTAAGAACAATCCAGTTTCTATTTAAGATCAACACTCGTAAAAAACGCAGTTTTACCGAGCATTCATGTTATACGTTTTGTCACACTGCAGCTGTACTCTGAGTACAAAACTATTTTCAATGTAAGAACAACAATCGTATAAAAGGCGGTTTTAACGAGCATTCATGTTGTATGTAATGCCACACTGAAGCTGTACTCTGAGTGCAAAACTATTTTCTTTGTAAGAACAACAATCGTAAAAAAGGCGGTTTTAACGAGCATTCATGTTGTACGTATTGCAACACTGCAGCTGTATCTGAGGGCAAAACTAGTGTCTAAGTCAGAACAACAATCGCAAAAAGACATTCATATATATTGTACCTAACGACACACTGCAGCTGGCTGCACTCTGAGTACAAAACTTGTTTCTATGTAAGAACCAAAATCGTAAAAATAGACGGTTTTAACGAGTATTCATGTTGTATGTATTGCCACACTGAAGCTGTACTCTGAGTGCAAAACTATTTTCTATGTTATAACAACAATCGTAAAAATGGCAGTTTTAACAAACATTCATGTTGTATGTATTGCCACAGTGTAGCTGTACTCTGAGTGTAAAACTGTTTTCTATGTCAGAACAACAATCGTTAAACAAGGCAGTTTTAACGAGCATTCATGTTATACTTATTGCCACACTGCAGCTGTACTCTGAGTGCAAAACTATTATCTATGTTAGAACAACAATCGTAAAAATGGTGGTTTTAACAAACATTCATGTATGTATTGCCACATTGTACCTAAACAGTCTAAATGCACCATTGATCATGAAGATTTTTTCTCGATATTGTCTGCATCGATGTTTTTGATATCGCCATCACAATTTTAGTTCCAAATTGATAATGTTACATCTTTAATTGAAAGTTTGTCTTGATATTATAGTTGTTATCAACATGATTTTGTTTTTGTTTTCCACGTCGTGTGAAAATCTGCACGTGCTCTTTTTCACAGTTTGTTTAAGCCACAACACTATTTATCGGTCTACGGTAAATATGTAAATTTTAATGACTGAAAGAGTGTTGCAAACATCATGATATCGATTGAATGTACATTGTAAATTATTATTTGATTCAATCAATCAGCCTCATTGTTAATATGAAGGAAAAACGTATATCTCAAACTGCAGATCAATTCAAAGAAGGACTATGATATAAACATTGATCATGACAGTGTTATTCTATTGCATAGACCGTAAGACGACACACAATAACTATAAGGTGATGGAAATTTACAATTACCTTGGGACTAAATCTTTGTCAATATTCTGATATATTGATGTTCTTTGACAACGAGTGTCAACTGTATTTGTATTAACATTTATACAATACATAGCTTTAAAAACACATTGTTTAATATTTTATTTATAATGACGTATATCTCTATTATATTAGTTTGATGTACGTATGCATACGTATGTGTAAAGTCCTTTGCGACATTTGTTTAATATTTAGTTAGTTCATAGCATTGAAACGAATGTTATAGTTACTGTACCATATGGTTTTGTTGTTTTTAATATTATAACAACAAAACTAAACAAACGACAAAGTTACATCCAAAACGATTATCTCGATATCTCACTATTTAGTAAATGCTGCCAATGTGTTATTGGTCATAAATAGTGCTATTAGTGCTATAGTACTATATTCTTCAAACAAACCGTTATACTTACATATGCTCTAACAGCACAAATATAAAAGAAAACCAGCAACGTTTTAAAAATCATTATACTATGCTAAGATATGTTTAGATTCAAATCATATGATTTGTGACTGTAATTAGCCTAATACTTCCCAACCGCTGTCGTCAGTGGCCAGATAAATAGATTTATCCGGGAATATACAATTCTTTTATTATATTATTATATCATGAAATACAAACAATTCTCACAAATAAATATAAAAAAATAATTATATTATTAAATCAAGTATTATATACTTTTCATAATTGCTGTTATAATTGGGTACATATATTTGAGTAATACATATTACATAGGGTAATTTATTTCAAATGGGGTATTTTTGAAAAATATAAATATCAAGGTCTCAAAACAATTAGTTTATACTAATTTGTTTTTTAGCTCGGTTGCGATGAAAGCTCAAAGCTTATATAAACCGCTCTCGAGTCGCTTCCTGGGTCAAACCAGTACTGAGTGTTGTTTTATGAGAGGCATCGGGTCGACCTGGGAATCGAACCCGCAACCTCTGGCGTGAGCGGCCAACAATATATCCGTTAGATAAAACATCAAAACAATTGGTCGTAGTAGCTTTATTGACCTAATATAACAGGAAAGAGCTATACATTATGTGACTTATAATTAAAAAACACAAGATGATAACTCTGACTATAAGTAGTTCATTTAAGATTTTAAATTTCCTAACATTCATGTGTGTTCTTATTATCAAATAATATATCAACTATTTATCTTTAGATTGATAATCATAGAAAGACTTGAATGATGACATACATACACAGAAAACAATCATAAATACTTTGCAGAAGTATTAAAATAATTAACAGTTTTAACAAAAAATGAAATCTGCTTGTTCTGTACATTTTATCGTTTGCAATGTTGTTTTTCACTTCTTTTATATGTCTTGGAAGACTGTTTCCATCTCGAATAGCTGACAAAGTAATGTACATGAAAACTTTCAAATCTATGTCGACTGTTATAAGAATGTGTCTTTGATACTAAATTAAAATTATCAAATAGGAAAGATGGACATTTATTATCAAAAATATATGAACATGGGTTAGTCTCTGTCAGTTGCTTTACTCTGTTTTCAGCATTTATCCAACGAATATTACTGACAATAGTTTATAGTGTCACATCACAGCACTCACTTATGAAACCTTTAACGACCTAGGATTTGTTTAAGCCGGATTCTCTTCACACAAACTACACTTTAATTAAATCAATGTTCAACATTAAAACAGTGCTTGTTAAAGAATAACAAGGTTATCAATCTGATTAATGCGTAAATACATGTATATGTATTAATAAACAATCCATGATAGTATCCATGATAGTATTCACATGTGACGGATAATTATAGCGATGATAACCGCTTATACGATGCATACGGTTACGATCATTCTGGTTGAAGATACAATAGTTTTTATTGTTCTAGCAAAGTACATACATCCCTATACGCTATTAGCATACAGCTATTGGTTTTTATACATGTACCTGTTCAGAAAGCGTCGTCAAGGTGTAAACCCACCATTGATTTTTGTTCTTTATTCTATAGTAAATAGTAAAAGTTTGAAGGCTTGACATTCATAGACAAATGAAAGAAGTGAAACCTACATTTTACTGTTTGTCAACCTCTGCACTATCACAATATGATGAGAAAAGTAGGGGTCATGTGTCATATAAGAGATTTTTTTTCTGCTCAGTGTGTACACTGGTGACAAAGTGAAAGTAGACTTCCGAAATCATGTATTCATACCCCAATTTCCAAGCATCATTTTTTTTTCTAAATTCACAATTCAAACATGACAATGCTATCAAAATGTTCAAAATACATCAATAATGCCATTCAAATAAAAAAAATGAGCATTAAAATAAGGAAAATGCATTTTTAAAGAAAAGAATTGAGGATTATTTATAACCGCCATTATGCGACCACCTCACGGAAGCACTTCCTTTTTGCAATGGTGGTACTATGCCTTAAATAAAATATTTACAAACTAAATCAATTTAAAGAAAACGTTTGGAATAACATAATTTATTTTTGGTTTGAAGTTTTGTTTCATTACACCCTGTTTTTTTAGCTTGTAGATTCCTCCACATGTCTCTGTACACCTCTGATTTACACACAGAAGCGATTGGGTTGAGTACCTCCATTGTGGCTTGATGAAGGAAAGCATACTGTGTCTGACAGGATGATAGGGCATATGCTTATATTAACATTATTTAAAACATTTCCTAGGTGAATGATATTAAGGACCATCTGTATAAAATAATCATATAATACTCTGTTTAGTATAGTATCCTTAACACACGTTTGATGTTATTTATCATGCATTTCAATTACTAGACACTTATTATATAACCAATCGCAGTGCATACACATTTGTATACAGATGAAGCGAATTTGTGTTATAAAATTATTCTTACGTTAACAATATCAAGGAAGTAATTAAGTAAGTAAATCAATGATCAACCGCTTATACTGAGCAAGTATCTGACATTGTTATAGATCGATAATGAAACGTTATACAAGAACGTATTATTTTTAAAGAGTCTGCCAGTCCAATGTTTGTTATACCGATACAGTTGTGTAGGTGTAGAGGCTACTTACAGCCTTGACACTGTCGGAGTCCTTCTGCCAGAATACCCAATTCCACTACCCTACGACCAACATTCATAAATTCTGGCTTTTATTTGTTGCCACTACTTCATCATGGTCCCAATTGTTTAGATCCGGTACATGTATTGAGCTGTCTTTAAAATATGAATGGTCATCAAATTGATTACTGGTAATTGGTTGGTCTGTTTGGCTGGTTACAGAACCCCACCTCCGTTGCAAAGCATTTGAAACAAGATTGTATGGATTTTTGTTTTTTACAGTTTTGAATTTAGATTTATTCTGGTTTTTAAACGAAAGCATTGCATATATAACGGATATAATTCACGTGTATGAAAATGTAAAAAGAGTATAAAATTCGCGAAAAAGATCATAACATGAGAACAGTATTGCTAAAAATATTCAATAAAAAAATCACTTCCGTCCTCTGCTGACACTGTATGGCGCCAATGTTTACGCTGTCGAGCCGGTAAAATAAAGTTACTTAGCATAAATGCAACTGTGTTAGTGTTTCGAATTACATAAAACAAATTATAAATAAATACATACAATGCTTAAAGAAGGCATTGATAGTGTAATTAATTACGACATTTAAAAATGTTTTTCCTTAGTTTTTGCATGGACACCTTTCCGAGCGAACATCCTTAAAGGCTCCATAGAGACGTGCAATATGTCACACTAATTGAATTACTACCAAAAATATGAGAAAAATATAAATTTATGTTTTCCCAAGATATTGTTATGTAAAACAAGCCCGCTTCCTGTGCACCAATGGACCCTAGTCCTTTTATTTTCAAACACATGAAAACCCTTTTCATAGGAATCATTTATACCAAATATGAACAAATTTGGGTATTCAGTTCTTGAGAAGATTAATATGAGTATTTATACTCAACATGAATTTTCATGTATATATATATATCAAAGCATAACAATATTGGCCTGCACTATCACTAGTTACGAACTAATTATCTAATCAGTAAAACAGTATCAATTCTGAAATATAAACTGTTAGCCAAGATCCAATATATTTGATATTCCTTTCATTGCACTTTCGAATCACCCCAACATGGACCTTCAACTGTCAGATCTTCATCAACATACACCTTGGTAATCCGAATATGGCTGAAGTCCTGAGCTGTGGAGATAAATAAAATAAAAAAATAAATATTTAAACAAACTTGGAAACAGAACTGTGCTTTGCAATATTTTTCTAATCCTGTATACCATCACAATAACTAGGTATTTTTTTATAAACATATGGTCAGTTAAACTAATCATTATTTCCGGGGATTCAAACTCAACACGCTTAGATTAATAATCAGACACTCAGCCAATTTAGCTAACCAGGCTCAGCTCTTATTCTTTTTGAATGGGGTTTAATGCCATAAATTTTCCATAAATGGCAGGTAATATATATGGCATATTCAGTTTTATTAGAGAAGGCAGTGAATAGACCAATACTCCTTCTGCAAATAACTGGCAAACTTTCTTACATGACGTTTTGGGACCAAGCTAGGTTCAACCCCATAATTTCAGCCATGACAGACAAGTAGTCTTAGACAACAGCGACTTAGATTTGACACTTGATAACTAAGGGCTTTTTTCACTTTTTGAATATAGAAGTTAATATTATAAAAGGAATGTCACAACATGAGTTCAAAGTCTTGTATCATATATTTCTGCCAACTTGTTTAATAAATCCAATAATGAATGAGTATCGGGTATGATCTTCTATTTACCGTACTTTATTGTGATATATTGATACACTTCCACTTAATCTTAAACATTTTTTTATCATTGTGTGTTGGTTGGGCAGTAGTGTAGTGGAGTAGGCCTGGCTAGCAAGCCAGAAGTTTTGGGTTTGACTGATCCCAAGTCAACACTATGCCTTTTGAAGAACAGCACTAATATGCGGACTTAAGAACAGTTTAGATAGAAGCTCTGAACTCTCTTAATGATCAAGCAAAAGGAAATTATTAAAAAACTAAGTGTATTGACGAGATTTAGACATACTTGTTCTTTTAGTAACATACTGTACAAATATCACATAGGAAATACATGATTGGGATCCAAAGGTTAATATTGTTCAAATTTACGCATAAATAGGTACGCAATATCTATGAATACAACTGAACATAATTTATAAAGAAAAACTTCAGATTTGAATCACATTTAAAATGTGATAATATACCTTCCATTTAAATTAGAAGCATAGTTTATACCTGTTAGTAGTACTAGTTTGAACAACAACCATAAGACACAACTGTGGTGGCAGGTTCCTTTCTTATTTATGACACTGAGATTTCTCAAGCTTCATAATGTAGTGGCAAGCTGGACAACCTGTATAAAAATAAACATGTATTACATAGATCAAATAACAATAACAGATTTTAAAAGGAATATATTAGGACAGTTCAAAACTTCATCTGTTAAGTCGTGTCATTATGTACTTAGAGCAAATATATATTCAGGCTATGCCTCTAGATTAGACTAAAATTGATTGCCCACTAAAAATGGCAACGTATTTTGTGACATATTAAATGAGTCACATGATGCCATTTAGATTTCAATTTGACCCGCTTTACAGATTTACACGTAGTAAAAATTGTGTCATCTTCGAAAGAGTCAGATTAACGATTGTTTCAAGTTTACCACTCCAACTTACATATTGATTTTGTCACGTTTTGGTGGATTTGACATACTAAACTATTCGGTTTATATTTATCAATGATAATGAGATGCTTTTTATCCATCTTGATAAATTTTATTTTTTAAGACATTTATGGCATTTTATCCGGATACATTCCCTTAAATGAGAAAATAGCATACTTCAGGAACAGATTCAAATATAAAGGTTACAGGTGACATAATTTACAAAAACATAATTGTATCTATAAAATTATACAGTATTTGAAGTTTATTTATCATATGTATGAAGAATCTGCAATGCAGATGATCTTAATGTGCATATTTCATAAGGCTGTTCTTAAAAAATACTTGTTTGCCGTGTTCCTTAGTAACCTGCTCACTAAAAATTGCAGCTAACCATACTTTGTTGATTGACTTTCAAAGCATTGAATTTTTATTTTCATGTTTTTCTGTCAATTTGTGTTTAAAATGACTATGTATTTTTTTAAAGAATAGGGTTTAACACCATTTTCAACACATTTCAGGTTATATATGGCATATATTAATCTTTTAAGACCATAAAATGAATACTGGTATAAGTAGAACCACCAATCTTCGCAAGTCACTAGCAAACTTTCTCACAGTTTTTGGACTGACTTGAACCTTCGACCTTAGTGGTAAGAAATGAATAATCTTGAGATTGCACCTCAGATCATTTGGCCATGGATGACTCGTATACAAAATCGAAATCTGGCAACAAAATAGCTTCCTACCTACCCACGTTATAAACAGAGCGCAGCAAACAAATATTATTTTAAGGATGGCATTATCTGTTGTACTCCACCTGGCTTAAAGAGCTAATTAATGCACAATCTCACAACCACGTACCTCACTGCTGAGGTTGTAGGTTTGAGTCAAGCTCAGTCAAAACATGCGTATGTGAGAAAGTTTGCCACTTATTTGCAATTCTTTGGGGAAATGCAGTATTTTCATTCTACTACCAAACTAACAGAGGATTCTCAAGTATCAAATGCCATTTTTTTGCATCATTCTGATGTCAAGTTAAGAAATATATTAGAATCAAAAACAAGTTTCTGTATTTCTGTATGCCACTTTATGAATGACATGATAGGCTCTGTGCCCAACATTAAATATTCAAGGTCAATCCCTGATGTGTGTGGGTGTAACATGCCACTACAAGTTTGTGTGTCACTTTTGGTAGAGTGTCGAGAAACAAAGTTGAGTGTCGAGTAACAAAGCCGAGTGTCGAGTAAAAAAAATCGAATGTCGAGTAAGAATGTCAAGTGCTGAGTAAAAAATCTAGTGTCGAGTAAGAAAGTTGAGTGCAGAGTCAGAAAATCGAGTGTCGAGTAAAAATGTTGAGTGTCGGATCCCTGGGGTCAAATTTTGAGCCGCTACAGGGATCACTCTTTTACTTTTATTTTTTTTAATTTTGAGTTATATATAGGGGAAATGTTGTAGAAGTGATAGCATCCCCACTTTTCATTGAATCCTAACCAAACTTGCACAGCCACAAGATCTCAGACAAATTCTTGAACCACCATGAACCATAATATTGATATAAAAAAAAGAATGAAATGCACAAAATTACAGTCGTTTAAATTTAATCAGTTTGTGTCACTTTTTATACATAAAAAAACTAACACATTCAAGTTGAAATCTGATATACTAGGTTGTCAACAACAATTACCACTTTCCTTGGCCCCTGTTTTTAAGATTTATCATTTGCAAATGATAAAAAAGTAGTAACACAACCTTTTTTATATATATAAAATATCCAACTTTTGTTTTAAGTATTTGACCATCATGAATAATTAATTTACATCCTTACTCGACACTCGACTCTCTTACTCGACATTTCTAACTCGTCTTTTCTTACCTGACACTTGACTTTCCTACTGGACTTTTCTTACTCGACACTCACCTTTCTTACTCAACTTTTCTAACTCAACACTCGACTTTCTAACTCGACACTCGACTTTTCAACTCGACACTCAACAATTAGAAATCCTCTACAAGTTTACACATGTAAGTCATCATACATTTATTTAACAGTTGTTAAAAAACAATTACAATTTACTAACATAATTATATTATAAGTTTCTCAATTGGATAAAATTAGCATTTCACACTGGGTTTCAAAATATTTTCAATGCAATATACAAGCACCTGTACTATATTTTTTTCATAGAAAATGAGGCCTTTCTTAGAAAAAAGTCCTGTCATACACTAAAAATTGCAGCTACCCATTTTTTTATATTGAATTTCAAAGAAAATGACTGCAAAAAATATATCTGCAAAAAAGGTACCTATTACCAGTACAACATACAACAAACACACATTTTTTAAGGATAGCCTGTTGTGCAATATGGGTTCATTCAATAGACTGGTTTCCTAAGTTAGCTCACAGGGAGATGTGGGGAGCTTAGTAACTTCTGCTTGTGCTGAGGGTTGGGCCACAGCATTGATATCTGTCTCTGTTGGTATGTTCTCCCATTGAACTTCTATAGTACAGGAAACAGTATGGGAGGAAATGTAGTCCACAAAAAGGGCAAAATATTGATGGAACTAAAGATAGGGGATGAAGTGGGGATGAGATAGAAAATCTTGTGTTCTTATTCAATTGTAAACTTTCCATTGTAGTGTAGTGATTTTGGTTATGGGTTGTTGAACCACCATGTTAGCTAAGTAGATAAAACTTTCAGTCAGTTCCAATCATAGGTTGTAAAATTCTTCCCATCTATTTTCCACTGAATGGGACAATAATTGATTGCTTCACTTTTATGCCATCAAGGGCTAACAGACGATCATTTACCTTATCACTGTTTCTTGGTATCCTGAAAGGTTAACCAGTACTCGAGCACACTTCATCTCCACAAGTAACTGATAACTTTTCCACTGGAACCAGTGGTGAGATACGAATGATAATGAGACACAAAGCTGTACATCAATCATCACAGAGACTGTTGGGGATTCAAACTCACGACCCCTGGATTGATATTCAGATGCGTTACCGACTGTGCTTATCAGGCCTGGCTCAATGAGATGCCTAGTACATTGCAGAAGCAGGGGAGTCCTAATGAATAGACAAGGGGAAAATGAGTCTTATCTATCTATCTGATAGTTAATATGTTGTTGTGGACAGTGTTTGGCGCACAGTGAACTAGATGAATATAAATGCAGGGATGGAGAATACAATTTCATTCAATAAATATACAGTGCATATATTAAAAAGAGCTTCAAACTGACCTGGTTTCTAGGGAGATATAGGCTGTAGAAGTGTTATTTAGTAAATTCAGCAGTCTCTTCAATCAGAAAGTATATATAGCCAGATTAAATTTGGTGTTGGCGGATAACTTACTTCATTTTTGTAACAGGACGCGACAAATATTCAGCCAGTCTGGTACTCAAAACCATTCGCTTACAAGACAAATGCTTTACCGACTTAGCTAGTGGGACTACATATATGTATTTCTCTCCTAACAGATTAAGAACGCACTGTGACAAAGTCCCCAACAAACTGGAATTCTTCCCTGACTAGAGTCCAGAGAATCATGTGAATACTTCTCAGAATATATATAAGTAACAGTCCCATATAGTGCGACAAAGGAGGGGGAAAATGCAGCCAGTCAATTGAGCTTAAGCTGGTATTGTTATAGTGTGACAATTTATTCCCCCACAAATTTGAAATCCATCTTTGAATTTTCAATGGAGGATCTACTCTTTAAAACCTGGCGTAAATAGCTATGCATACGCACCCCATAATTCCGATATTTTATAAAAAAAAAACGATATTCTTCTGAAAAACATGCATGCCCATTCAGATTTTGTGTGGAGTCCCCAAGTCTGCCCCCCTTTAGACTAAAATCCTGGATCAACACCTATTTCTCGGAATATGTGTAAGTCACAGTCATGTAATTGTTAATGTAACATGACGAGAAAAATATTAAGCGATTCAGAGACTTGAACTGTGATTGTTTGTTAACAGGGCCAATTCTCTGCAACCGAAATAGCCAAATTGCTGACATACATTTCTCTACTTACATGTTTCGTACACACTGTGACATTTGAATTTGGATATTTGACCTCTTGTCCATTACCTCAGGAGATAACAAATGAAAAAGTGTAAACCTGTATGTCTCTGTGTAAACTAGCTCTTGTGCGATTATTTGAATAGATATATGGTGTGTGACATTGTCACATGAATATTTGAGAATGGTGGTAAAGGAAGACAACATACAGAACTCGTATGTGGAGAGAAAGAAAAATAAACACACACACACACACACACACAATGTGTCACTTTCTTTTTTCTTAATGTGTTCATCCGTGTCACGGTGACCTGTCAACATTTAACACCGTTCGTAAAATGTACCCAAATCTTTAATATGGCATGAATTATACCAATTGTGTTGATGGTAATTCAAAACGGAAATAATTCAATACCGACTACCATGGCATCTTCAACACATGATTAGCTTACAACTTACCGAATCAGAATTATTTCACCGTCGCCATACTGGTCAAAAAAGTAACTCTTCTAAATTAAATGGCGGACACTTTCCAGTTATTCCGCATAAAGTTCCCGGCAAGAACACAAAACATAGTCCCAGTCTCGGAAGAAATATTACTGTGTTCTTAGGTGGTGACAGGAGGGTATTCAATACGCCCATTATGAACGACCACAGGAGCTTGGAGAGTGGAGAATAACGTTTGATGGTGGAGGGTGTCCTCTATTAAGAGACAATAACGTTTACTGTATATACGCCAGAGGACCCCCATCCCCATCAAACGTTATTATCCATTCCCCAAGCTCCTGTGTGAGCGACCAGCACTATATCTACCGCATTAATAACCTACTCTTCAAGTGTTTGGAGCCATATTTAGGTAGGTTTAAAATAACTCTGGAATAATGAAGCTGTGTCTGTGTGCCTACTTGTGTTGTTGGTTTATCGAGCGATTTATTATTATCTCTAAAATTTTGTAAATGCTATAACATCATTTAATCATTTTTTAATATATTTGTATTTGAAAATACTCCTTTATGTTTCTATCAATATATTTTACACATTGAAGATAATAAATGGTGTTACAATGACAAACTGGATGACTGTCTGAATGACCTGTCATCGTTTATCAAGTATTAATGTCACACACTTGATAAACATATTGAGTAACCCTCGAATATAGATAAGAAAGGGACACTACTGAGGAGACACTTTGCCTAATGGTTGTCTGTGTTATCTTTCCCTAGACCGTAGTAAATTATTAACAACACAGTACAGCCTTTAAAACATACTGTTAACATTCAGTTACAAAGATTTTCGCACCTGAGATATTATGTTATATTAAAACGAATCAAAGGTAACTATTTCAATAGTTATTATGTAATTTGGTAATTTATTGTGTTGTTGTATGGTGTTTAGCGTCGCTTTCAACTCTTTTTCAGTCGTATCGCGACGGTGTCAACTTGAGATACTGGAGAATCATGCCACAGACACATGGTATTATACCCCACCCAGTCACATTATACTGACACCGGGCCCACCAGACCTCGAACATTCCTCTAAATGCTTAACGTCAAGCGAAGAAGCTTCTAGTACCATTTTTAAAGTCTTTGGTATGACCCGGTCGGGAATCGAACCAAGGACCTTCCGTATGCGAGGGGAAGCGAGGTACCACTAGACCACGCTGTGGTTTTGGCATTTGAGGTTTAGTTAATACTATCTGAGTTTATACCTATTTATTTTATCTGGGTTGCGAAGAAAACCCGAAGCTGATATTAGCCACTTTCGACTCCGACATTTAATAGTGAGTTTTGATTCTGGTCAATTTGGGGATCAAACCCACTACCTTTATCGTGAGCGGCTAACCATGTGGCCGCTGTGTTACCGCCCGGATTAAAACCGTATAAGAGAGATACAGAATGGGTATATAACAACTGTGTACGTCAGTCATTGATTAACAGAAGCTACATTAGCTGTAAAAAATCAATAACGACACCGACAGAGAAGCGATACTTATCAGGGCCGTAGCCACACTGAGACAAATAGGAAGAGGGGGGCACTTGCCTCCTGTAGAATTTGTAGATATTCGAATTTTAAATTAGTGTTTTCGTAAAAAATAAGTTGTTACCGCCAAAATATAAATTGCTCTTGCAACAAAATTCCATATACTCTATATATCATATTTTCAGCCCTAATATATCATTATTAAAAATCATGATTCTTATTAGATCTACTTAGAGTTGATGTGTGCAGTTATGTCAGGGTTAAATGGTATAAATCATGGGCAACTGTAAAAATGCAGTTGATGTAATCGATTTGATATCTTAAGATGTATTTTGGATATCAAGAAAACACGGGAAATGCATTGTAGGAGTTCAGAGTTTTTGGGGGGAACATGCCCCTGGACACCTCTAGCATGGTTAAGTTTGTGCCTCCTGTTAAATCAAACTTTGGCTACGACCCTGATCACAGTAAACATTGTCATTCTAATATAATTAACAATGCTTTTAAATAGTTTCACTCGATAAAATGTCGGTTAGATTACATGTGTTGTGCACTTGTTTGGTGCATTTAAGCCGAGAGTTTCGTAAATATCACGTTATCCTTATTCATATAAAATACCATTCAGTCGCATGACCTGTTGTATCTATTTATAATAAACAAAACACAAACGGGACTTCCCCTACCTCGGTTGTCTCTAAAATTAGAATTCAATATCGATTTTAAGCGCCAGTAATGGTAGGGAACATCACAAAATTGCGAATACAAATTGTGTTCCAATCAGTTTAAATTAGCATTTTCATAAAAAAAATGTTAATGTATAACACATACATTATTATATTAACAGCTCAACAGACTAACACTGACGTAGAATACGTGTACAGCGTAGATATATAAACATTTATTGGAAAAAAGCATTTTCACAAGTACCCCAGGAATGGCGACGATAAATATTGAGTCTACAGTTAGGCATTTCGATATTGTGGTTACCGTGTATTGATTACTTCCTGAGTGTGTGAACTAAATCACATTATCAAGGACAACATGTTTACATGCAGCGCATACACTCTACATTAGTCACGAACAAATACGGCAATGGTAAATTTATAAATTCAAGTTCAAGGACTTAATATTTATATTGCACTCGAGGATCAAAATTACTGCATGGTTATCTTTAAACTCCATTGTTGTCTTGCATTTTTCAAGGTTTCGAATTATCAAATAGGATAATTGTGTACTGTGAGGGTCGTTTTTTATTGATAAATGTCTTAAATGTTAGTGCAGAGCTTCCGGATTTAAGATAACAAAAGTAATCGAAAGTGTAGTAGTTTTAAACTTGTATGAATAGGGCAAAATATTATTGCATATTAAACAATGAATACGTGCAGTGATTAAACATTTCATTTTTCATTACCATACACCGAGTTTCTTTTTTCATTTACAATACACCGAGTTTCTTATTTCAATACAATACATAGATTTTCGTTTTTCATTGCAGAACACCGAGATATCGATTTTCATTGCAATACACCGACTTTCCATTTTCATTACAATATATCGAGTATAATTTTTCATAACAATACACTGAGATTCATTTTTCATTGCATACACCGAAATTATTTTTCGATAACAATACACCAAATTTCTCTTTCTATTACATAAAAATACACGGAGTTTCTCTTTTTATTACAATTCACCTAGTTTCTCTTTCGATTACAATACGCAATGTTTCATTTTTAATTACAACACACCAAGCTTTTGTATTTCATTGCAATACGCCAAGTTTCTTTTTCAAGTACAATACACCAAGATTCGTTTTTCATTACAAAATTCATAGTTTCGTTTTTTATTACATAACACCGAGTTTCGTTTTTCATTACAAAATAAATAGTTTCGTTTTTCATTACATAACACCGAGTTTCGATTTCCATTACAATACAAAGAGTGTCGTTAATCATAACAATACATCGGTTTGTTTTTTTTCATTACAGAACAACGAGTTTCCTTTTTCATACATCGAGTTCCGTGGTTTTCATTACAAACACAAAATTTCGTTTTTCATTACAAGGCACCGAGATTGATTTTTCATTACATACAACGAATTATTTTTCAATTACAATACACCGAGTTTCTCTTTCGATTATATTACAATACACCGACTTCTTTTCCCATTACAATACGCAGTGTTTCATTTTCAATTACAAAACATCGAGATTTGTTTTTCATTACAATACACCAAGTTTCTTTTTTCATTTCGTTACTTTCGATTACAAAACATCGAGTTTCTCTTTTCACTACAATACCTTGAGTTTATGTTTTCATAACAATACACCGAGTTTTCTTCCTTCACAAGACAACGAGTTTGTTTTTCCATTACAATGCACTGAGTTTCTTTTTTCATCACAATACATCGAATTTCAATTTTCATTACTATACATCGAATTTCGTTATTCCTTTACATTACATAGAGTTTCTCATTTCATTACAATACACCGAGTTTCAGTTTTTCTTGACAATACACCGATATTCGTTTTTCATTACAATATACCGTGTTTGGTTTTTCATAACGAAACACCGAATTTTATTACTCACTACAATACATCGAGTTGCGTTATTCCTTTACAATACGTCGAGTTTCGTTATCTCTTTACAATACATAGAGTTTCTCATTTCATTACAATACATCGAATTTCTGTTTTCACTACAATACATCGAGTTTCGTTTTTCATTACAAAACACCGTGTTTCATTTTTCATTACAATACCCTGAGTCTCAGTTTTTATTACCATACACTGAGTTTCATTGGTTACTACAATATAACGAGTTTTGTTTTTAACTGCAATACACCAATATTTTCTTTGCAATACACCGAGTTTCGTATTTCATTACCTACTACGAGTTTCAGTTTTCATCACCATACACTGAGGATCGTTATTTACTACAATACACTGAGTTTCGTATTTCATTACATACACCGAGTTTCAGTTTTCATCACCATACACTGAGTATCGTTTTTACTACAATACACCGAGTTTCGTATTTCATTACAAACACCGAGTTTCAGTTTTCATTACCATACACTGAGTATCGTTTTTTACTACAATACACCGAGTCTCGTATTTCATTACATACACCGAGTTTCAGTTTTCATTACCATACACTGAGTATCGTTTTTTACTACAATACACCGAGTTTCGTTTTTTATTACATACACCAAGTTCCAGTTTTCATCACCATACACTGAGTATCGTTTTTACTGCTATACATCGAGTTTCATTATTCCATAACATTACATAGATTTTCTCATTTCATTACAATAAACCGAGTTTCAATTTTCTTGACAATACATCGAAATTCGTTTTTCATTGCAATATACCGTGTTTCGTTTTTCATGACAAAACACCGAATTTTATTTTTCACTAAAGTACATCGAGTTTCGTTACTCCTTAACAATACATCGAGTTTCGTTATTCCTTTACAATACATCGAGTTTCGTTATCTCTTTACATTACATAGTGTTTTTCATTTCATTACAATACATCGAGTTTATGTTTTCATTACAATACATTGAGTTTTGTTTTTCATTACAAAACACCGTGTTTCATTTTTCATTACAATACCCTGAGTCTCAATTTTCATTACCATATACTGAGTTTCGTTGTTAACTACAATACACCGAGTTTCGTTTTTTAACCGTAATACACCAATACTAAGATGCAATACACCGAGTTTCGTATTTCATTACATACTACGAGTTTCAGTTTTCATCACCATACACTGAGTATCGTTTTTTACTAGTATACATCGAGTTTCGTTATTCCTTTACATTACATAGAGTTTCTCATTTCATTACAATACACCGAGTTTCAATTTTCTTGACAATACACCGAAATTCGTTTTTCATTACAATATAGCGTGTTTCGTTTTTCATGACGAAACGCCGAATTTTATTTTTCACTACAGTATATCGAGTTTCGTTATTACTTTACAATAAATCGAGTTTCGTTATCTCTTTACATTACATAGAGTTTCTCATTTCATTACAATACGTCGAGTTTCTGTTTTCACTACAATACATCGAGTTTCGTTTTTTATTACAAAACATTTTTCATTGCGGTACCCTGAGTCTCAGTTTTCATCACCATACACTGAGTTTTGTTTTTTACTACAATACACCGAGTTTCGTATTTCATTACATACACCGAGTTTCAGTTTTCATCACCATACACTGAGTTTCGTTTTTTACTACAATACACCGAGTTTCGTATTTCATTACATACACCGAATACAGTTTTCATCTCTATACACTGAGTATCGTTATTTACTACAATACACAGAGTTTCGTATTTCATTACATACACCAAGTTTCAGTTTTCATTACCATACACGGAGTTACGTTTTTACTACAATACATCGAGTTTCGTATTTCATTACATACACCGAGTTTCAGTTTTCATCACCATACACTGAGTATCGTTTTTTTTCTACAATACACAGAGTTTCGTATTTCATTACATACACCAAGTTTCAGTTTTCATAACAATACACTGAGTAACGTTTTTTACAACAATACAAATAGTTTCATATTTCATTACATACACCAAGTTTCAGTTTTCATTACCATACACTGAGTTACGTTTTTTACTACAATACATCGAGTTTCGTATTTCATTACATACACCAAGTTTCAGTTTTGATTACCATACACTGAGTTTCGTTTTTTACTACAATCCATCGAGTTTCGTATTGCATTACATACACCGAATACAGTTTGCATCACCATACACTGAGTTTCGTTTTTTACTACAATACATCGAGTTTCGTATTTCATTACATACACCGAGTTTCAGTTTTCATCACCATACAATGAGTATCGTTTTTTACTACAATACATCGAGTTTCGTATGTCATTACATACACCGAGTTTCAGTTTTCATGACAATACACTGAGTTTCGTTTTTTACTACAATACATCGAGTTTCGTATTTCATTACATACACCGAGTTTCAGTTTTCATGACAATACACTGAGTTTCGTTTTTTACTACAATACACCGAGTTTCGTAATTCATTACATACACTGAGTTTCAGTTTTCATGACAATACACTGAGTTTCGTTTTTTACTACAATACATCGAGTTTCGTATGTCATTACATACACCGAGTTTCAATTTTCATGACAATACACTGAGTTTCGTTTTTTACTACAATACATCGAGTTTCGTATGTCATTACATACACCGAGTTTCAGTTTCCATGACAATACACCGATGGGTTCTCCGTGATCGAGTGGTATAGGGCGCCTTTTCAAGATTACTTACCCCTAACCGCTTAGGTCGTAGGTTCAAGTCCCGCTTGCTCCAAAAACTTTATGTGAGAAAGTGGTCATATACTTGCGGAAGGACGGTGGTTCTACTCAGTCTGATTCAGTCTGAGGTCTTCCTCCACCAGTAAAACTGGATATACCATATATAACCTAAAATGTGTTGAAAATGGCGTTAAGTTTCGTTTTCCATTACAATACTGAGTTTCTCTTTTTTTACATCAAGTTTCTCGTTTCGTTATAGTACGCCGAGTTTGAAATTCAAATCTTGATCACATACTTAAAATACACACACGGAAAGATTTAAGAAAATAATGCTTCATAACAAATGGTTTGTTTTATGCACGAAAAAACGTATCTTACATTATGGTAATAATTGAATCTATTGTAGCTATTTAACGTCTATATTATATCTTATGATGAATCTTGTTAACAGATAAATATTTTTGATAAGTAAACGTGTATTAGTATGATAACAATGTACAAATGTATTTTAAATAGGGTATTTGTACTATAATGTATAATACTGTTTCACAAACGGATATATAAAGACGGCATATTGGTTACAAAACAGCGAATAATATCTGTGATATCAACTTTTTTTTTTTTTTTTTTTACGCACATATGTTTAGTATCCACAATGTAATCGATTTCTTATCTGAAAATTGTAAATTACAAAAGACATTGTTGAAATGAGTATCATATTTATTCACTAAGGGATATTTATTGCTCTCTCTCTCTCTCTCTCTCTCTCTCTCTCTCTCTCTCTCTCTCTCTCACACACACACACACACACACAAACGCACAATCTCTCTCTCGCACACTTTCTCTCTTATACTCGTTCATGTTTTTTTCTCTCGTCTTGTGAAAGAAGGTAGAACACAATTTAATACATATTTCATTTTAAATTGTTTGCACGTAGTTTACTAGCCGGCTTCAATATAAACTACAAATCTTATAGCAAATGCATTCCCTGATTGTGTGATATTGTACTTAAAACGATATATTCTTCCTGGACGAAAACTTCGTTTGTCACACGCAAACACCAAGTTGATAAATCTATACTGTAATATGTGGGTGTGTCTCACAAGTGCTGTTTAAACAGCATATGACATAATGGTGAATCTAATTAAATGAGATTATAACGTATTTGGACTCGGCCCCTCGATAATACAAAGTACAGTACGGCATCATCATGTAACCAAATATCCAGACGTAATAAAACATAAAATGATAATCAACTAGAATCAACAGGTTTTAACTTAGACAGTGTATATTATTGAGTTCTTAACTAAACAAAAATATTTCTCGAGTTAAACTTGTTTATTTTAAGGGAGGGGAAGTGTAGTGGATATAATGTTGGCCGCTCACGCCAAATGTTGCGAGTTCGGTCCCTAGGTCGACCCGGCGGTTCTCAAAAACAACATTCAGTACTGGTTCTACTCGGGAAGCGGACTCGGTTGCGGTTCACATAAGCTTTCACATAAGCTTTCAGCTTTTTTCTCAATAGTAAAAACCAAAATGTTATTTTTTTATAAGAAAATTGGTATATTATACTTATCGATAAAACTATGTAACTATGTCTACCTTCAATCCAAAATCGCTATACATAGATCATGGTGAGGTAAACCGTGCAGAACACTGTCAGCCGACGCAGGTGTTGAATGTCAAACTATCAAAATCCCACCATGGGCAACAGAGTTACTCAGACGGTGGCCGACCGTAATGATGGGCATAAGCAGGAACGAATAATGTCATTTTTCGGGCAGTATTTTTAAATTTGAGTGACACAACACATGTATACAATACATGTTTACTTGTATACAATGCTAGAATAACCTCGCTTAATTAAAAAAACAGTAACCGTTAGTCACTGCTGTCGCTACTAACTTGCAATACAGCAAGTACTTTTGGTGATTTTATTAGTCATAAACTGTCTATAAAGAAGCTGATTTGAGCACACGAGCTCCACAAGGGGTGCCTGCGCTCCTGTCTGTTTCCCGGTGGAGGTGGAGCAGTATCTGGTTCATCATAATGGCAGATATCTTGCAGAATCTCCTCTCTCCGAGCAGGTTGTACATGTTTCGGAGCAAGCTGCGATGAGACAGGTCCAGTAAACCGGGTCTGGAGCTGCCCGTTTGGCGGATGGGTCTTGGTTAATTTGAGGCAGGGCAGGGTCCCGAGTTGAATGCAGGGCCCGAATATGAGGCTGTGCCGAACTTGAGGCGGGGCAGGTACTCGAACTGGATGCATTGCCATGTTGACTGTCGGGTATAGACATGTTTAACGGGAGAGCAAATCCTACCAAAAGTTGTACTGTGCCATGGTTATTAAAAGAAAACGATTGCATTTGTTGTATAAGTAACACTGACCCATGTTGAATTACATAATTTTTCATTGTTGTCTTTCGAAAACACATGGATTTTGGCCGCAGTACATAAAACTTGTGCATTACCATTTACTTTGGCATGCACGACGAAAAGGTCTATTAGTCTACCTTAACTGATGATATAGATGAAAAACAGTAACATTATATTTGAGACAATTATATATTAGACAATAGCTAACCTATTTACACTGAATGTTAGCAATAACTATGCTCTAACATAATATAATACTTTAATATTGCATGGAATAATAAGATCGTTCTAAATATAGAATGATGCATAACAAATACTCCTCAATATATTGTATGTATAAGCGGAGCGGTAGTGTAGGGGATAGCGTGTTGGTTGCTCACGCCAGGGGTTGTGGGTTCGATCCCCAGCTCTATCCGATGCGTCTGTTAGAGACAAGAGACAACACCATTTACTGGTTTAACCCAGAGAGTTGTTGATATAAATTTTGAGCTTTTATCGCATTCGAGCTAAACCAAATTAGTTTATTTGAATGGGGTTTAACGCCATTTTCAACACATTTCAGAATATAATATATGGCATATCTAGTTTCACCTCAGACTGAGTCAGACTGAGTAGCACGAACCACCGTCCTTCCGCAAGTAACTGAAAACTTTCTCACATAAAGGTTTTGGAGTGAGCGGGCTCGAACCTACGACCTTAGCGGTGAGAGGTAAGTGATCTTGAGATGACGCCTTAGACCACTCGGTCACGGAGGACCCCTCAACTAAATTAGTATAGTGTAATTAGTGTAACTAGTATGTAGAAAACAAACAAATCTCTACCTATACACTAATGAAATGACTGACTGACGCTACTGCAGAGAGACCAAAAACCTACTATAATACTAAAAGTAACTATATACACTATTAATGAGCACGACTACGCGTCCATAACCCATGTTACGGTAGTTCCAACATGAATTTGTTATTACATAAAACGTTGTGTGTATGAGCAAATAATAAGTTGGTAATTCAATTGTTGAATAATGTCACATATGTATCATATTGTCCTAATATGTCAGATATATATCCGTAAGTTGTACAATAATGTGAGGTCAATTTATCAGCTTAAGTTGCTGAATAATGTCAGATATGTAAAGTATCATTAAGTTGTAGTATATAATAAGGTATGCATACTATTTTTAAAATGTAGAATACTGTCAGGTAATATAATATGCTTAAGTTGTAGACTAATGTCAGATATGTAAAGTATCATTAAGTAGTAATAGTAATCAGGTATGCATACTATATTTAAGTTTTAGAATAATGTCAAGTAATATATTATACTTAAGTTGTAGAATAATGTCAGGTATGTACACCGTCGTTAAGTCACTGACATATGTCAGATATATGTATTATGCTTAAGTTGTAGAATAATGTCAGGTATGTACACCATCGTTAAGTCACTGAAACATGTCAGATATATGTATTATCCTTAAGTTGTAGAATACTGACAGGTATGTACACCATCGTTAAGTCACTGATACATATCAGACATATTTATTTTTTCTTTAAGTTGTAGAATAATGTCAGGTATGTACACCATCGTTAAGTCACTGACACATGTCAGATATATATATTATCCTTAAGTTGTTGAATACTGTCAGGTTTGTACACCACCGTTAAGTCACTGACACATGTCAGATATATGTATTATCCTTAAGTTGTAGAATAATGTCAGGTTTGTACACCATCGTTAAGTCACTGACACATGTCAGATATATGTATTATCCTTCAGTTGTATAATAATGGCAGGTATGTACACCATCGTTTAATCACTGACACATGTCAGATATATTAACTATCCTAAAGTTAAAGAATAATGTCATGTATGTTCACCGTCGTTAGGTCACTGGCACATGTCAGATATATGTATTATCCTTAAGTTGTTGAATAATATCAGGTTTGTACACCGTCGTTAAGTCACTGACATATGTCAGATATATGTATTATCCTTTAGTTGTAGAATAATGTCAGGTTTGTACACCATCGTTAAGTCACTGACACATGTCAGATATATGTATTATCCTTAAGTTGAAGAATAATGTCAGGTTTGTACACCATCGTTAAGTCACTGACACATATCAGATATATGTATTATCCTAAAATTGTAGAATAATGTCAGGTATGTACACCATCGTTTAGTCACTGACACATGTCAGATATATGTACTATCCTTAAGTTGTAGAATAATGTCAGGTATGTTCACCATCGTTAAGTCACTGACACATGTCAGATATATATCCTTAAGTTGTACAATAATGTGATGTCAATTTATCAGCTTAAGTTGCTGAATAATGTCAGATATGTAAAGTATCATTAAGTTGTAGTATGTAATAAGGTATGCATACTATTTTTAAGATGTAGAATACTGTCAGGTAATATATTATGCTTAAGTTGTAGACTAATGTCAGATATGTAAAGTATCATTTAGTTGTAGTTATAATCAGGTATGCATACCATCGTTAAGTTTTAGAATAATGTCAAGTCATATATTATGCTTAAGTTGTAGAATAATGTTAGGTATGTACACCATCGTTAAGTTACTGACACATGTCAGATATATGTATTATGCTTAAGTTGTTGAATATGTCAGTTTTGTACACCATCGTTATGTCACTGACACATGTCAGATATATGTACTATCCTTCAGTTGTAGAATAATGTCAGGTATGTTCACCATCGTTAAGTCACTGACACATGTCAGATATATATCCTTAAGTTGTACAATAATGTGATGTCAATTTATCAGCTTAAGTTGTTGAATATGTCAGATTTGTACACCATCGTTAAGTCACTGACACATGTCAGGTATATGTATTATCCTTAAGTTGTAGAATAATGTCTGGTATGTAAACCATCGTTAAGTCACTGACACATGTCAGATATATGTATTATCCTTAAGTTGTTGAATATTGTCAGGTTTGAATACCATCGTTAATTCACTGACACATGTCAGATATATGTATTATCCTTCAGTTGTAGAATAATGTCAGGTTTGTTAACCATCGTTAAGTCACTGGCACATGTCAGATATATGTATTATCCTTAAGTTGTAGAATAATGTCAGGTATGTACACCATCGTTAAGTCACTGACACATGTCAGATATATGTATTATCCTTAAGTTGTAGAATAATGTCAGGTTTGTAAACCATCGTTAAGTCACTGACACATGTCAGATATATGTATTATCCTAAAGTTGTAGAATAATGGCAGATATGTAAACCATCGTTTAGTCATCGACACATGTCAGATATATGTACTATCCTTAAGTTGTACAATAATGTCAGGTAATTCCACCATCGTAAAGTCACTGACACATGTCAGATATATGTATTATCCTTAAGTTGTAGAATAATGTCAGGTATGTACACCGTCGTTAAGACACTGACACATGTCAGATATATGTATTATCCTTAAGTTGTTTAATAATGGCAGGTTTGTACACCATCGTTAAGTCACTGACACATGTCAGATATATGTATTATCCTTAAGTTGTAGAATAATGTCAGGTATGTACACCGTCGATAAGTCACTGACACATGTCAGATATATGTATTATCCTTAAGTTGTAGAATAATGTCAGGTATGTAAACCATCGTTAAGTCACTGACACATGTCAGATATATGTATTATCCTTAAGTTGTTGAATAATGTCAGGTTTGTACACCATCGTTAAGTCACTGACACATGTCAGGTATATGTATTATCCTTCAGTTTTATAATAATGTCAGGTATGTACACCATCGTTAAGTCACTGACACATGTCAGATATATGTATTATCCTTCAGTTGTAGAATAATGTCAGGTATGTACACCATCGTTAAGTCACTGACACATGTCAGATATATGTATTATCCTTCAGTTGTAGAATAATGTCAGGTATGTAAACAATCGTTAAGTCACTGACACATGTCAGATATATGTACTATGCTTACGTGGTAAAATAATGTCAGGTATGTACACCATCGTTTAGTTACTGACATATGTCAGATATATGTATTATCCTTAAGTTGTAGAATAATGTCAGGTATGTAAACCATCGTTAAGTCACTGACACATGTCAGGTATATGTATTATCCTTAAGTTGTTGAATAATGTCAGGTGTGTACACCATCGTTTAGTCACTGACACATGTCAGGTATATGTATTATCCTTCAGTTGTAGAATAATGTCAGGTATGTACACCATCGTTAAGTCACTGACACATATCAGATATATGTATTATCCTAAAATTGTAGAATAATGGCAGGTATGTACACCATCGTTAAGTCACTGACACATGTCAGATATATTTATTATCCTTCAGTTTTAGAATAATGTCAGGTATGTACACAATTGTTTAGTCACTGACACATGTCAGATATATGTACTATGCTTAAGTGGTAGAATAATGTCAGGTATGTACACCATCGTTTAGTCACTGACACATGTCAGATATATATATTATCCTTAAGTTGTAGAATAATGTCAGGTATGTACACCATCGTTAAGTCATTGACACATGTCAGATATATGTATTTTTTCTTTAAGTTATCGAATAATGTCAGGTATGTACACCATCGTTAAGTCACTGACACATGTCAGATATATGTACTATGCTTAAGTTGTTGAATATTGTCAGGTTTGTACACCATCGTTAAGTCACTGACACATGTCAGATATATGTATTATCCTTAAATTGTAGAATAATGTCAGGTTTGTACACCATCGTTAAGTCACTGACACATGTCAGATAAATGTATTATCCTAAAGTTGTAGAATAATGTCAGGTATGTACACCATCGTTTAATCACTGACACATTTAAGATATATGTACTATCCTTAAGTTTTAGAATAATGTCAGTTATGTTCACCATCGTTAAGTCACTGACACATGTCAGATATATGTATTATCCTTAAGTTGTAGAATAATCACAGGTTTGTACACCGTCGTTAATTCACTGACACATTTCAGATATATGTTTTATCCTTAAGTCGTAGAATAATGTCAGGTATGTACACCATCGTTAAGTCACTGACACATGTCAGATATATGTATTATTCTTAAGTTGTAGAATAATGTCAGGTATGTACACCATCGATAAGTCACTGACACATTTAAGATATATGTACTATCCTTAAGTTGTAGAATAATGTTAGGTATGTACACCATTGTTAAGTCACTGACACATGTTAGATATATGTACTATCCTTAAGTTGTTGAATAATGTCAGGTTTGTACACCATCGTAAAGTCACTGACACATGTCAGATATATGTATTATCCTTAAGTTGTTGAATAATGTCAGGTTTGTACACCATCATTTAGTCACTGACACATGTCAGGTATATGTATTATCCTTCAGTTGTAGAATAATGTCAGGTATGTACACCATCGTTAAGTCACTGACACATGTCAGATATATGTATTATCCTAAAATTGTAGAATAATGGCAGGTATGTACACCATCGTTAAGTCACTGACACATGTCACATATATGTATTATCCTTCAGTTTTAGAATAATGTCAGGTATGTACACAATTGTTTAGTCACTGACACATGTCATATATATGTACTATGCTTAAGTGGTAGAATAATGTCAGGTATGTACACCATCGTTTAGTCACTGACACATGTCAGATATATGTATTATCCTTAAGTTGTAGAATAATGTCAGGTATGTAAACCATCGTTAAGTCACTGACACATGTCAGATATATGTATTATCCTTAAGTTGTTGAATAATGTCAGGTTTGTACACCATCGTTAAGTCACTGACACATGTCAGGTATATGTATTATCCTTCAGTTTTAGAATAATGTCAGGTATGTACACCATCGTTAAGTCACTGACATATGTCAGATATATGTATTATCCTTTAGTTGTAGAATAATGTCAGGTATGTATACCATCGTTAAGTCACTGACACATGTCAGATATATGTATTATCCTTCAGTTGTAGAATAATGTCAGGTAATTCCACCATCGTTAAGTCACTGACACATGTCAGATATATGTACTATGCTTACGTGGTAAAATAATGTCAGGTATGTACACCATCGTTTAGTCACTGACACATGTCAGATATATGTATTATCCTTAAATTGTAGAATAATGTCAGGTATGTACACCATCGTTAAGTCACTGACACATATCAGATATATGTATTATCCTTAAATTGTAGAATAATGACAGGTATGTACACCATCGTTAAGTCACTGACACATGTCATATATATGTATTATCCTTCAGTTTTAGAATAATGTCAGGTATGTACACAATTGTTTAGTCACTTGACACATGTCAGATATATGTACTATCCTTAAGTTGTAGAATAATGTTAGGTATGTACACCATCGTTAAGTCACTGACACATGTCAGATAAATGTATTATTCTTATGTTGTCACAGTAAAATAATGTCGGATATGTACACAATCGTTAAGTCACTGACTCATGTCAGATATATGTATTATCCTTAAGTTGTTGAATATTGTCAGGTTTGTACACCATCGTTTATTCATTGACACATGTCAGATATATGTACTATCCTGAAGTTGTAGAATAATGTCAGGTATGTACACCATCGTTAAGTCACTGACACATGTCAGCTATATGTACTATCCTTAAGTTGTCACAGTAGAATAATGTCGAATATGTATCTTGTCCTGAAGTTGTAGAATAATACTATGCATGTATAGTATCCTTAAGTTGTAGAATATTAAGAGGTATGTATATTATTCCTAAGTTGCTGACTTATGTCAGGTATGTACGTTATCCTAAATTTGTAGAATAATGACATATATTTACATTATCCTTTGTTGGAAAATCAGGTCAGCTATATATAGTATCCTCAAGTTGTAAAAAAATGTCAGGTACGTATGCTATCCTTATATTGTAGAATAATATCGGTTGGTATATTATTCTTAAGTTGCTGAACGAGTTCAGGTGTGTATATTATTCTTATGCTGCTTATGACTAGAATGTTGTCATATATATGTATATTATTCTTAAGTTGTTGAACAATAGCAGGTATGTATAGAACCCTTATATTATAGAATAATATCTTGTATGTATATTATCATTGAATTATAGATGTTTTCAAGTTCATACAGTATCCATAAATGCTCATTAAACTTCCGAAACAGTCTTTTTTAATTTTAATTTAAGTCAGTTTTTATCTTCCAGTTGATAAATACATGTGTATTTGATCACAGAGAAACTTTGCAAACAAAAAAATAAATATAAAGAACACAATAAGTACATAATTAAGAATAGGTTTTGATTACAAATTAATGTCCGACTCTTTCCGATAAACACCTCCGGTAGAAAACGGGGAGTTACGAAACTTGTTCGGAAACGCGTAGGTCGGTAAAATTATGATCAATTCACTTCAGAAAGAAACATTGTATTAAAAATTAAATAACCGCTTGCGGTTAGATAGTTTTTAAGAACATTCCCCTTTATTCCTCTCAGTGTATTAATGAACTCCAATCCACGAGCTAATTTATTGCGCGTTTTCAAGCGACGAATCGTTCACATAAAATTAAAAACAAAATTACTCTTTTAATAACTGTACTAAACAAACAACCCATGGTATCCTCTCAATATTGAAGTCCTACGATAAAGTGATTTGTGACGTAATAGCGCGTGCGATAGCATCACGCGTATATGCAAGGAGGATCCTGAGTAAGAGTTACTGAGACCAAACTAGTATTCCGTACTCATTGTTTTTCAGTGCGTATAAGTAATATCGTACTACGTTCGATACAGTTTTATTGCAGACATCAATACATTTAAAAAAAGAACGAAAACCAAATAACGATGAATAATATTAGTGAAGCGTAACTTTTCTAACGGTCTTAATCCGCACACTACCACTGCAGTATTCATTTGAGTACTTCCGAATTCTGGCGGAAGTACAGTCGGAAAGCAACCGAGTCATTACGGAATTACAATCAAAGTACTAAAAGTACTGGTGGCCGGTGCATGTTATTATAGGGAAATCTTTTTTGGAGGTTCAAGAAGAAAGTATAATACGGAATAGTGTTTTTTCTTTTTTACCTAACTATTGAATTTATTTCTCACAATACAGCACAACAAATGGTTGAACAATTCGTTTTCTAGGCACAAACACTCTTTTTGTCTAACAACTTCAGTCTACAGTAATGACATCATTTCAGATTGTGATATCTCTACTACAGTGAAAGTTTTGTCACAATGCATTTAAATATAAGTTTCTCTGGCGACTCTAAAACTGACCACAGAGGACATATCATGAGATGATGTTACACCCCAACTATCTTGACCATGTACTGTCGTCGGAGATTTTTGAAATTTTAAAAAAAAAAAGAGGCCCAAGAGGGTCTGTGGACACTCTACTTGTAAATAGTTGTTGTTGTTTTATGTAACAAATTCGACTAATCAGTTTTTGATATTTCACAAAATCAACTCTTTTTGAGTCCCTCCGGCTTCTTATGGAATTTCAATCCTCTTTATGTAACAAAAAATATTTGCTAATTCTACACAACGGTTTAAATCTCAAATTCAAAATTGTTTTTACGAAGTTGCTGGAGAAAATGAGAATTTTTGAAAATATTCAATTTGAATCCTTTTGAGACCCCACCTGGCCCCTTATGGAAATTAAATCATGCTTATTGAACTACATATTATTTGCTATAACTAGAAGAAGCTTCAGAACTCAAACTGAATAATAATTCTGCACAAATGGATGAAAAAAAAAATGTGAATTTTACGTTTTCCCATCGACTTCCTATGTAAAACTCAAAGTCCCCTAACAGGACCCCATTAAATACTAGCCCATTGATTTGTACAAACTTCAAACCATATTCATAGGGATAATTTATATCAAATATGAACTAATTTGACTGACCGGTTGTAGAGAAGAAGATTGTTGAACAATTTAAAATTTAAGCCTTTTGTGACCCCACCTGGCTCCTTATGGAAATTTAATCCTGCTTATTGAACCAAATCTTATTTGCTATGTCTCGATGATGCTTCAAAACTCAAACTGATTAATATTCTTGCACAAATGGGTGAAACATGATAATTTTCCGTTTTCCCGTTGTAACCCTATGTAAAACTCCAAGACTCCTCACAGAGCTCCTATAAATACTAGCTCCTTGATTCTTATCTTGATTCAAACCCCTAATCATAGTGATAATTCATACCAAATATGAACACATTTGACTGACTGAATCCACTCATTTTAACAAATCTGCATCTCCTTGACCAAACAATGCTTCTGTGAAAATATAAGCAATATCAGATCCATTTTAATTTCTTTTATTAATGTGTATTATAATCACGTGTCCCCTAATTGAGCCCTCGGGGCGAGGTTTTTAACCCTATGGACACCATTTGAACAAATCTAATAGAACTATAGTTGGTGACAATTACTACATAAATATTTTCATCTTATTCATGATAAACATCCATGTTAAGTTTGTGATTAACTGGCCTAGTGGTTTCAGAGAAAGTGCTGTTAACGAACGGCAGACGACGGACAACACGCCATCGTATAATGCCTTCTGGCCTTTGGCCAGTAGAGCTAACAAGAGGCACATGGACCTTAACGGTCACCTGATTATCATTGATGACATAAAGCTAAACGGCGTCTTCAGCATCAGTCACGTCGCAGTTATACAAACGTATTATTACATTACACGTCAAATAACTAGTCTGTAGAGCGGAACCAGCTCTCCCGATTTGGTCCGTAAATTAGGAATGGGATTTGAGCACTTTGATTGGTCAGTTGAATGACGTCACAGTTTGGTAAGCGTTGAATAGCTATGAATTGTGGGACAGGCATGGGAGATATCAGGACTCGGATAGACTACCAAATAACCCACATATTTGCGAAAAAAATTTTATAATAATTATTGCTGTGAGCATAGGTAGATTAATTGACGAGGTTTATCATTTAATCTATGACTCAGTTGATTTATAGCTACATGTGAATACGCTTAAATCAATTCAATTTTCAAACATATTCGATAGAACTACTTTTTTATCGGCTGAGTAGATTGAATTCCTCTCAGCTGAGTTGTTAGGTTTTTAGTAAAAGCGGTGGGTGACTTCAAAATAACGGCTATAACTAGTGCTTACGCACCAGCCAAAAATGTAAAAAGAAGTTCCGTTCGACTTTCCTCGCTGTTTTAAAAATAGTCACTAACGAGTCTACAAGAATGGTTTTAGCAATACTTTAAACACATTTAATTACAATCATTTTTGTTATTATCAAAAATTGTGCATTTCGGAAGTTGAATGAGGCATTAAGTTGCTAATTTAGTTCAAGTATATATATTAGTCTAAAGCTATTTAAGTTGCAGAATGATGTCAGGTATGTATATTATCATTTAACTGTAAAAATATGTCAGATATATGCATTATCCTTAAATTGTAGAATAATGACAGGTATGTATAGTATCCTTAAGTTGTAGAATATTAAGCGGTATGCATATTATCTTTAAGTTGCTGCCTTATATTAGGTGTGTACGTTATCCAAAAGTTATAGAATAACAACAGGTGTGTACATTATACTTAAGTACTGAAGAATAATGTCAGGTATGTATATTATCCTTAAAATGGAGAATAATGTCAGGTGTGTATGTTATCCTTAAGTTGAGGAATAATGTCAGATATTATCCTTATAAATAATGTCAAGTTTGTATATTATTCTTAAATTGTTGAATATATCAAGTATACGATAATTCGTATGTTGTAGAATAATAGCAGGTATGTATATTGTTCTTAAGTTGTTGAAATATATCAGGTATGTTTATTACCCTTAAGTTTTAGAATAATATCAAGTATGTACTTTATCCTTCAGTTGTAGGTTAATGTCAGGTATGCATATTATCCTTCAAATGGAAAATAATATCAGATATGTTTATTATCCTTAAGTTGTTGAATAATGTCAGGTATGTATATTATCGTTAAGTTAGTAGAATAATGTCAGGTATGTCTATTATCCTTATAATGGAGAATAATGTCTGGTAATTATGTTATCCTTAAAAAGGAAAATAATGTCAGGTATTTATAGTATCCTTAAGATGGAGAATAATGTCAGGAATGTATGTTATCCTCAAAATGAAAAATAATGTCAGGTATGTATACTATCCTTAAAATGGAGAATAATTGTAAGGTATGTATATTATTCTTAAGTGGTTGAATAATGTCAGGTACATATATTACCATTAAATTGAGGAATAATGTCATATATGTATAGTATCATTAAGTTGTAAATTACTGTCAGGTATTTATAGTATCCTTTAGTTGTAAAATAATGTCAGGTATTTATATTATTCTAAAATTAAAAATAATGTCATGTATGTATGCTATTCTTAAGTTGTTGAATAATGTCAGGTTTATATATTACATTACGTTGAGGAATAATGTCATATAAGTATAGTATCATTAAGTTTTAGATTACGGTCAGGTATGTATATTATCCTTAAAATGGAGAATAATGTCAGGTATGTATGTTATTCCTAAGTTGTTGAATGATGTCAGCTTTGGTTATTATCCTTAAATTGAGGAATAATGTCACGTATGTATATTATCCTTCAGTTGTAGAATAAGGTCATTTAAGTATAGTATGCTTAAGTTTTAGAATGAAGTCTTCTATATATATATCATCGTTAAGTTGTGGACTTTAGTCAGGTATGTATATTATAATTAATTTGATGAATGATGGCAGGTATGTATATTACCCTTAAGTTGTAGAATAATGTCAGGTATGTATACCATCGTTAAGTTGCTGACTTATGTCAGGTATGTCCGTTATCCTAATGTTGTTGAAAAAATATCAGGTATGTACATTTTCCCCAAGTTGAAGAAAAATGTAATGTATATATATATTATCATTAAGTTGATAAATGATGTCAGGTATGTATATTATTCTTCAGTTGTGGAATAATGCCAGGTATTTACATTATCTTCAAGTTGTAGGATAATAACAGGTATGTATAATATCCTTATATTGTTGAATAATGTCTTGTATGCATACTATCCTTTATTTGTAGAATAATGTCAGGTTGATATAGAATCGTTAAGTTGCTGAATGAGTTCAGGTATGTATATTATTCTTAAGCTGCTGAATTATATCAGGTATGTACGTTATCCTTATGTTGAAGAGAATGTCACGTATGTATATTATCCTTAAGTTTTTTTTTGTGATAAATTGTTTTATTTTATCAGTTATATAACAGATTATAAACATATAATGAAATATATTACAATTCTTCCAACAATATTGTCATATAATCAATTCAGTTTAATTTGTAATACTTGTATCGCAATATATTATTGTGACGAAATAATTTCATTTTTGTAGAGGAATAGAGAGGAAGAAAGAAGAGGGATGTAGAATAAGTATAGAATTCTGACATTTGAAATTTATCCTTAAGTTGTAGAATAAGGTTAATAAGTAAGTATAGTATGCTTAAGTTGTAGAATAATGACAAATATGCAGGTTATACTTAATTTGTAGAATAAAGTCATCTATATATATTATCGTTAAGTTGTAAACAATAGATAGTATGTATACTATCATTAAGCTTTAGAATGATGTCAGAATGTGTACCATCCTTACGTTGCAGAATGATGTCAGGTATGCATACTATCCTTAAGTTTTAGAATGATGTCTGGTGTGTATAATCTCCTTAAGTTGCTGAATAATATCAGGTATGTGCATAATCCTTAAGTTGTATAATAATGTCAGGTATGTATATTATATTTAAAGGTTTGCAATGGTGTCAGTTATGTATATTATCCATAAGAAGAAGAATTCTGTTAGATATGTATATTGTCTTTAAGTTGTAGAATAATAATAGGTATACCATTTCTAATGTACAATGTTGTCAGGTATTTATAGTATCCTTTATTTGCTGAATAATTTTAGGTAAGTATATATATTCCTTAATTAGCTGAATGATATCAGGTATGTATAGTATCATTAAGTTTCTGACTTATGTCATGTATATACATTATCCTTAAGTTGTAGAATAATAACGGGTGTGTGCATTATTATTAAGTTGTATAATTATGTAACTTAAGAAGTAGAATGATGTCAAGTATGTACAATATATTCAAGTTAATTTGAAAAATAACGCCAGGTTTGTAGTATATGATAAAGATGTATCATGTCATGTATTTTGTCCTTTCTTTATAATTTAAATATCAATGCTGACTATTTCAATTAACATATTTGATTAGAACTCTGGTGATATTTATTGTTAACATAGTCGTAGCAACTTGCAGTATTTACATATGTTAACTGAACACAATTCATCCGTACACAATATTACCTTTCGGTATAGCGTTGTATCGTTATTCAGTAAAGTATTATGGTGACAGAGAAACATATATAAATATTAGGATATTTATTTCGGAAATAGACCATTGATAAACAAGGACATACATGTGTTATAAAGATATTTAATACAGTATTAAACTCATTTCCGTCACTGGATATATCATGAAATTTGCTAATGATAAGAAACACAGTATGTAGCAAAGATTTCTAAAATATCGGGCTTAAAATATAATTCAACACAATCCAATTTATTAATTTTATTGTTATGATATTTGCAATGCAACAAAGCATAGATTAATTAAAGCTTTATACAGTATTACAATAATGATTTATTTATCAAAGTATATCAGACGAAGTGATGAACATAAAATTATATAAAACAAAAACATATTTAATACAGAATATGCTTTATTTTGACATAGTTTTAAAATTTTTAAGTATATTACCATAAATTAGGGTTGTTTCATTTCAACTATTAAAGTAAGAATTCTGCTTCAAATAATTGTATTTTTTTGTTGGAATAGCGAAAAACCTATTCTATATAAGTGTATTATTTGAAAGTTAATACTAAATGTGTAACAATCTTATAGTCAAACAAATCGAAATATACAAAGGTGTAATGTGTATGTCGTACATTATGCAAACGTATAACCTTGAATATATGAAGATCAAATTCGACCAGACAAAGCATAAGTTGTGCTAAATGTGAACTATTCCAAATATATACGATCTATATTACCTGCTGGTAAAGTTCTAGTTCCAAACTTCATGTCAATAGTTAAAACGCAAAATCATCGAGTCCTGACACCCTTTAACTGGATGTTCCATTCAATTCGGATACATCATATACCACACTTTGAAAGAGGACTGATTAACAACAATGTAATCTAAATACGTTTTCAAACGTATATAAATGCTATTTTATACAACAACATTTAGAGAAAGTGACACAGTTAAATATCTATAGGACTGTATACATAATTTTTACGTCGCGGTATGGAGTAGTGTTTGTTTACTTTCCGTTGAAAGAAAAGTCTAGATGAGAGTTTCAGTAATTTACATTCATGTTCTCACGAATGATTTTCAAATTGTTATATGTGTTGTGTATTGGAACATTTTCTTATTATATATATATATACAGCAGCATAACATTCAAGGTATAAAACACTATCTGTTAAACATTGAGTTAGTTTTAATTTATTAATGTTTATATACACTTTAGGATCATTATTATTGTACAATACAACTTCGTTGGCTAGAACACGGATGGCTGGAACACCACACATGGCTCGAACCACTTATCTGGTCCCGGCCGAAATACTATTTAATTTCTATTATTCTATCTCCGATGGCAGGAGGAGGAGAACTAGAAATTAGGTCCAGCCAACTTATTTACCTGTATTTTGACACTCTTCGTTCGAACTATTTTGTTCAGTTCCGTCGGGTTCGATCCAACGAAGTTCTACTGTATTCAGCTTTATATACTTGGAAAAAGTTCCATCATTCCAATACAACTCAGGAAATTAATATATGATTTGCATTTGCTGTCGAAGATCTGCCAGATATAATGTTTTTCAACCATTTACAAGAGTTATGCATTTTGTAACACAAAAACAAAAATAGTCTCAACATATGCTTTGGTTATGTAACTTTACAAAATAAGTATATATACTTTTCAGAAATTGTTTCAAGTGAAAACTGCAGTGTGTCCCTTTAAAGTACTTTAGTAAGCTATTAAATGTGAATAGCTGACATATTACGCAGCAGTTTTACAAAGCTCTTTGCTTTGATTAGTAATACCGCAATTATCTAAAACTTTATATTCCTTCTAGTGTTTCATGTTTAATAAAGGAAACACTAAAAACATTCACAAAATATTTCTTACAGACCATAAAATCTAAGTACGCTTTTGAAACACGTGGTATGTTTTGAAATAAATATTTAACAATACAATGTGCAAAATCATTCACATCAAGATCAAGACTTTTCTTACTGCAGTGAAGGACAAAGTTAATGTTGGTGGTAATGGTTGTCTCTACCTGTAAACAAGTCAATTATGAAATTGTAGCAATCAGCATTTTTAGCCAATTAGGCACTTGCGGATTTGTCATAATCATTTGAATAAGTGACTTACTAAAGATGATTATACATTAGAACTTCGTTGGCTAGAACACGGATGGCTAGTACATCATATATAGCTCGAACAACTTATTTAGTCCGGGCTGAAATCCCATTTCGATGTATATGCACGTACATATTTGTATGATGTTGAACAATGCTTGGCTCGAATAACCCTAAGCTCTAACTCTTTTGTCCAGTACCGTCGGGTCCGAGCCATCGAAGTTCTACTGTATTTCAGATAAAATATGTATTCTGATAAAATACAGTGTTTAATGCTATATAGTCTGTTTAATTATAAAGTAAAACAACACGATGTTTTTTCCTTTTAAAGCAAAAAATAAACATTCATTAACACATGATCTCTGTAAAGACAACTATTGCGATTTTCTTAAAGCGGATTCCTTTACACTACTGAATAATATATATGATTTCATTAAATAAGAAATAATAATAAGGCTAGGAAAAAGGAAATTGTGGCATCTTATGAAAGCCATACATCATATAATTCTGATAGAACACATGATATATCTAAGATGATCATTGAGATAAGAAAAGTAAACTAAATACCTTTAAACATAAACTCGCAATATTTGTTTCAATACAGAACAAACAGCGATTTGAAAATAGCTGTATATGGTATAACTTAATATTTGTTCACCAATAACAATATTAAAAAAATCCGTGTATAGTATATATATATATATATGTCAAAACTAAACAAAATATAAAAAAATACATTCTATTTTAAAAAAAACATTCTTGTAACATAAAATTATATAGATTATCACATATATAGAGGATCTTACATGAGTGCTTATTTATTATTGAATTTATTTAACGGGGTAGGTAACATATTATGCGAGGCTCTGCCGAGTATTATATCATTTTCCCCAATGAATTATACATTAACTCACACTATTATCTCAACACAGAACTAGCAGTGATCTGACAAAAACTGTAGATAATAAAACTTGATAATTTTTTAAAAAATCCGCTTATAGTATATATATGTATATCAAATTTAAAACATATAGAAAAAATATAATGCTTTTGTAAAAATAGATTTCTTTGTATCATAATATTGTATAGAACTATCACATACGTGGTGTGTCTGTAAAATACGTAGACACCATGTATAAAACTTGAAACAAACGTTTGTCATTCATAAAATTTATATAGCCGTATAGGTGACGTTAATACCAACAGAATGGTAAAATATCAATATGACACGCCAAATATTAATACAAATATGCTATTTAAACTACATGCACAAAACGATGTGCGGGGCAGGTCTTGACGTCACGCTAACTTACGACGTCACCCGACGTTGCGAAAGTGTCTTTTGGTACTAGGGTTATTCCACACCGGTACTGATGTCGTAGTTTTCCAAATTACTCTCCGCGAGTCTTTATGCATTTTTGATGCCGATGCACCCATTTTGGTAGATTAAACAAAATGAAAATTACCCCCCCCCCCCCCCCCCCCCGCACAACTTTCTGTACATGCTTCACTAATACATCAATGTTCTCGTGTCTGACTTATCTAAGCTGCCGTTTAACTTGTGGAAAAATCTCAAGTCCATGGGCGCCAAATCCGGTGAATACGGACTGTGCGTAAGTTGTTCGAATCCGAGTAACCCGATTTCCATCTGCGTTGTTTCTGCACGATGTGGGGGAGCAATATCCTGATGGAGAATGAGTGTCTAAATCAAGTCCCGGTCGAAGAAAATTCCTCGATGCTGCAACTCTCTTAAGTTTATCATCATCAGATAAGATCGTTGGTATCCAGCGGTCACACATTTTGTTCATTTTAAGTCCATCTTTCAGAATAGTGTCAACAGTTGTTTTTCCAACCACAAGCCGGTTTCCAATTTCTCTGATCCTTACCCGCCGATCTTCATTAATGATAGACTGCACCGACATCACGAGTACATCATTGATTAACCCCGGTCGTCCCGGTCTCATCATCAGCATGACTTTCTACCGTCCGAAAATCGTTTATGTCACTTGTGCAAGGCATACTTTCGGTTTTCCCGTTGTAGATTTTGTCATTTGAATGGTATCTCCTGGAGATTTTCCTAAAGCAACGCACAGTTTAATTATAGTGCGTTCTTCCGCAACATTAGGCTCGCACATTTTTTGCGTCATCATAATTTCATGCAGTTATATATGGAAACTAGCTGTAAAATGTAAACAACTTGAACGTTGCCTCTGACATTGTCAAGATATGCTGTCGACGTCACATACATTTTACCGGGAAAATTTCGATGTATTTACTCTATTGTGTGTTATATAACGCTCGTATATATCGTATGTATTTTTTCATCTTTATGGAGCTATCAGTCTATGAGCAAAGATAGAGTATAAGACGATATATGTACATATCGCAAAATACTAGCGATAAAACTCGTTGTAGATAAGGTATGTTCATCACACTACACCATATTGTCTAATAGAAACGTGCCTTCTGGTTGAAATTTACATGACGTTTGCATACTCAGAACAGCTGTCCAAATACTCCAAAATAAAGTCGTTGCAAAATTGGTATTGTTCCTGAAATATAAATTGTAAATAAGCTATAGATTTAACGGCGATGAAATTACGTATCTATGTCTATTATCAGTTAATTTTATTTGTCATAGTATTGCACAGAAAATGCTTTATTTAATATCCGAATAAAACATTATCAGTTCATTTGTATGAGCTATGTCAAATGAAGAAATACAAAATTGCACACAAACATATCTTAAACGCAGGTACCATTTCCTTCATGCCGTCATTAATCGGTTGAAACTCATTTACTTCTCTAAATTTAAATGTACTTACTGTGCTTTAACAAAGATGTCGATATTATACACTGATTAAATATGTAACTGTAACGATTTTCACGCATTTCAATAAGAACGGTCACAAACTGTTTCCCCAAACACTGTGTTGACTATTACATGATTATAATAAGTACATGTAGACGTTCTGTATATCGACACACATTGAACAGTAATACTTACTATCAGAATAAAGAACATTCTTAAATTCTTATATTATATCTATTTCTGAACCACTCATCAATTCATTAGAAACTGAAACGCTTATCTTGATTTTGACACCTGACCTTTTCTTCCGTATAAGAAACACACTTATTTGTTTTATTGGTTTATGAACATAAGAAACGCCACTTGTAGCGGTATATACCGCCAGTGTTGCAATAGCATGTATACCCAAACTAGACTTATTGTATAATTTCATTAATTGTAGTTGTATATTGAACCATTTCTTAATTTCCATCAACATGCAAATATGTTGGATGTATATGGACTGCTTGAAAGACAAGTAATTTATGTATTTGACATGCATTCCAGCTATCATGAATTCGTTTCTTTTGCCCAAACCTTAATGATATCTTAAATTTAACTATACCAATAGCTTCTTTTTCATACAATGCTAACGTTTAGTGTACAACGATACTAACGAATGTCGGGATGATTTGGCTCCTTCTGGCTTTGAGATATTTGATCGTTTCTGCGATACCAACTTCTCCATCACATTTCATCCGTTCTAGAACTGCCCACAGAACACAACATAGTCCGCTTTTAGATGCCCCGTCCCTGTAAAAAAATATAGATTAGCTTAAAAGTAAAATATGCAAGGTTAGAAATTGAAACAACGCCTATATAATAGTATTTCTCTTCCAAGTTCCACATGGTGTGATATTGCGTTTAGTATCGTGTTCGACAATCATTCAGTTATATCGTTACAGTAGCTACTTAAGGCAGTATTAAAAGCACTGCCATAATGGGGTGTCATACCGCAAACACATGCTATGGTACCCAGCCCAGTCACGTTATACTGACACTGGGCCGACCAGACCAAGAACCATCTTCTTAATGCTGAGTGCAAAGCGTTTGAAGCTTCTAGTACCATTATTCAAGTCTTTGGTATGACGCAACCGAAGATCTAATCTACAACCTTCCTCGTTCGATTCTGAAGTTCTATCCATAGACCACGCCGCGGTTTATAAGTTAAATGAATTATAATATGATCGTAAATGTGTTTGGCAGTGCCTTAACCTACATGAAAATCAATTTGTCTTCGTTACTATTTTATACTTGTGTTTTAGAAAAATAATAACATTTCTAAAATACTACAATAAATAGTAAGTTCTTACATGCACTGGACGACAAGTGGACTACTCTCACCGGTGTTTGTGTAAGATCTTTCTACATCCGAAATTAGCTTTAGCATCAATCCTTTAGTTTCTGGTACGTCACTATGCCAAGATGTGAAATGGAACTGTGTGATGTCTCTTGTTTCTGACTAAATATTTAAAAAAAATATATTATTTATTTATTACACTTTTGAATTATAGAGTACTGAACTACAGTATGCTATGCGTGGTCAAAATTTAGTGCTGCCGAAATAAGATTCCCTTTACATATTAGCACATTCATTCTTTAGCGCACGTAAGTGTGCGAACATTGATATTTTCTGTCATTCCTCGTAAAAAACGATCATATACTGCAACCTTTCACTGCTCGATCGATAATGTGTTAACCATAATTAAATGTAAGTCTTAGAAATTGGTATACAATTTGTGTTGAGACGATACAGACATGTATTGCTTATAGCTTATAATAATTTATTATATTCTGCCAAAGTTATAGCAAATATTTTTTGAAACAAAAATTTAAATAAAATATATAAAAACATTGTTCCATAAAAATTAATTGACCAGGATATGAAAATTAAAGTCATAACAAAGTGTCTTACATTGCCACGTCTGAATCTGATCAATCTTAAAGTGTAGCTGTTTTGTTTTCTCTCAGATAACAACTCCACAGAAAATCGACCTTTGTTGGTTTGCCAGTACACACAATCCTGTATAAAGAGTCTTAATGCGTATAATATGCAAACGTGTTGTATTTATATCGAATTTAGTTTTTAAGTTACTAATAAATAAATGTCTTCTTTACATTTTATTGAATATTCAAGATACGTGTATAATATATTCGATGACAAACAAGGAATATAACAAGTTACACCCAACCTACTGAAGATATATAGTACGAATTCCTGTTTTTATGCCCCCCCACCCCCCCCCCCCAAAAAAAAATATTTTGGGTGCCATATAGTAATCGCAGCGTCCGCCCGTCTGTCCGTACGTCTGGAGCGGCAATTGTGGGTTGCGTTGCCAGTACAGAATGGCATTGTGTTTTGTTTGGTACTTGTGGGGTGCAATCACCCCACAAGTGCGAAAATGCGTACAGAATGGCATTGTGGGGTTAATTCCATTTTTTCACATATTTCTTTTACTTATTTGTTTCACCTTTTTTCATTCTTTTTTAGTGTCATTTGGGTTGGATCTCAAGGTTTGTGACAATAGGGTTAGAAAGAAAATAGATTTTGTTTTGTTTTATGAAAAAAAAGATGTTTTATAACATATAAAAACCGAACCCCACAACAACACTTCCACCAGAACATCCGTCCGTCTTTCCGTCTGTCCGTACGTCTGGAGCAGCACTTGTGGGTTGAGTTGCCAGTACAGAATGGACTTGTGGGTTTTTTGGTACTTGTGGGGTGAAATGTTCACCCCACAAGTGCGAATACCCGTGCAAATGGCATTGTGGGGTTAATTTAATTTTATTCACATTTTTCTTTTACTTTTTTTTCACCTTTTTTCATTCTTTTTTAGTGTCATTAGGGTTGGATTTCAAGGTTTGTGATATTAGGGTTAGAAAGAAAATAGTTTTTGTTTTGTTTTCTGAAAAAAAGATGTTTTTTAACATATCAAAACCTCACCCCACAACTACACTTCCACAAGAACGTCCGTCCGTCCTTCCGTCCTGTATTTCGTTTCCGGCCTGTAACTTTGTCATGCATAGATGGATTTTGTTGATACTTGCTACAAATGATCAACATAACATGACGACGTGTCGCGAGTAAGACCCACACCCTTACCTCAAAGGTCGAGGTCACTATTTGAGTTTGTTTGACAACACTTCGAGTTTGTGTGAGATTTCGTTTCCGGCCTGTAACTTTGTCATGAATAGATGGATTTTGTTGATACTTGCTACAAATGATCAACATAACATGACGACGTGTCGTGAGTAAGACCCACATCCCTACCTCAAAGGTCGAAGTCACATTTTACAGTTTGTTTGACAACACTTTGAGTTTGTTTGAGATTTCGTGTCCGGCCTGTAACTTTGTCATGTATAGATTAATTTTAATGATAGTTGCTACAAATGATCAATATAACATCATGACGTGTCGCGAGTAAGATCCACACCCGTACCTCAAAGGTCAAGGTCACAATTTGAGTTTGTTTGACAACACTTTGAGTTTGTGTGAGATTTCGTGTCCGGTCTGTAACCGTGGCTTTGTCACGCATAGATGGGTTTTATAAATACAATACTAAAAATGATCAACATAACATGACGACGTGTTGCAAGTGAGTCTCATGCCCATACCTCAAAGGTCAAGGTCACATTTTGAGTTTGTTTAACAACACTTTCAGTCTGTTATAGATTTCGTGTCAGGCCTGTAACTTTGCCATGCATAGATGGATTTTGTTAATACTAGCTACAAATGACAAACATAACATGACGATGTGTCGCGCATTAAACCCAGAATCCCACTTCAAAGGTCAAGATCACAATTTAACTTTGGTTGATGACACTTTCAGTCTGATTGAGATTTCGTGTCCGGTCTGAGACTTTGTCACCCATGGATGAATTTCAAAAACACTTGGCTTAATTCATCAGCATGACATTACAAAGTGTCACGTGTAAAACCAACATGCGTACCTCAAAGGTCAAGGTCACACTGAGTTTGTTTGACAACACTTTCAGTCTGTGTGAGATTCCTTGACCGATCTATAACTTTGTCATCTGGTCTGTGACTTTGTCTTTAACTTGGCTCAATTTATCAAGATGACATGATGACGTGTCGTAAGTAAAACCTAGACACGGCCACACTTTGAGTATGTATGACAACACTTTGAATTTGTTTGAGATTTCAAGTCTGTCCTTTAACTTTATCATACATGGATGGATTTCAAAAACACTTGGTTCAATTTATCAATTGATCAACAATTGATCTGTAACTTACATTTTGGGATTTAAAATAGCTTGACACAAGTGATCAGCATGTCATGATAATGTTTCAACTGCATTTAACTGTTGAAATACCCAGACCATTACATCAGATGTCAAGGTCAAGGTTACACAAAGTTCAAGGTCATGCTTTAATGTAAAAAAAAACACATGAAATTGCATGTTTAGTCTGAAAGATTAGTCCATTACTATTGATATTCATGGATACATCGCTACCTATTATATCATATATTATTTTTTTTCACAGACCATTTTGGGGGTATGTGACACTTAACAGTGACATTTCTTGTTTTATTACTACATTTTACATAATCAATCGACCTTCGTCTGAAGAGAATTGTGAAAAAGTTTTAAAATAGTTTACCTCTGGTACTTGATCATCTAGGAGAACTATTGTCGATATTTCATAATCCCAAACCATTCTCAGAAAGTCCACAACTGTATTCTTTAAGGGTACTTGAGTAATTATCAATGTGTCGGCCTTGTTATGTGTCTATTATACATAAATTTCAAGATGATCAAATAGAAGTGATATATGTTATTTTTGAAAATGTTTGGGAAAAAGATGAAAATTATGTTTTATAAAATTACATATCTTTCAAATAAGGAACACATTACACACTTAACTAACAATTCGTTAATTTATTTGTTTTCATCAGGTAACATCAAAAGATTCAAATGATTAAAAAATATATTATCAACTCGGATTTAAATAAAATAATTATATACTTCAAATACATTAAACATGTAACCTCACGCGAGCTTAGACAAACTATTATCATAGTGTAACTCTACATGTAGTGTGATAGATTTTAAATTGGATTTATACGTCTTGTTTAGCCATTTTCAATATATATAAACTTTTCAGCCTGGATGTCATGGTTTTAACATATTTGGTAATATATATGTAACTCAATACACAACGTAAAATATATTTGAACTCCTTGAAACGTGTTTCTCTTTATCGACGCAATGTATATTAACAATATGATACCAGAATGTTCTTACCGATAGCACTGCTGCATTTATATAGTCACCGGCCACATGTGCTTCATCAGTTATAAGCACTGGTCTGTAAGCATCAGCTGCAATATATGGCATTGTCATCAGTAATCTTACAGTTTGATAATGTTCAAACCAACTGCAAACTCATCTGTTTCATACGGACAAGGATTTCAGCGTATTTTCACCAGGTACGGAATTTCAATCCTACACCCAAAGATCCCGTTCCTACACTCCGCGCGATGTGACGTAACGTCACATGATGTATTCATTCATAAATACATGACGATATGACGTATCCACTCAAAGTACTATGGTGTATTTGAGCTATTACAAAAATAGAAAGAATTAAATTCTTAAAAAAACAAACAAACACGAAACTAGGATGTTATGCAAGGAAAAGTATAGTTCATGGTGTTCTCAATTGCGGTGGACAAAGCTTCTTCACCGTCAAATGAGTTATGCCCCGGGACGGAATTATTCACCTGCTTCGACACACTATGGCAGATACGTATATTCTCCACATTCACTGATGATTGATAACAAAAGTATTTGATTATGAACATGTGACTGTAACATCAGCTATAGCAATAGTTAACTAACATTTCACGTTTATAGAAAATATGTAAAATGCGAAATACTTTAATAAAATATGACTTGATTTGTGGACATTGACAATATATATAATATAATACAATAAATGTTATGAACTGAAACAATACCATCATTAGTCTAGAATAAATGTGTTGGCAATGGCAACAGTTAATACTGGAACACTAGAAATGATTATAGGATACATGCAAATGTACTGTGCAATTTAAATACACATTTCAATAATGCATTTACGTGGTAATATCGCTGGGTTTCTGTTTTTTGCCATATTTTCGTATAATCTAGCGTCACCAAACTTGTCAATTTTTGCACTGGTTGCAATTAATGCATCGTCATCAGACTCATCTTCTACCAGTTGCTTATCATCATTGGATATTTTCTAAACGAAAACATAGATGGATTATGGTTAGTTTAGTAAACCAAATATACAGATGAATTTCTTTTCAAGTGATGTAAATCATGTGTGATCTTAATGCCATTGTAAAGCATTGTATATCCCTTTGATACATGCGTATACACCAATTTAGATAAATCCAGTAGCTACAATAAACAAATATAGAGGCAAGTCTTCTGTTTAAGCTCAACGCAACCATTTGAAAGAGGAAGTGCCTCCGTGGGCGGTGAAACATAATACTTGTTTCAGAATGAATTTTCCTCATTTTGTGATTTGAATGACATTATTGAATGTATTTGGAACATTTTGAAGGCCCTGCCTCGTTTGAATTGGGAATTTAGAAAAAATATGATTGCCTGGATGTTTGGGTTCTTAAGTCTACTTTCACTATGTCAACAGTGTACAAACTGAACAGAAAAAAATAGATACAACATGATCCCTTATTCTGTAATAATATTTTATCATAGCAAATGTCAGCCAGCAAATAATAAAATGTAAGCATATTTATTGGTATGACAGGCCTTTATAAATAGTCCATTCTCTATAGAAATATGATAAAAAATTAATAATGGTTTAACACCTATATGGCATATGCTGATTTATTCGAATATTTATTGCATCACATTTTGCTTAAACATGTGCTAGTGGATCCGAGTAGCTAAATTTCCTACCTGTTATAAAAAAACTCAGTAAACTGGACCTGCTATTGTCGTGAATTTATATGATTTTTAAGGTAATTCTAATGATATATTACAACAGCAGTAGTATGTGTTCAAATAGTTTGCTCAAAATCGCAGTGCTGCATAAACCGATGCCGGAGGGCTTTAAGGGTATGTCTTGTTTCATAGCTTTTAATGAACGGACTAGACACATCGATGCTACTAGTGATATATTGGCTGCATTGTTTGCTTTTAGGTGATCATTTTATCAGTTATTATTCAATTAAATGAAGTAACGGGATATTTATTAATTTATATGGACAAATTGACAAAACAATTAAACAGGTTGATAAACATACGTAACTATGTCGTCATGACATACGTGTTTACCGTAATCTTTATTCACTATATTAAAATAAACACATATTTAATATGACATACTAGTAATAATAATATGTGTTAGAAAGGTAAACACCTTGTATTGTGTCATCAGTATTGTATCGTTGGAGCCCGGTGCCTTTGTCTGCAGATGGTGCCACATTTCTTTATATTCATCTGATCTACAAACGGTCGCAATAGGGTTCAATGTTTCGAGTGCAGCTTCGTGTAGAAATACGTACTGTTGCTGGAATAGTAATAACCAGGTTTATAATCTACATTATGCAAATATATAGCTATATGATATTATACAGCTGTTCTGTAGATTTATGATAATGGTGTATTGAAAAAGCATAAGGACAGGTATATCTTTTGAGAGTTGTTTATGGGTTGCTTTGATTAATGAACTTGACACTTGTTTTAGTAGTTTCGTCTGTTAAAGTGAGGCAGCTTTAATTTATATATTTTTTACATCAACCTATTCTGCTTGGCTCCCAATATATGTCCAGTGCTCTTAATAAATTGAATGTATTTTCAGATATTTTTAGTTTAATAGATTAAATTGATAGTAGTTCTTTGTGTGAATGTGGATTATTAATTGATACATTAAGACGTAAAATCAGTAAAAAAATGACCAATAAGCGGTCCTCAGTTATAATGTAGACATCTGTTAATTATTTTAAATGTGTGTATTTTCGTATGTGTGTAAAGTGCCCAAAGTGAAATGTAAAACATGCATATATACAAGAGTAACAAAAGAAATTACGCTTGTCTGAACCATATGCAGCCTCTGATCTCTTAGTTCGGTCACACATGCGTGTACATTGACGAAGCCCTCTGCTTGTCCTTGGTCAAACAGATAGTCTAGCGCTATAAATGTTCCTGTTCTCCCGACTCCCGCACTGTAAGATAGTGTTATGTAAATACATATAAACACACAAACAGTGAATATAACAATCTAATATATAGCGAAGAAACGCTTGAATCATTAGAGATAATCGACAAAACATCAAAATAAAATTCAGTCCATTTCCCGGCAATTTCAGTTTAATACCATGTGGATTGTGCCTGTTGCTGTATTTATAAGATGTTTATCTGTAGAGTTCATGAGGTGTATTACGTTCTCAATCAAACACGACCTTCCCACGACATCCACCGCAAAGTCAAAGTAATGACGTTAATCTCACATTTAACTTTATCTCAATTAAAACTCAATAAAAAAATGCAATAACCAATACTACCGATATACCAATGATATCGCAAATTAAAAGAATCGAGTTGCATAAACCTGCCAATATGTTTACCGAAACCACTACACATAATCAACTACAGTCGTATGTATACACCCGTGCATTAATATTTGTTTCTATATTACCACACATGCTAACACTACCGGCAGTATAACAACGGTAACTACTACCAGATGTTCATTACTACCAATACCATAAGACTTACGCTGCTAAAATTGAACATACTCTACCAGTTTTTAACCATTTTTAGTTTACCTCGATTGTGTAACAAGTTTTAACAAGTGTATATGATTATTATGAAAAACGAAACATTATGTATTTGTGGGTGCCGGTGCTATGATTAAGTTGATAAATAGGAGGCCAGGTGTAAATGATTAGTATGAAAAACAAAACATTATATAGTTGTGGGTGTCGGTGATATGATAACGTCGATCAATAGGAAGCGACGTGTATCTGTTAAGAATAAAAAACAAAACATTATCTAGTTGTGAGTGCCGGTGATATGACAAGATCGGTCAATAGGAGGCGAGGTGTATATGATTAGCATGAAAAACAAAATATTATGTAGATTTTGTTGCCGGTGATATGATAAGATCTGTCAATAGGAGGCGACGTGTATATAATTAGTATGAAAAACAAAACAGTATGTAGGTGTGGGTGCCTGTGATATGATACGATCGGTCAATAGGTGGCGAGGTGTATAAGATAAGCATGAAAAACAAAACATTATGTAGTTTTGGGTGCCAATGACATGATGAGGTCGGTCCATAGGAGGCGACGTGTATTTGATTAGTATGAAAAACAAAGTATTATATAGCTGTGGGTGCCGGTGATATGATAAGATCGGTCAATAGGAGGCAAGATGTATATGGATAGCATGAAAACTAAAAACACTATGTAGTTGTCGTTGCCGATAATATGATAAGGTTGATCAATTGGAGGCGACGTGTATATGACTAGTATGAAGAACAAAACATTATGTAGTTGTGGGTGCCGGTGATATGATAAGGTCGATCAATAGGAGGCGACGTATATATGATTAGCATGAAAATAAAAACACTATATAGTTGTGAGTGCCTGTGATATGATGAGGTCGATCAATAGGAGGCGACGTGTATATGATTAGCATGAAAAGCAAAACATTATGTAGTTGTGGGTGCCGGTGATATGATAATTTCGATCAATAGGTGGCGAGGTGTATATGATTAGCATGAAAAACAAAACATTATGTAGTTTCGGGTGCCAATGATATGATAAGGTCGGTCCATAGGAGGCGAAGTGTATTTGATTAGTATGAAAAACAAAGTATTATATAGTTGTGGGTGCCGGTGATATGATAAGATCGGTCAATAGGAGGCAAGATGTATATGGATAGCATGAAAAACTAAAAACACTATGTAGTTGTCGTTGCCGATAATATGATAAGGTTGATCAATTGGAGGCGACGTGTATATGACTAGTATGAAGAACAAAACATTATGTAGTTGTGGGTGCCGGTGATATGATAAGGTCGATCAATAGGAGTCGACGTATATATGATTAGCATGAAATACAAAACACTATATAGTTGTGAGTGCCTGTGATATGATGAGGTCGATCAATAGGAGGCGACGTGTATATGATTAGCATGAAAAGCAAAACATTATGTAGTTGTCGGTGCCGGTGATATAATAATGTCGATCAATAGGAGGTGATGTGTATATGATTAGCATGAAAAACAAAACACTATGTAGTTGTGGGTGCCGGTGATATGATAAGGTCGATCAATAGGAGGCGACGTGTATATGATTAGCATGAAAAGCAAAACATTATGTAGTTGTGGGTGCCGGTGATATGATAATGTCGATTTATAGGAGGCAAGGTGTATATGATAAGCATGAAAAACAAAACATTATGTAGTTTTGGGTGCCGATGATATGATAAGGTTGGTCAATAAGGGGCGAGGTTTATATGATTGGTATAAAAACAAAACATTATGTAGTTATGGGTGCCGGTGTTATCATAATGTCGATCAATAGGAGGCAAGGTGTAAATGATTATTATGAAAAACACAACACTATGTAGTTGTCGGTGCCGATGATATGACATGTGGATGAAAAAGAGGCGAGGTGTATATGATTATTATTAAAAACAAAACATTATGCAGTTGTGGGTGCCGGTGATATGATTAGGCTGATCAATAGGAGGCGAGGTGTATCTGATTAGTATGAAAAACAAAACATTATATAGTTGTGGGTGCCGGTGATATGATAAAGTCGATCAATAGGAGGCGAGGTGTATATGATTTGCATGAAAAAACAAAACATTATCTAGTTTTGAGTGCCGGTGATATGATAAGATCGGTCAATACGAGGCCATGTGTATATGATTAGCATGAAAAACAAAACATTATCTAGTTTTGAGTGCCGGTGATATGATAAGATCGGTCAATACGAGGCCATGTGTATATGATTAGCATGAAAATCAAAACATTATGTAGTTTTTGTTGCCGGTGATATGATCAGACAGGTCAATATGTGGTGACGTGTATATGATTAGTATGAAAAACAAAACATTATGTAGGTGTGGGTGCCTGTGATATGATAAGGCTCGGTCAATAGGTGGCGAGGTGTATATGATTAGCATGAAAAACAAAACATTATGCAGTTTTGGGTGCCGATGATATGATAAGGTCGGTCCATAAGTTTTAACCAGTTCGACAAATCACGTTCGATATCTTCATGGGTAAAACCAGTACTAAGCATGTGCGGATGAAGTGTCTTTCTCACACCACATATAGCCGTGGCGTAGGATCGAACCTTCCGATCATGTATTCGTTGTTCTTCCACACGACCACTCGGTCCACTCTACTGATATATAACTATAACCTTGCTACCGACACTATAGTATCACCAATTTCATAATCAATAGAACTAGGACACAAATAATAACAACAGATAAAACTACCACAACAACCGCTAACACAACTTCTACCACTAACACCTCTACCATGAACATCAGTACTACAACCATCACTTCTTTTTTTCCAAACAGTTGACCAGTTAATTTTTGTCGCATTTTTGTAAGTTGATACTTAATATCAGGTCAGCTAGTGTATGTAAGAAATATATCGAACACACATAGTTAATCTAGTATATACATTAATTGCGCATGCATGTACCTGCAATGCACCATCCATGGAGTGACATTAGCCTTTGCGCTGTATTTCACTTTCCTCCATAACTGTACAAGAGAGATGCATGTATCGGGAACATCCTTGTCTGGCCATGCTGTGAAGTGGTATTGCGTTATTGTCCTAGATGTTCTTGAGCCAGACTGTATGAATCAAAACATTAATACAAATTTATTTAGGACATTATAACACATGTTTAAGTGTTTCAGGGTATACTACAGTTTCAGTTGCCGGTGATATGATTAAGTCAGGCAACAGAAGGTGATGCGTATAATAAAGGCATGAAAACAAAACAGTATATAGTTGTAGATGTCGGTGGTATGATAAGATCGGACAATAAGAGGCGAGGCGTATATGATTAGCATGAAAAACAAAACATTACGTAGCTGTGGGTGCCGGTGATATGATACGGTCGGTCAATAGGAGGCGAGGTCTATATGATTAGCATGAAAAACAAAACATTAAGTAGTTGTGGGTGTCGGTGATATGATAAGGCCGGTAATATGATAAGGGCGGCCAATAGGGGACGAGGTGTATATGATTAGCATGAAAAACAAAACATTATGTAGTTGTGGGTGTCGGTGATATGATAAGGTCGGTAAATAATAGGCGTGGTGTATATGATTAGCATGCAAATCAAAGCATTATGTAGTTTTTGGTGCCGGTGATATGATAAGGTCGGTCAATATGAGGTGAGGTGTATATGATTAGCATGCAAATCAAAACATTATGTAGTTGTGGGTGCCGGTGATATGAAAAGGTCGGTCAATAGGAGGCGAGGTGTATATGATTAGCATGCAAATCAAAACATTATGTAGTTTTTGGTGCCGGTGATATGATTAGATCGATCAATAAGAGGCGAGGTGTAATGATTAGCATGAAAAGCAAAACATTATGTAGTTGTGGGTGCCGGTGATATGATAAGGTCTGTCAATAGGAGGCGAGGTGTATATGATTAGCATGAAAATCAAAACATTATTTAGTTTTTGGTGCCGGTGATATGATAAGGTCGGTCAATAGGAAGTGAGGTGTATATGATTAGTATGAAAATCAAAACATTATGTAGTTTTGGGTGCCGGTGATATGATAAGGTCGATCAATAGGAGGCGAGGTGTATATGATTAACATGGAAATCAAAACATTATGTAGATTGTCAGTGCCGATAATATGATAAGGTCGGTAAATAGGAAGCGAGGTGTATATGATTAGCATGAAAAAAAAACTATTATGTAGTTGTGGGTGCCGGTGATATGATAAGGTCGGTCAGGAGGTGGTGAGGAGTATATGATTAGCAGAAAAAACAAAACATTATGTAGTTGTGGGTGCCGGTGATATGATGAGGTCGATCAATAGGAGGCAAGTTGTATACGGTTAGCATGAAAACCAAAACATTATGTAGTTGTCAGTGCCGATGATATGATAAGGTCGGTCAATAGGAGGCGAGGTATATACGATTAGTATGGAAATCAAAACATTATGTAGTTTTGGATGCTGGTGATATGATAAGGTCGGGCAATAGGAGGCGATGTATACGATTAGCACGAAACAAAAAAAATAATGTAGTTGTGGGTGCCGGTGATATGATAAGGTCGGTCAATAGGAGGCAAAGTGTATATGATTAGCTTGGAAAACAAAACACTATGTAGATGTCGGTGCCGGTGATATGACAAGTTCGAACAATAGGAGGCGAGGTATATATGATTAGCATGAAAAAGAAAACATTATGTAGTTTTGGGTGCCGGTGATATGATAAAGTCGGTCAATATGAGGCGAGGGGTATACGATTAGCATGAAAAATAAAACACTATATAGTTGTCGGTGCCAGTGATATGATAAGGTCGGGCAATAAGAAGCGAAGGGTATACCATTAGCATGAAAAACAAAACATTATGTAGTTGTGAGTGCCGGTGATATGATAAGGTCGGGCAATAGGAGGCGAGGTGCATATGATTAGCATGAAAAACAAAAAAATATGTAGTTGTGGGTTCCGATGATATGATAAGGTCTGTCAATAAGAGGCGAGGTGTATATGATTGGTATGAAAATCAAAACATTATGTAGTTATGGGTGCCGGTGATATGAAAAGGTCGGTCAATAGGAGAAGAGGTATATAAGATTAGCATGAAAATCAAAACGTTATGTAGTTATGGTTGCCGGTGATATGATTAGGTCTATCAATAAGAGGCGAGGTGTATATGATTAGTATGAAAATCAAAACACTATGTAGTTTTGGGAGCCGGTGATATGATAAGGTCGGTCAATAGAAGGCGAGGTGTATATAATTAGTATAAAAAACAAAACATTATGTAGTTGTGAGTGCCGGTGATATGATAATGTCGGTCAATAGGAGGCGAGGTGTATATGATTAGCATGAAAAAAACAGAACATTATGTTGTTGCGGGTGCCGGTAATATGATAAGGTCGGTCAATAGGTTGCGACGTCTATACGATTAGCATGCAAATTAAAACATTATTTAGTTTTAGGTGCCGGTGATATGATAAGGTCAATCAATAGGAGGCGAGGAGTATATGATTAACATGAAAATCAAAACATTATATAGTATTAGGAGCTGGTGATATGACAAGGTCGATCAATATGAGTCGAGGTGTATATGATTAGTAAAAAAAACAAAACATTTAGTAGTTTTGGGTGCCTGTGATTTGATAAGGTCGGTCAATAGGAGGCGAGGTGTATATGATTAGTATGAAAAACAAAACATTATGTAGTTTTGGGTGTCGGTGATATGATAAGGTCGTTCAATAGGAGACAAGGTGTATATGATTAGCATGAAAAACAAAACACTATGTAGTTGTCGGTGCCTGTGATATGATAAGGTCTGTCAATAGGAGGCGAGATGTATATGATTAGTATGAAACAACAAAAAATATATAGTGTTGGGAGCCGGTGATATGATAAGGTCGGTCAATAGGAGGCGAGGTGCTTATGATAAGAATGAAAAACAAAACACTATGTAGATGTGAGTGCCGGTGATATGATAAGGACGGTCAATAGGAGGCGAGGTTTATAGGATTAGCATGAAAAACAAAAAACTATCTAGTTGTCGGTGCCGGTGATATGATAAGGTCGGTCAATAAGGGGCGATTTCTATATGATTAGTATGAAAAACAAAATATTATGTAGTTATGGGTGCTGGTGATATGATAAGGTCGGTCAATATATGGCGAGGTATATAAGATTAGTATGAACAGCAAAACATTATGTAGTTGGTGGTGCCCTTGATATGATAAGGTCGATCAATAACAGGCGAGGTGTATATGATTAGCATGAAAAACAAAACACTATGTAGTTGTCGGTGCCGGTGATATGATAAGGTCGGTCAATAAGGGGCGATTTCTATATAATTAGTATGAAAAACAAAATATTATGTAGTTATGGGTGCTGGTGATATGATAAGGTCGGTCAATATATGGCGAGGTATATAAGATTAGTATGAACAGCAAAACATTATGTAGTTGGTGGTGCCCTTGATATGATAAGGTCGATCAATAACAGGCGAGGTGTATATGATTAGCATGAAAAACAAAACACTATGTAGTTGTCGGTGCCGGTGATATGATAAGGTCGGTCAATAAGGGGCGAGGTGTATATTGTTAGTATGAAAACAAAACATTATGTAGTTGTGGGTGTCGGTGATATGATAAGGTTGATCAATAAGAGGAGAGCTGTATATGATTAGCATGAAAAACAAAACACTATGTAGTTGTGGGTGCCGGTGTTATGATCAGGTCGATCAGTAGTAGGCGAGGTGTATATGATTATCATGAAAAACAAAACATTATGTAGTTGTGAATACCGGTGATATGGTAATGTCGGTCAATAGGAGGCGAGGTGTATATGATTAGCATGAAAAACAAAACATTATGTAGTTTTTGTTGCCGGCAATATGAAAAGACCGGTCAATATGAGGCGACGTGTATATGATTAGTATGAAAAACCAAACATTATGTAGGTGTGTGTGCCGGTGATATGATAAGGTCGGTCAATAGGTGGCGAGGTGTATATGATTAACATGAAAAAAAAACACTATGTAATTGAGAGTGGCGGTGATATGATAAGGACGGTCAATAGGATGCGAGGTTTATATGATTAGTATGAAAAACAAAACATTATGTAATTGTGGATGCCAGTGATATGATCAGGTCGGTCAATAGGAGGCAAGATGTATATTATTAGCATGAAAAACAAAACACTATGTAGTTAACGGTGTCGATGATATGATAAGGTTGGTCAATAAGGGGCGAGGTTTATATGGTTAGTATGAAAAACTAAACATTATGTAGATATGGGTGTCGGTGATATGATAAGATCGGGCAATAGGAGGCGAGGTGTATATGATTAGTATGAAAAAATAAATTATTTTGTAGTTGTGGGTGCCGGTGTTATCATAAGGTCGATCAATAGGAGGCGAAGTGTAAATGATTAGCATGAAAAACAAAACACTATGTCGTTGTCGGTGCCGGTGATATGACAAGATCGAGCAATAGGAGGCGAGGTGTATATGATTATTATGAAAAAAAAACAACATTATGTTTTTGTGGATGCCAGTGATATGATAAGGTCGGTCAATAGGAGGCGAGGTGTATATGACAAGCATTAAAAACAAGCACTATGTAGTTGTCGGTGCCGTGATATGAGAAGTTCGAACAATGGGAGGCGAGGTATATATGATTAGCATAAAAAAGAAACATTATGTAGCTGTGGGTGCCGGTGATATGGTAAGGTCTGTCAATATGAGGCGAGGTGTATATGATTAGAATGAAAGCAACACATTATGTAGTTGTGGGTGCCGGTGATATGATAAGGTCGGTCAATAGGAGGCGACGTATATATGACTGGTATGAAAAACAAAACATTATGTTGTTGTGGGTGCCAGTGATATGATAAGTTCGATCAATAGTAGGTGAGGTGTATATGATTAGCATAAAAAACACAACACTATGTAGTTGTGAGTGCCGGTGATATGATAAGGTCGATCAATAGGAGGCGAGGTGTATATGATTAGCATGAAAAACACAACACTATGATGTTGTGGGTGCCGGTGATATGATAAAGTCGACCAATAGGAGGCGAGGTGTATATGATTAGCATGAAAAACAAAATATTATGTAGTTTTTATTTCCGGTGATATGATAAAACCGGTCAATAGGAGACGACGTGTATATGATTAGTATGAAAAACAAAACATTGTGTAGGTGTGGGTGACTGTGATATGATAAGGTCGGTCAATAGGTGGCGAGGTGTATGTGATTAGTATGAAAAACAAAACACTATGTAGTTGTGGGTGCCGGTGATATGATAAGGTCGATCAATAAAAGGCGAGGTGTATATGATTATTATGAAAAACAAAACATTATGTAGTTGTGGGTGCCGGTGATATGATTAGGTCGATCAATAGGAGGTGAAGGTGTATATTATTAGTACGAAAAATAAAACATTATATAGTTGTGGGTGCCTGAGATATGATAAAGTCTATCAATAGGAGGCGATGTGTATATGATTAGCTTGAAAAACAAAATATTATCTAGTTGTTTGTGCCGGTGATATGATAAGACCAGCCAATAGGAGGTGAGGTGTATATGATTAGCATGAAAAAAAAATATAATGTAGTTTTTGTTGCCGGTGATATGATAAAACCGGTCAATAGGAGGCGACGTTTCTATGTTTAGTTTGAATAACAAAACATATTGTAGGCGTGGGCGCCTGTGATATGAAAAGGTCGGTCAATAGGTGGCGAGGTGTATATGATTAGCATGAAAAATGAAACATTATGTTGTTGTTAGTGCCGGTGATATGATAAGTTTTTGTCAATAGGAAGTGAGGTGTATATGATTAACATGAAAAACAAAACATTATGTAATTTTTGTTGCCGGTGATATGATAAGATCGGTCAATAGGAGGCGACGTGTATATGATTAGTATGAAAAACAAAACATTATGTAAGTGTTTGTTTCGGTGATATGTTAAGGTCTATCAATAGGTGGCGAGATGTATATGAATAGCACGAAAAAAAAACACTATGTAGTTGTGAGTGCCGGTAATATGATAAGGTCGGTCAATATGGGGTGAGGTTTATATGATTAGTATGAAAAATAAAACATTATGTAGTTGTGGGTGCCGGTGATATGAAAAGGTCGGTCAATAGGAGGCGAGGTGTATATGATTAGCATGCAAATCAAAAGATTATGTAGTTTTTGGTGCCGTTGATATGATAAGGTTTTGTCAATAGGAAGCGAGGTGTATATGATTAGCATGAAAAAAAAAACAGTATGTAGTTGTTAGTGCCGGTGATATGATAAGGTCGGTCAATAGGAGGCGAGGAGTATATGATTAGCATGAAATAAAACACGTTATGTAGTTTTTGTTGCCGGTGATATGATAAGACCGGTCATTAGGAGGCGACGTGTATATGATTAGCATGAAAAACAAAACACTATGTAGTTGTGGGTGCCGGTGATATGATAATGTCGATCAATAGGAGGCGATTTCTATATGATAAGCATGAAAAACAAAACACTATGTAGTTGTGGGTGCCGGTGATATGATAAAATCGATCAATAAGAGGCGAGGTGTATATGAATCTTATGACAAATCAAACATTATGTAGTTGTGGGTGCCGGTGATATGATTAGGTCGATCAATAGGAGGCGATGTGTACATGTATATGATTAGTATGAAAAACAAAACATTATATAGTTGTGGGTGCCGGTGATATGGTAAGGTCGATCAATAGGAGGCAAAGTGTATATGATTAGCATGGAAAACAAAACATTATGTAGTTTTTGTTGCCGGTGATATGATTAGACCGGTCAATAGGAGGCGACGTGTATATGATTAGTTTGAATAACAAAACCTAATGTAGGCGTGGGTGTCTGTGATATGAAATGGTCGGTCAATAGGTGGCGCGGTGTATATGATTAGAATGAAAAACAAAACATTATGTAGTTTTGGGTGCCGATGATATGATAAGGTCAGTCCATAGGAGGCGACGTGTATATGATTACTTTGAAAAACAAAACATTATGTAGTAGTGGGTGCCGGTGATATGATTACGTCGATAAATAGGAGGCGAGGTGTATATGATTATCATGAAAAAATAAAACATTATGTAGTTTTTAGTGCCGGTGATATGATTAAGTTTTGTCAATAGGAAGCGAGGTGTATATGATTAGCATGAAAAACAAAACATTATGTAGTTTTTGTTGCCGGTGATATGATAAGATCGGTCAATAGGAGGCGACGTGTATATGATTAGTATGAAAAACAAAACATTATGTAAGTGTTGGTCTCGGTGATATGATAATGTCAGTCAATAGGTGGCGAGATGTATATGATTAGCACGAAACAAAAAACACTATGTAGTTGTGAGTGCCGGTGATATGATAAGGTAGGTCAATAGGGGGTGAGGTTTATATGATTAGTATGAAAAACAAAACATTATGTAGTTATGGGTGCCGGTGATATGATAAGGTCGGTCAATAGGTGGCAAGAAGTATATGATTTGTATGACAAAACAAAACATTATGTAGTTATGGGTGCCGGTGATATGATAAGGTCGATCAAAAGGAGACGAGGTGTATATGATTAGCATGAAAAAGAAAACATTATGCAGTTGCAGGTGCCGGTTATATGATAAGGATCGATCAATAAGAGGCTAGGTGTGTATGATTAGTATGGAAAACAAAGCACTATTTAATTGTGGGTGCCGGTGATATGATAATGTCGATCAACAGGAGGCGAGGTGTGTATGATTAGCATGAAAAACAAAACACTATGTAGTTGTGGGTTCCGGTGATATGATAAAGTCGACCAATAAGAGACGAGGTGTATATGATTATTATGAAAAACAAAACATTATGTAGTTGTGGGTGCCGGCGATATATTAAGGTCGATCAATAGGAGACGAGGTGTATATAATTAGCATGAAAAACAAACCACTATGTAGTTGTGGGTACCGGTGATATGATATGGTCGATCAATTAGAGACGAGGTGTATATGATTAGCATGAAAAACAAAACACTATGTAGCTTGTGGGTGCCGGTGATATGATAATGTCGATCAATAGGTGGCGAGGTGTATATGACTAGCCTGAAAAACAAAACACTATGTAGTTGTGAGTGCCGGTGATATTATAAGGGCGATCAATAAGAGGCCAAGTGTATATGATTAGCATGAAAAACAAAACATAATGTAATTGTGGGTGCCGGTGATATGATAAGGTCGGTCAATAGGATGCAAAGTGTATATGATTAGTATGAAAACAAAACATTATGTAGTTGCGGGTGCCGGTGATATGATAAGATCAGTCAATAGGAGGCGACGTGTATATGACTAGTATGAAAAACAAAACACTATGTAGTTTTGGGTGCCGGTGATATGATAATGTCGATCAATAGGAGACGAGGTGTATATGATTAGCATGAAAAACAAAACACTATCTAGTTGTGGGTGCCGGTGATATGATCAGGTCGATCAATAAGAGGCTAGATGTATATGTTAAGCATGGAAAACAAAACACTATGTAGTTGTGGGTGCCGGTGATATGATAATGTTGATCAATGGGAGGCGAAATGTATGTGATTAGCATGAAAAACAAAACACTATGTAGTTGTTGGTGCCGGTGATATGATAAAGTCGATCAATAAGAGGCGAGGTGTATATGATTATTATGAAAAACAAAACATAGTGTAGTTGTGGGTGCCGGCGATATGATAAAGTCGATCAATAGGAGACGAGGTGTATATGATTAGCATGAAAAAGAAAACACTATGTAGTTGTGGGTGCCGGTGATATGATAATGTCGATCAATAAGAGACGAGGTGTATATGATTAGCATGAGAAACGAAACACTATGTAGTTGTTGGTGCCGGTGATATGATAAGGTCGATCAATAAGAGGCGAGGTGTATATGATTAGCATTAAAATCAAAACACAATGTAGTTATGGGTGCCGGTGATATGATAATGTCGATCAATTGGAGGCGAAGTGTATACGATAAGCATGAACAACAAACACTATGTAGTTGTGGGTGCCGGTGATATGATAATGGCGATCAATAGGAGGCGAAGTGTAAGATTAGCATGAAAAACAAAACACTTTGTAGTTGTGGGTGCCGGTGATATGATAAGGTATATCATTAAGAGGCGACGTGTATATGATAAGTATGAATAACAAAACATTATGTAGGTGTGGGTGCCTGTGATATGATAAGGTCGGTCAATAGGTGGTGAGGTGTATATGATTAGCATGAAAAACAAAACATTATGTAGTTTTGGGTGCCGATGATATGTTAAGGTCGGTCCATAGGAGGCGAGGTGTATATGATTAGTATGAAAATCAAAACATTATGTAATTGTGGGTGCCGGTGATATGATTACGTCGATCAATAGGAGGCTAGGTGTATATGATTATCATGGAAAACAAAACATTATGTAGTTGTTAGTGCCGGTGATATGATAATGTCGGTCAATAGGAAGCGAGGTGTATATGATTAGCCTGAAAAACAAAACATTATGTAGTTTTTGTTGCCGGTGATATGATATGACCGGTCAATAGGTGGCGACGTGTATATGATTAGTATGAAGAAAAAAAAACATTATGTAGTTGTGAGTGCCGGTGATATGATAAAGTCGGTCAATACGAGGCGAGGTGTATATGGTAAGCATGAAAAACAAAACACTATGTAGTTGTGAGTGCCGGTGATATAATAAGGTCGATCGATAGGAGGTTAGGTGTATATGATTAGCATGAAAAACAAAACATAATGTAGCTGTGAGTGCCGGTGATATGATAAGGTCGGAGAATTGAAGGCGAGGTGTATATGATTATTATGGGAAAAAAACATTATGTATTTGTGGGTGCCGGTGATATGATAAAGTCGATCAATTGGAGGCGAGGTGTATATGATTAGTATGAAAAACAAAACATTATGTAGTTGAGAGTGCCGGTGATATGATAAAGTCTATCAATTGGAGACGACGTGTATATGATTAGCATGAAAAACAAAACATTATGTAGTTTTAAGTGCGATGATATGATAAGGTCGGTTAATAGGAGGCGACGTATATATGATTAGTATGAAAAACAAAACATTATGTAGGTGTAGGTGCCGGTGATAGGATAAGGTCGATTCAACAGGAGGCGAGGTGTATATGATTAGCTTGAAAAACAAAACATTATGTAGTTGTGGGTGCCGGTGATATGATAAGTTCGGTCAATAAGGGACAAGGTGTATATGATTAGCATGAAAAACAAAAAAATATGTAGTTGTGGGTTCCGGTGATATGATAAGTTTGGTCAAAAATATATGCCAATGTATAATGTCGTTTTATTTTAACAACAGTACAAAGTATCAGCGGAAACATATTTAAAATCTAAAATGGTTCAATCAAAGAATACTAAAGTGTCTAAATATTTAATGAATTTAGAAATATCAAGCGATATACTCTTAGTAATTTATAATTATTACTTGGTCCTACCAGTTGGCATGACAATGTTCGAATGGTATATTCCGAATATATTTCCTCAGAAACGGTTTTCACAAAGAATTTGCCGAAGCGTTTCTCGTCCTCTTCTGGCCAGTACTGGACACATTTAATCTAGATAATTTAGTATAAAACATATTGTTTTACATAACCAATGCAGCATTTCTGTGGGTTTTCTCTTGTATATCTAATTTAAAGTAGGAGTTTAAACTGTTAAATATTATAAATCAATCGTAACAAGGAACTATTCAAGTTCTTTGGATAAAATAAGTATTAAGCCTTTAGTTATATAACCTTCTTTTGAATACATATGCTTTATCTAAGCAATTAATCATGACACGTTTTCAAGAACTTTTACATGGGAATAGTTTTATAAATTAGCAGTTTATTCAATTGGCTTGTATAACAAAAAAAAATGAATTATTATTACAGATTATGGTTTCGTTGTTTGTTTCGCATTCTTAAGCTATTGATACCCTTGTTTTTTGAAACAGTGTTTTGTGAAATAAAAGTGTTTATTGATAAAATACAACTGCAGTTGAATTTTTCAAATGAATAAAAAATCAACAAAGAATGCTTCCGAAACCAAATGTGCAATATTCATGTGTAAAGTATCCTGAAGTTCTTATGTTGGAGACTGACATCCCTTAGAAAATATATTATAAATACTATAATCAATATCCGAGTTTCTTGATTGATAACCTTGTTCAATTCTGTTTTCTCCCTGACTCAATTTTGATTTCAATTTATGATGTAGGTGATTTACATGACTATCGATGTGCCCACGGTATTTCCTTTGATGTATATTTTATGCTTATAGTGATATGTAATGAACTTATAGATGCTAAAACATTTAAAGGCATAACACTGACAATGTGGTTTCATAACACGCGTTATACCATAAAAACAAAGATTATAGTTTTTAAGTAAACATAATATTTAAGCACTAGATATAATAGATGATATTATAACACACATACACGCTTATTTTCGAGACAATTTGTCAACATCACCACAGTTGCTATATCATTTGTCCATATCATCCTCCATGTGTCTTCTAGTGTGGTTTCCATTGGACCTGAAAGTAAATTGAATGCCACATAAATCTAATTTAGTGAACCTCTTAAAAAAGTTATATACAAGAATGGAATGAAAAGAACACATCGGCCAGACATAAGGTCAAGTTTATTCAAAACAAAATAATTATACATTTAAGTGTAATGAGTGTATTTTATCTATTTTTCCCTTCATGAAATTGTATATACAATACCTCATATTAATATACTTATTTTTTCTATTTTTAATACATTAATGTATTATGCATAACAGTACAATTTACTTATTCATAAAAAGAATAACATTGTCAAATGAAGTTTGAAAATGTTTGTTTTGCCAGGTATATACTTTTCTAATGAAAATTAGGAATTGTACTCTACCTTGAGATGCAATATATGCTTTTTGTTTCGTATATCCCTGAAATTTAAATTAATTTATATTTTAACCATTAAAATTTGTTTTCAATATACTAGTATTATTATCTTTTTAGTATGAATCATTTTTGTAATTAAACCTATAAGAAAATAGCATTAATTTAATAAGGATGACAAAGTGTTTGTTGCAAGTAAAGAGTAAATGATAAATAATGATACATGTAAGTTGAACATATCAAAAATTTGAGCCATACAACATTTTCTAATATGACACTTACCCGAATATAGCTTGCATTTATGAAATCCGACTTGAAATTACCAGGTTGAAGTGGCAGTTTTACACGGTTCTTGTCATCTGTAATGTAATAAAACACATTAAATTTCATCACTGCTAAATTGTTAAAAAACATAAAAGGACTATTAGGCCGTGAGCTAAACAAAAAATTGGTACCATTTTTCTGGCAAATTCCCCCTATGATTTTTTGAAAGATATATATCTCTACACCAAAAAAAATCTGGGGGGCCATATCTCGGGCACAGCTTAATGTCTGAAAATGAGCAATTCCAAAATGGCTTCCAAAATGGCGCCAATTTCTTAAAAAATGTCATTATCTATGATATACACCCGATTTTCAAATTTTAACTGCATATATGTATGTGTTTTAAGTTACTTATCACATTAATGTATGAAAATTGTAATGTTCTTCATTAAAACACACTCTGTTGAAAAATAAATGGATTTTTGTTAATAAAAACTAAAAACATCAACACCAAGAACACATTTTTGCATTAAAATTGTATAAATTTTTTGTTTTTTATATGTTAGATGGTATATGTCCTAATATTTTAATCAGATATGATATAAGGTTTAAAAAAACTATAGATTTTATCAAAATTAGGTGTTAAACTCTCGTTCTTTTGTGAATTACAGCAAAATCAACGTGGGTGGGGTAAATCGCACAATATTTACACAATTTGACAATAAGTCATAATTTATATACATATATTGGTTAATCATGTTTAACATTTATTTCTAACTAAATTAATTCATGAACACTAAAAATTGATGAAAATACAAACTTGAAATATTTATACATTTGTTTTAAACAAGAAGCCCATGTAAGTTGATCACCTGAGTAAAGGATTGACCCCTGTGGGAGCCATAAATTTGACAAAAGGAGTCCAGACTGATCAAATTTTATACAGGGCTACCAGACAATACTAAATGTAAAATATTAATTCCATACATTGTGCTTATTAACACTTTGTAAAAGTTAACCTTTGTGGAAGCCCTTTATTTCACCTCAGCAACCCAGTTTGAACAATTTTGATAAAGAACTATCAACCAATTGACATACAACATATCACTTGCAGAAGATTTAAAAAAGCTATATTTACCTATAGCATTCTCATATACTATAGAAGTGTTTTTAATACAAGGCCTCGGTAGACCCCAGACCATTTATTAGAATAAACAAAACTCTATCATAGGGTTTTCTATAGGAAATAGGAAAACATTTGACCTACATTCTTGAGTTGAAGCTTTTTGAAGATTCACATTTTCATTTTTCCTAATCGAAGTGGTAGTCTAGTAATAGAGCTTCTGCCTCGCATGTGGTAGGTCATGGGATCGATCCCCAGTCGGGTCACACAAAAGATTTAAAATGTTACTAGAATCTTCCTCACTTGGTGCTCATCACTTAGAGAATAAGTCTGGTCGACCTGTTGTCAGTATCATGTGACTGAGTGGGTATCATACCATATATGTCTGTGACATGATATTTCAGTGTGACAACGCTTAGAATATTGTCTGATTCGAGTAGACACCATCTCGATATGACTGAAACAATTTTGAAAGGGACACTTAACACCATACAACATTAATCCATTCTCTTCTACCCCTGCTGGTCCCTTATTGATATTTATTCCTCTTTAAAGGACCCAGTCTCAACCATTATGACTTATTAATGCTCAGGATCTGAAATGATACTTTTGAAAATCCACAATTCCATCCCTTTTTAGACCCCTGCTGAAACTTTATGGAGATCATAAAATCAATGTTAAAGTACCCAGTTCCAACTGTTATTACTAAACAATAGAGTTCTCAAGATGAATAAGATATAAATCCAAAAATAGATCAGAAAAACATTCAACTCCATGGGTATCTAACTAACATGGCAAAATATCAACACTTTCGTTGGTTATATTTTGCTGAATGCAAGCCAATCCCTGGTCTGTATTTGATTGCCTATGCTATTTAAAGAAATACACTCCTTATAGCAGGGTGAAGATATATGCACCTAATCCCTTAACTACAGTGTGTATATTCTAATAAAACCAAACCTCCATAGCAGAATAGGGGTTAAAGGACACAGTCGCCCTAATTGTTATGATTAAACAATGATTCAGCTCTTAAGATGATCAAAATAATTCCCTTTTCTGGGGCCCAAATGAATCCTAACCCTTTCATTTGAACAAACTTGAAACCCCTCTTCATAGGGATATCTATACTGAATAAAAACGAATTTGGCTGGTCGGTTATTGAGACTTTATTAAATTAAGATTTCTCGTGGCCAGGGGCTATGATCATAGCATAAATAGACCTGAGAGATACTTATTGCAAAAATCAAAGCCAGGTATTACACTTTCCAAGAAGAATATTGTTGAAATTTTGAATAAGAAAACAAATGATAAGTCTCTGGGACGGGTCCAGTCATGGCACCAGGGTCTTGATTTGAACAAACATCGCGTAAGAATGCTTCACTTAAAATTTGGTGAAAACCTATCGCGCAGTATCTGAGAAGTGATTTATAGAAATTGTTGACAGACATTCGAGCTAATAGGTATTTAAGTGATCATCAGCCATATAAAAGCATCTTTTAAGTAATTAGAAACAGCTGCATATTTTTTTCATCTGTTTTTCAACTGTCAAAAAAAACTTATCCTACCTAAACCATAGGCATTTAAATACCCATTCGGACAGACAGACAGATGTATGGACGAAAAGCGATCCTACTACATGTAGCTAATTTAAGACTTATCCATGTTGATCTTGAAGCACAGCTCATTCAAAAGGATGACAATTTAGACCAAGAAATATACTTGAGAATAAATTGTTGTGCTCTTTTATCAACAGCTTCAGCAATATCTACTGCCATTGTAATAATCTTTGAAGTGATAAGGAAAGGGCAGAGAATGCTTTATATATGCTTTAACATATCAAGAATACAATCTTTTGAATGAAAATCCATATGATTTGTTTTACGACATATTGCGAAGGAAACACCTAAATATATTCGGTAGCGTTCAGAAAACAAATTAAAATATTTTGTAAAGAATGCATTCTCGAGGTTGATAACCAGTTATTTGGATACATGGTTTTGGTAGCATCTAGCTGACATTTGCTTGTGAAGGAAGTACTTCAAAATCCACCAGGACCATTAACCTTGGCATTGGCTAACTGTCATGGTATCCTCAAGAAAACAAATAAATCTGCACTTTCAAGGAACATGTCCAATAGACCAGTATATGTTAGTGATGCTATGATGATTGTCAACAAAGTAAGTGTTTAGAACCTAACGTTTGGAAATCTGTACAAAAACACATTTGATACTGCAATGCAAGAATAGCTTTAGAATTATTGTGGTATTTGATGTAAACTATAATGCAGAGATGAATAATAGAAGCTTGGGAAGTCGATTGTGAATCTGTAATATCAATAGAGGGCAATCAATTCAGCAATAGAGATGCCTCTAAGGTTTTCCAGAAGGCAAGACAGCATTAACCAATTTTCGTGTTGATACTTGGAAGGTCCCGTAGTACCTTGCCGTTCTAGGTGACAAAGAGATGTTTGCAACATCAGAAAACAAATGTTATAAACTAACGCATGATACTGTTTGTCATGTAGAAGAACCAGCATCTTCACACGAAAAACTGAAACTCGCACGCTGCTAAATGCTGCTACATGCCAGTCAACACTTTAACTCTATTGCCATTGAATCAGATGTGTTTATGCTATGTCTGGCACTTTACAGGGAGATCGAGCATATATTTATTAGATGTAGGACCAAGAATACACAGCGATACAGAGATATATGGAAACTCTCTTAGTGATAATGGAAGTTTTTCAAGCATTTACCAGATGTGACCCAGTGTGTGCCTTCAATGGTCATGGAAAGGTGTCTGCAATTAGATTTGTTATGAAGTCCAGTGTATTCCAATCAGCTATGTTTAAAGTTGAAGAATGGATTGTACTACTTTGCGAACTGATTGCATCTCACCAAGACTTCAAATGTAGGATATTTGCTGCAAAGGCTACTGATACTAAAGTGAATAGTTTGTGCAACAAGATGTTTCGGATTTAATATCTTGGTGTTGAATCAGGAAAACTTCCACCCTGTGAAGGCACATTATATCTCCACTCATTGCCAGCAAATTACAGACATCTGGCGAAGAAGCCTAATAAACTTTACTGAAATTCAAGTCCAAAAGATCACGGATGGTTCATGGAAGATGGTTAGTTGGAAGCTAAATGGATGAAGTGATATTCTGCTACACAGGTTGTTATAGAATTCATGTCTCCTGCAAGTACGCTAGATAATGTAAATTACCAACATGTCATTGTCTGTTAAATGCACTAAAATGCTCATCCGTCTGCAAAAGTCGAGTAAGAGTTTTGATACGGAACATAGAGAAAGCTTTGATGGAGAGAATGGCAGTAATGATGACATGTACACTATCCAACTACTTCTTGTAACAACGGAAATGTACAGAATGGACTAAAAACACATAGTGTTTTATTACAGTATAAGATTATGTTACTTTAGAGTTCAAAATTGCTTGAAACAGAAGTTTATGTTGTGTAAAATTTTCCTAAAAACACATTCCATATTTTGCGAGTGTACCTATATGTATCGTCATTCTAATTATGTTACATGGAAGTCATTAGCAGGCTTGTATGATTAAAATTACAGTTCATATGATCATATGATTTAAACTTGATTATTATATTTTAAAAAAATGAATACATACTACTTATAAATGATACTTTTTACTTTTTTGTAACATATATTATGTTATATAAAGTTATAAAAAAATGTTTGTATTGTACTAACATGTGTCCACTGAACATTTATAAAAGCATCAGGGCGAGACGATACCATGTGGGTGTTAATATGAATCAAAGCCTGCAGGAATTTGATCTGATCCAATTTAAACTTGATAATTATATTTAAAAAAGAAAATGAATAAATACTACTTGTAAATGTTACATTTCACATTTTTGTAACGTATTTTATGTTATATAAAGTTATGAAATTGTGTTTATATTGTACTAACATGTGTCAACAGAACATTATATAAAAACATTAGAACGAGATGAAACCATATTGGTGCTAATAATAATCAAAGCCTGCAGGAATTTGATATGGTCAAATTTAAACTTGATAATTAAATTTTAAAGAAATGAATAAATACTACTTGTTAACGCTACATTTCACATTTTTGTAACGTATTTTATGTTATATAAAGTTATAAAAATGTGTTTGTATTGTACTTACATGTGTCCACCGAACATTATATAAAAGCATTAGGACGAAAAGAAACTATACAGGTGTTAATATGAATCAAAGCCTGCAGGAATTTGATCTGATATTTTAAGATGATTTTTGGAACGATTATATAACTGTTTTTATCAGGTGATTGTAACGTAAATATTGTTTAGAAGAAATAATCAATAATAATAAATTACATATTACATTACTTATCTGATACACTTGTGTTTTATAATGTATTTTTGTTTATGTTAAATTAATACTTTATAAACAAATCTAGGAAGAGATTTCAATAGAAATATCGGAAATCAATATTACTTCTAAAAAGTAACGTCAAATGTAATTGTAACGTAAAAGTACAAAATGATTACAAAATAATTGCTTAATGTGGTATTTTATATCAGAAGAACACTTCTGCTCTTGTTTAAACACCATTGGATAACACATATAACAATTATTCACTGCACTAATGCAACTGTTTTCTATTCCAAAAAATAAGAAATTATTTGTAATGATTTTAATGAAATTACAGTTACCATAGAAACTCACTAAAATCAGACACTAAGCTGTGCCTCAGAGGTGGCCCCCTGACTTTTTCATATACCACATACATGTATCTATTCAAAAAATAGTATAGCAATTTGCCAGTCTGATTGGTACCAATTTGTTAAATTTTGGGTCTTAGCTCACGGCCTATATATAACCTGAGCGTAATAAGAATTGCACGTGGAATGTATCCAGAGACAGAAATTTAAGACACATTAATTAAGACATAATTTTGTATATCACATGAGAAATGGGAATAACTCTAATTACGTAATTCCATGCTAATATTGTTTTTAAAACAATTGTTATATTGTCTGACAGGTACTCAGCCCATGATTGCATGTTAAAGGTGCGAATACAGGGAAACATGTTGTTTATGATCGGATAGCAGTAATAGCTGTCGTCTAAATTTTGATTATACAAACTACAACAGTATCTGTATTACACATATGACTTTCCTTAGCCAATACATTATACGGTCGAATGTGTAAAACAGCAAGATCAACTATAACAAAGTCTGAATCTCATTCTAGGATACGTTACTAATGCAATACATATCGCAAGTAGAACACCTTCATGATATGTAATATATCTAAAGTGAATGATAGTCTATCCTATGGATGTAATTATTTGAAATAAAATAGTAAAAACTAGCATTCACTCTGTATTTCGAATCATCATATTGAAACAAAATGAACATTGACAATGTTATGCACATATGCTTCAATTTCTAAATTTACAAAAAAATGTTTATTACATGAAAAAGGATAAAGATAAATTATAAAAAGTAATACGTACATGCGTGCATCTCTCTGTATCTGATTTTGGGTTTATATTCAGTCTTTGATGCTACATTTGTATCCAACTGAAACTTTTGTGGAATAGTCTGTAATTTAAAAATAAAACACATGTATTTCGTTACAATACGTAATGACTAATAATACAAATTGTCAGTTTTAAACGGTTTATTTTCTTCCCATAACATGACGAATTTGTAATGGACACAGTTGATTATATAATGTTGAAACGTTTGGAGTGAATGGACCAAATATTATGTCTGACCACTGTCTAATTGTTTTTTCTTTTGCTTTTTTACAAACCTCGTGTGTTAGTTTACGAATTAAATGAAACTATTAATAAGTGGAGCATTTTAAGTGGTATTTGATTTATGTATTAAGGAATACTTATATTATTAATGAAGTTGTTTCCTACTTATTTAAACGTCAAGTAAAACAAACAGATACTATAAATTAACATTATATTAGCGATCATGAAAATAAAGGGTTCACAAATAAAAGCTATGAAAAAAGGTCTATAATCTACAATGTTTATACATATATTCTGAACGGTCGCAGTCTGTATAGTTTACGTCTCAGTATCATCTGTTATCTGTTATATTCTGAACGGTCGCAATACAAATCTTTTATACACAGGTGATGAACAGAATATGATATGTGCGGGAGTCAAACAATCAAATATGGACATTATTGAAAGAAATTCTAAAGTTATAAAACATAATGACCATTTGTTCACACTTGATGAAGACATACTGTATGTTATTGAGAGGAATGAACAAAATGTATTGAATTGAATTTTTCAATAAATGGAGAGTGTCTATCAAAATCATTTATTGATTCATGGGGAACATATTTTTTTATTTTCACTTTATAATACTATTTTGAGATTGGATACTTTCCCGAAAGCTAGTCCGACGGTTTGTATTACCACTACATAACAATGACAGCATAAATAATGAAAATAAATATATTACATATATATCAGATTTTAGAATCAATATCCATGACAATTACGTCAATTCAATAATTGACTGAAAGTAAAGAACATACTAGGTTTTGTCACGGTAGTATTTCTCGCGGGGGGGCGGGGTACATAAAACTATAGCAAGGGTAAAATAAGTCCTAACGAAAGAACGGATTATTGTTATTGTATTATGTAATATGTGTACACACTTGAAAACTTTCGAACTGTTATATTAGTGATCTGATTCCTAACTCTTATATAACAATCATAATACTAGTACGATATATTCTTTAAAATAGTGTCACCATTATCTGAGCGTAAGTGTTTATATCAGTCGTAAAATATGCGTTTGTACACAATATTTACACCATCACGGCTTATGATGGTTGATCGGAGACCGAAGGCAGTTCATTCAAAAAGAAAACGTAAACAAATCAGCTGATTTAGCATCTGACAACAGACGCATATAATAAAGCGGTATTATTTGATTTACAATATCTTCATCCCTCCTCAAAATATAAAAAATAAAACTTTTAAACGCGTAGTACCACTTTAGAATATAAACATGTGATATATTCCAATAACATATTCATGTCTTAATATATATACTTAATGCCTTTAAAACGCAAGTTTTTTAAATATTGAATTGATATTTCTCCAAAGGTGCTATCATTTTATCGGATTATGCGTGTTATAAAATCAAATTATTTGTTAAACTTGTGTTTGAGCTTGAAATAAGGTCTTAAAATATTGTTGTGCCTTATGAATTATGTAATATCTAGATTTGGTACAATACCCATACTTGCGTATTTAAAGGTGTGAAGTATATATTAATTCGATGTGTTTAAGTGACAAACTATGTTTATTTATCAACATTTGCAAAATATGTTAATACGAATTATGAAATACCTAGTCTAATTTCGAGATACAGTAATGTACTTTTATTTTGTAATTTCAGTATATTTTAATTTTGACTAAACATTATGGTTGATTTGTATCACATACTACAGAAGTTCTTGAGTTCAAATTTATCATAATAGTATACGTGCATTTGCACGGTTATGTGGTCCTCTAAATTTACAAATTAAAAAAGTGAAATGATAATGATATTACCTTAAACTCAGCATATAATGAAGTTGGATCTCGTTTTGCATTCCTGCATACATGTCGTAATTGTCCCAGTGGTATTGGTTTAACAGTAGCACCAATATTACCATATTCGGGTCCTTCAGGCCCGACTGACCAGATTTCAGCTTCAGGGTCCTTGTCATCTTCTTCATCATCGAAAACGTCACATTAACAATAATATGACACATATTTAAGGTTAATATGTTTTTTATCATAAAACATACACTTATTGTATGCCACATTATTGAATTACAGATACAATATTTATGAAGCACACACGTTATCCACACGTTATCCAGATAAAAGTATGTGCCCAGTAAATCTATTGCATATATCAACCAATCACTTGTATAATTAATCTAAATATATTGCATGCTTTATTACATTGCATATTTGCATGTAAACAACAAATATAACTCTGATAAAATAACCATTGAAATAATCGAACATATATATTACTTACGCCTTGTAAGTGCTGAAGCGTTTTCATACACGCATTTGCCACGTAGTTGAATTGGTTTTCCTCTGAAAAACAAAACTAATCAAATTACTATTTGCATACATATGTGCGTATGTGTAAGTATGCGACATATGAAAATATTACCATAGTTATGATAATCATATGCTATTCTTTTTCATTTGATTGTCATATGAAAATCATCATGTTTATGATTATGAAACCAGGAATATGATAATCAAGTGTGGCAATTAGAACGGTGTCATCGTGAACACAGTAAGTGTTTTTTTTTATCTCTTTGGTATGTATAAATACTGAATTGAACTGCAAGATTAGTTAACCATTTTCTTAGAACATTATAAATATGACGAATTTGATAATATTCTAAGTTATACGATAAAAATGTAGCCGGGTCTGATCTTAATAGCGCGAGTAAATATTTTATATGTATGTCATACCTCAATGGCTTTAAATCGTTGTTCTCTCCTCCTGAAATAAAATTTATGTTTAAGCTTAATAGTTCGACTTGTTTTACAATAATTAACAATGGAACTATGATATTCAGTCGGTTTTGTTTTTAATATTTGATTTTGTCTAATGTAATGCTAACAAATACATGTAATAAAGATAGTAAGTTTTAAGTAAACTCATTTTCGTCGATTTACTAAATAATCATATTGAATGTTCTGAACGTTCGAGTTTTAATGTTCGACTTCTCCTTTTATCTACGTATTTACTATATATCTTATTTCATAAACACAACATGACTTCTTCAAAATAGATAAAGATTGTAAATGGCATGAACATTAACTTACATATATTTGCATTTACAGAGTGCGATTCCCTGCATACTTTTTTCATATCCTTATGTTATACTTTGATATACATGATTGTTCTGTTAATGAAAGTATCACTTACATTCAGATATATATATTTTGTTACTGAGTATGATGTTTAAATAATTTCACTATATGATACTACTCGTATATATTAGTACTCATGATAACGTTGATTTGCTGACTAATCCATGTATCATGTATTTATCTACTAGTTATACGGCTTAGAATCGAAATAAATACATTTGATATAAGCCTTTTTTTATTCATGACCAATGGTATTGTTGTTTTTAAAAATTATCATGTTATATACCTTAACAGCAAGGTCCATCATACATTGTGTATAATTGTATTGTGTGTTGTATTTGTATTGATACCTTGATATTTCAAATTGTGTCTTCGTCTGTATACCACAAAAACAACCACTGCACAGATAGCCGTGACTAATGCCGCGAAGACTGTTCCGCCAATTATTGGCCCCGCATCCAATTCACCAAATGTGTTAATACTATCTGCAGAACATTATCACAATCATTATAAAACTTTATGTAGCATTAAATATTTATTTACATAATCGTATATAAGGACTACACATATATCATGTGTGTTTATAATATCCCTGGAAATTTTCTTTATCATTATAAAACGAAACCGTCTAAATAAATGAACCCCAGACATTTACAGTAACATCCACGTATGTATGATGAACTGAATATATTATTTTACGAATGAGTAAGTAAATATTTCATTATAGTGACATATATACACGTAACGTTATACAATTATTGCACAAAAACACAGGCGGTCCAATGGACCTATAAGTCACCTATACAAACAAATAGTTTTATTATTTCACATGAAAGTTTGCTTGCAATTAAACATCATCAAAAATTAAATTAGATACAAAGTAATTATATAACAACATATAATTCACACCTATTTGGAAGATCATTGATTATATTTACTGTAATGCCTTTTAATTGCAGCCGGAAAATTACCGGTCAGCCGTAACCTGACCTGATTTTAGTACCACCCAAATCCCATAAGGCACTTTCAGTTAATACATTAAAACGCCACAATCATTATTACGGGCATCGCATTTGCTTTTTAATTGCTTCCGAAAAGTGGCCGGTCAGCCATTACTTGACCTGGATTTAGTAACATCCTAATTTCATAAGGCATTATTTTGAAAAGCAATGGCATGCTCCTGGTGACACATGCAGATATTTTTAACACGTGGTCGTGACGTTTATAAATGGTTGCGCTCACAGCCAATTTCTAAAGTTGCCCTTTTATAGGGTTCGGTTGCTCATGCCAAAACTGTGTTTCATCTCCAAACTGGAGAAAATTAACAGCCTTTGCTGCTAGAGAGCGCCAACATATAGCCCTGTATATCTAATATTAGAGGAAGAATGCAATATTTAATACTAATATTTGTTTAAATATTCTGAATAAACCATTTTTCTTTTTTCAATTTTTGCACATTTGGCCAAATTGAAATTACTTCGGAACAAAATGATAAAATCTATAAGAAATGTAAAATAATTTTTATGGAAGCAGATCTACACAAGCTTCTAAAGCTTTTTTTTTTAATCCTTTCTACATTATTCGTTAAACGTAAATTGGGTCAACAATGAAAGTTCAAAATTTATGGATATGTATATGAATAAATGAATATGTACATTTAGTTTCAAACTTTATATCGTGTTGCCTTCAACTAATCTTAGACTGTATAGTACTAAGAGTAATATTTGACTATAAACAACATTAAATGTCGCTTACAGTGCATGATTATTGTCAGCAAAGTCAAATAATAGTTATAAATTATGGATTAATAAATGATAATGGACGATTAGAATGAGCCAAAGTAGCTTGTATGGTAAAGATGAAAACAAACAAAGCATCAAGTAAATCGAAATGGGGATTTCAATTGAAAATACTGGGAATCATATGATATAATTCCGGAAAAGATGTATTTATTACCTATATATATATATGTATATATATTAACAAAAAAGAATATGAGGGTATTTAAATAATGACCATAATAAACAAGAGAGAAAGAATATTCTGATCTGCCTAAAATATGTATACACTAAAACTAGAATAGAAGTTAATTGAAACGGTGTTAAAGATGAATTATGGTGGTGTCGGGTAAAAGTCCGAAAAACGCCACGCCAGTGTTACTTGGGAATTCGTATAGAACTAGGAAACTGACTGGTTACCAAGCTTTATTATTTTGGTCAGGGAACCAGAAGATCAAATTTTAAATGCGGGGTACTATTTTTTCATATTTTCCCGGCCAGATCAAAACACAAAGCCTCGTACATAAAATACTATATCTTTATTTAACAAAAATGTCAGTATGTCGTCTACTCTGTTCAATAGCAACAAAGTGTCATAGTATTATTAATTTTATGTAGTAAATTTCTTTGAACCATAACATAATAACATAGTTCATGTTGATATATAAATAAGGCAATTTTACCTAGCTCTCTGGTTGTAAAATTCAGCGTGTGTGTAAAAGTATTGTTTCCTTCACTATTGTTTGAATACATTCGTATGTAATATAAGGTTGATGGAGATAACGAGTCAATGGTGCCATTCATTAGTTCCTTGCTTGTACTTTTACCACCATCAATATACAAACTATTATACCAGACAATGCCATCTGTACTGTACTGTGTTACAAATGTCTGGCTATGTCCCCCGTGAAATCCTCGTATCCATGAAACGATGACTTCTGTTTCTCTAACTGTTTCTAATGTCCAATTTTCAGGCTTGCTGGGAGGACTTGTAAATCATTTAAATTGCCCATCAGTTGGTGGAAAGACAAATATTAAGGAAATAGGTATTGACAGCGATGGTCAGAAAAAAGCAACAAAAAAAAAAACACTATAGGTTCAGCAGCAAAATGCAAAGATTTGATAACGGAGCTGTGCATTGATTTCAATTAAAAGAAATCTCTGTAATTCGAAGCCATGATTGCATATTTAAAAACCCTATCTTTAAAGGCTTTAAAAAGTTTATATCAACAATATTAAAGCAATCATGAGATATTTTAACAGTTATTACTTGAAAATATTGAATTAAATATACAATTTGAAATTAAACTTGAATATGAATATTAACCATTTAACTGAGCATTTTAGCAAACACATTTACGTTTAAACATCTACATCATTTTATTAAAGTTATCTAAAGCCAATGTAAAATGATAAGTTGATGAATTAAAAGATTCTTATTGTTTTCGGAGGATAACTATTAATTCATTGATTCTAATTGGATACATTAATAACTAAAATCAAGATGCGTTTTATACCAAAGCAACGTACAATAGCGTTACATTTACAAAAACTTGCTTATACTTTTAACAGTTTATATTTTCCTTTCAATACAACAGTTAGTTGAACCGCGTCGTGAAGTGTAATGGCAAAGCATCAAATTCTGAATCGATGTGTCATGATATGTAAGATGAAATGGTGAATTAATCAAACATGCCGCTATTGCAGTTTATTTAACACAATACGCATATTCAAGTGTATCTAATGCCGATTTATTTACCGCTCAGTATAACTTAATTTATTTTCAAAACACAGTCACATGAAAAAGCTATGCAATCCATTTAAGTTAAATACAGTTAATTATAAAGCAAGTAATCAAAATATAGATACTATAATTAATCTTATGCATGAGTATGTATATGATCAGAAACCAACTCATATGCTTGTCGCCATACACTTCGACAATACCTTTATCATATGGCATTAACCTTTTTCTTACAAATCTTTTTCTAAAGATATCGTGCGTTTTACTATAAAAATATTTCAAAATATTTGAAACCAGATTTACTGCATATTTGTCTTTGTTCAAACATATTTTGTTTGCATTACCCTGCTTTGTTACAACGCACTGAGCAATATGCGGCAGAAAGTCATACATGACAAAAATGACTGCATCAGTACGTAATATGCTTTTTTAATATAGCGTAATTCTGCAGTTGTTAGAGCCTATCAAGCTATTATTTTCTTTTTTACAATTGGGTATGCTGCGTGTATTAAATGCTTAACATATATATTAATATTAATAGATATTCTGACATTTATCACAGGCTGCTATGATTCTGCCGTGGGGGTCACTTGGTATATTTGGTATGTAGTGCATAAATAGACCTAAACAATTATCTTGAAAGACACACTCTGGGAAAACAATGAAGGAAAAAAAACAGGCTTTTACCAGCTATTCTCTACCTGTACTCTGTATTTAAAAAGATCCCTATTAAATGATTAAATTAAAGAAACTATTTAATAAAGAAACTTTGAACCCTTTTCTTTTTTCTTACTGTTTATCCTGTTATATATTATATTTTAATTGATGTTATATAGAAATTATTTTACAAGTATAAAAAAGTACGTATTATTGCTTCAGAACTCGAGTAAGTATGAGAACTTATACTTGTAAGTTTTGCTGAGTACAGTTGAGTACTAAGAAAAACTGTACTCGAGTAAGTACAAGTACAAATACGAATACTCCGTTTCTGAAATTTTTATCTATTGATGGATTTTAACCAAATCTTGAACAAGTGATGTTAATAGAAATCATAATTATTCGGCGTGCATCTGAGTTGCATAGGAGTTGTCAGATTAATACAAAGGATTCAAATGTAAAATGTTTAAATCTTCATAACATTGATGTTTGTTAATCTATTTGAAATAATTTTAAATATATTATCAATGTTATTCAGGTGAGCGATATAGGGCCATGATATGGCCATGTTGTTTATACATAATGTATAGAGTACATGGAGATCCTTGTTCAAGATTCATCTCCAAAACCCCTTGCTGTCTTTTGATGAAACTTCATAGGTGTGATTGACGCCAAACCTAGCTATGCATATCGTCAGCATGTTCCAGTCGGATGATTTTTCACTGAATAATGACTCTTTTGGATTTTTATACATATTTTTGACATGGAGATTCTTGTCCAGACGTCATCTCCACAGCCTCTTATTTTGATGAAACTTTCGAGCAGCGATTTTTATCAAGCCTAATTGTGCATATCCTCGGCACGTTTGGCTCCAGCTATTTTTCTCAGAGTTAGTTTGTTCCGGCTTCTCAAAACCTACTTCCCGGATTTTGATGAATGCAATTTTAATGGTAGCTTGTGTCAGATGGACATATGTTTTTGCGAGAAAATCGCACTGTAGTTTCTTTTACGTTTACAAAATGTCACACAATACGCCAGTCAAAAGTTTGTGGTAAATTCACTTGTACTGAAAACACTTTATTGGGCAAATAAAGAGCCATAACTCCAATATATCTTGGGCAATCTGGCTTGTTATCGGACTTGTCCGAGATGTTATGCCCATACATATTCTGACCAAGTTTGACGAAGATTGGATAATAATTGCTCAAGTAAGAGAAAAGACAACTTCAAAGTGACTCAAGCGATGTGGTCAATTACCAAACTTGACCAAAATGTTATGCCTATACACATTCTGACCAAAGTTTACGAAGATCGAATAAAGGCTTTCCAAGTAAGAGAGCGCACAGTGCTAATTTTGACAAATTTTGGCAATTAAAGTGTCATAACTCCAGAGTGTCTGGTTATCAAAATTGGCCGATATATTATGCCCACAAACATTCTGACCAGGTTTGGTGAAGATTGGCTAAGAATTGTTCAAATTTGAGGGCTGACAACTTTTGGACGCTGCCCGCCTGCCGTAGGTACTCTGGTGATATTATAAATAAAGCATATATACATAATTTCTTTAAGACCGTGCATTTAATGCAAAGATCGTACATGGACATATCTGAAAGATTTATGTACCTTACTTTTATTGTATTTAAGAGAGAGGGGACTGCAAGGGCTGAAAAGGAACGTTACGACTACAATCGATCGAAATGAACCATGTCATATGTCAAACTGCTTAGTTCTCACCTCTGATCTGAGTACCTCGATCTCCCCGACCAGCCAAATTCGGCGACCAAAATTGACCAGATGTTTGGTCTTGGGTCTACACGACGGAAAGGGAACCCTGCCAAACCTCTAGTGGACCATACTATATCAACTCAATACCCTTCCAGACCACTTAAAGACCACTTGCCGGCACACATCCACCTTCTACTCGACCTCTTCACGACCTTCCAGACCACTTCCCGATGTCTACCCGATTAACACGACCAGCACGACCTTTTCTCGACCTCTACCCGACATCTTCCCGACCTATACCCGATCATGTACTGCCGGGCAAGATAGCAGCAGATTAGGTATAAAACTGAAGTATTTTGTTCGGTATTTAGTTGACTAAACAATATCGAAGAAGCAACATTGTGGAAGTTGAGCTGCAGGAATTAATATAGACAGATACGATTGATCAAAATATGTGACTAGATGTCTTCCGGAAAAACTAGACCTTGTACACCAGTATACATGAGTTTACCAGAGCGCTACAAGATGTATATCAGACCACTTCCAGACCGTCTGGCGTCTCGAGCGCTACGCGGAAATAATCCGTGTTGAAACCCCGACCGCTACCGACTAAGGTAGACCGCTGCAGACCGAGTGAGATTATTTTACGACCGCATGATCGGCGGTGAGAACGTACCATTACCTACATACGTATATATTTTTACTTCACTGACGGTCTCGGTGAACCCTGGCCTTTGAAGTGTCCAAACCACAACTATACTATATATTGCTCTGACCGACCTGTACGTACGAAATTAATGCGTAGCACTAGTGGGCACAAGTAGCTTCAAGTTTACATAAATGTGATTGTTTTACAAATTGTATACTAAATTTAACCCTATGTATTTTTTTTTAACAAGAGCTCCGCCAAGCGGGACATTATACGCCCGAATGTTAAGATTGAATGAAGGAAAACAATTGAGATGGGGTCTGTGGAGAAAAAAAACAAATTTCGGAGGGGAATTTTTTTTTTTTGGGTGGGGAGTATTGGGGAGGCAGGGGTAGGATTGTGGTTAATGGTGGGGACATTTCGGTGTTGGGCGTGTTAAGGGTGGTGATTGGTTTAGGCAGAGTTGACCAGCGTTGCACTCTGAACATTGACTCATCGCCACCTACCTATATTCCAAGTATCAAATCAATACCTTCAACAGTTTTTAAGTTATGCTGTGGACACAAAAAGTGACAGACAGTTTCTCAATTTGTGACCTTGTCCTTTGGTCTACCAACCGGATTCTTGCGTTCTTCACATCGTCTTATCATCATGTACCCATATCCCAAGTTTCAAGTTAATACCTCAAACGGTTTTTATGTTCTGTTCCGGACACGACGTATGACAGATTTGAACATTGAATCCAATTTGGTGACCTTGAACTTTAACCTATCGACCTGGTTTTTGCGCTCTGTAAATCGTCTAATTGTCATCTATCTTTATGCAAAGGTTCAAGTCAAAACCTCGAATAATTTTTATGTTCTGCCCTGGACACGAAGTATGACGGACGGACGGACGGACATACGCACGCGCCATCACATAATACGTCCCGTTTTTTTTTAAACGGGCGTATTTAAATAAGCTTAATTCTTTTGCTTGCACATTGATACAGTGCAGTGAGCCATAAAAGTACCGAACACAGTAAGTCACGTGAAAAAATCAAACAGAACATTTTCGTATGGCTTATTGCGTCGGTAAGTAAACACTATGACATACAAAACTTTGCCGCAAATTGATATACAAGAAGAAAATTATCAACGAAATATACGTCATTTTTATTATTTTAGTTTAAAAATACTACTGTATAATAAAAGTTGGTAAAGTTAAAAGTAATCTACAGATAAATTTCCCAATTACTGGAATTATTTCTCGTCCTTTACAAAGAAAATCAACTGCCTACGATTTTTTTAATATAATTACTGTCAAATGACCGTTAATTTATTATTTGACAGTATCATTTTGTTACCACATCTATGAAAATAAAAAAAAACTACTGTTGCACTAAATACACATATGTTGCACTGTGTTATCCCTTCCTGAGCACTAAGTCTGTTGCTGCAGTAAGCCATATAAACTGCGGCAGTAAACCATATTTATTGCTTACTGCCGCATATGGCTCAGTGCGTTGTAACACTGTTTATACCAATCTGAATAAAATGATGAACATGTCACATTAAGAACACTGTCTCGATCAACAAAAAAAGTTAGTAAATGAAGTGTAAACATGGTTAACACTGCAAACTATAGTAAGACCATTTAACTTGTTGTAATATTGATATATATGTACTTGTTCATAATGAGAAGTTGTAAAAATAATATAAAAAATACATTTCAACATTGTTTTGTTTAGGAAGATGAAACATGGTGTATGGTCACTTGAATTATATAGCAAATTTGAATAAGGATTGATATATTCGAATAAATCTAACAGTACTTACCATCGGGGATTAAATAAATAGTTAGCGTATTATTCCCAATGCTGTTTTGTATGGTTATTGTATAATTCATGAAATCCGCCTCTTGTAAATCGATTATATGAAGCGATGCTACATATCCATCTAGTGTGACATCAACATCATAGAACTTAGTTTTTACTGGAGATGTTATATAAGACACATATGTCCTGTTGTCATTCTGGATGTGGATACCATCACCTCTGATAAAACTTACAGTATTAGTAGACTCAGCGCTGTAGAATGGTATGGTGATGTTTACAGATGCAGACAGAGAACTTGTAAATAAAAAGTTCTGCTTTAGAAGGATTTTCGGAGATACTGAAAGAATATCAACATACGTATCAATGAAACAAATAGATGTGTGCTAGATACGTATGTGTTTAATGCTAAACATTTATTTTGACAATACAACTAAATATATCACAACTCTATGGTTATACATTAATGGACAATGGGAATCACGTAATGTAGTAGTAGTGTATATGATATTTGATCGAACAGTTGTTGTTATGTTGAACGAATCTGTTTGCAATAGATGCAAAATCAACATCAATGATAAGTTTCTACCGGTTTAAATGTCCATCATCATAAAACTATTGCAAAATAGGATTTAAAGTGTACTCTAACTTAATTTTTAATCCTGATTTTTATTTTAAGAAATTATTTAGTAAACAATGCAAAAGCCTATTTTGACACTCAAACTTTTGAGTGCAAAAACGATGTAAGGGTGATTTTATCTCGTTTTTACATGCAAATATTTAAGCAAAAACAATTGTGAAAAATGTACTTTCATCACAATCTGAAATGATAATATGTATATGGGGTCACTGAGAGAAACTATTATGGTTACTGCATAAAGTTCAATGAAAGAAAGTTTGCACTTCTTTCATCTTTCCAAACCAGTCTACCTAAGCTGCTGTCAAAAAATTCTAAGTAACATTCATATAATGTTAAGTAAATCTGGGGAATACATCCCACAAACTTAAGCTAGACAGGGAGTTGAGACACATTATATCACTAAATTAACTCACTGGCTGCTTCAGTTTTGTCTAAATTGCTTAATGCTGTATCAAACAAACCGTAATTCGACTACATTTAGTTATTTATGCGTCAACAACAGTTGAACAAACAGTAATCACAACTAATCAAGGATATTTTTACTATTGTTTAATAAGTGCAGAAATTGATTACTACAAAAAAACAAACAGTATATTAACCACATTTTGTTCAATTGTATATGTTGTACTGTGTAATTTTCACTGTTTTTTTTTTACTTCTCTGGTACAAAATTTACTTGATATGCAAAATAAATTACCACTTTGTTTCAAATTGTTAAAAAAAAAATCGCAGCTTGTCCTACTCCGTTGAGTCATTGTATTCCTGAAGCAAAAAAAGTTACACACCTGGTTACATTTGCAACATGAGAAAAAGCAGTGACCTCATTATTGATTATAAACAGTTGATATTGTATGTGTGCTTCTAGTATTGACATTTACACGCTTCTTCACAGGCCATCTCAGCATATGGGCACCCCAGAGCTTGAAATTCAAAATTGGTATGTCCCTAGCGCTTGAAAATGTTTCTGGACTGACCAAGAGTAACAGAACATTTAACTGGGCGATACAACATTACAAAGTAGTGTTGTATACTTAACAACCCATGTCCCCAATTAACAAGTCCATCATAAACAGTGATTTCATATGGAATATATGCAGCCAGTCTGGACTCAAATTCGGGACATTATGCTTACAGGACAAATGCTCTACCGACTGTGCTAGACAGACTGCTTACAAATGTTCCTATCCTTATAAGTTCTGCACATTCATTCTCCACAGGCCATCTCAGCATATGGGCATCCCAGTGCTTGAAATTCAGAATGTGTATGCCCCTAGTGAAGTAGACCGAAATGTACTTTTTCATAAAATCATTATTGCAATTAGGAAATTTATTTTGCTAAAATTATCATCACTGCTAGGAAATGTTATTTTGCAAAGACACTATCATTGCCAAGAGTAACAGAACATTTAATTGGGCGATACAACATTACAAAGTAGTGTTGTATACTTAACAACCCATGTTCCCAATTAACAAGTCCATCATAAACAGTGATTACATATGGAATATATGAAACCAGTCTGGACTCAAATTCGGGACATTATGCTTACAGGGCAAATGCTCTACCGACTGAGCTAGCCAGACTGCTTACACATGTTCCTATCCTTACAAGTTCTGCACATACATTTTCCACAGGCCATCTCAGCATATGGGCATCCCAGTGCTTGAAATTCAGAATGTGTATGCCCCTAGCGCTTGACAATATTTTTGGACTGATCTTTGAGTGTACATGCTCTGACTCAAGTGCCTGAACTTACAAACCCAGTGTACATATTTTATCATTAGTATTATTGGTAGATTGTATATAAAAAAATAATTAATAAAGTAGACGGAAATATACTTTTCATAAATTTATCATTGCCATTAGGAAATTTATTTTGCTAGAATTATCATCACTGCTAGGAAATGTTATTTTGCAAAGACACTATCATTGCCAAGAGTAACAGAACATTTAACTGGGCGATACAACATTACAAAGTAGTGTTGTATACTTAACAACCCATGTCCCCAATTAACAAGTCCATCATAAACAGTGATTACATATGGAATATATGCAGCCAGTCTGGACTCAAATTCGGGACATTATGCTTACAGGGCTAATGCTCTACCGACTGAGCTAGCCAGACTGCTTACAAATGTTCCTATCCTTACAAGTTCTGCACATACATTCTCCACAGGCCATCTCAGCATATGGGCATCCCAGTGCTTGAAATTCAGAATGTGTATGCCCCTAGCGCTTGACAATATTTCTGGACTGATCTTTGAGTGTACATGCTCTGACCCAAGTGCCTGAACTTACAAACCCAATGTACATGTTTTATCATTAGTATTATTGGTAGATTGTATATGAAAATAATTAATGAAGTAGACTGAAATGTGCTTTTTTCATAAATTTATCATTACCATTAGGATATTCATTTTGCTAGAATTATCATCACTGCTCGGAAATGTTGTTTTACTTTTTTAAGTCAATCATAAACAGCGATTATATAATAATAGAATATGTAAAGCCAGTCTAGACTCGAATTCAGGGCATTTTGTTTACAGGGCAATTCTCTTCCGACTGAGCCAGCCTGACTGCTTACATATGTTTCTTTTCTTACAAGTTCTGAACATACATATTATGTCACAGTCAATGTTTCATTTAATACACTTATATTTACCTGTTTACATGAGGAACATAAAATTACGGAGATGATGGAGCTGTCTGAAAGTGCATCTTCTTTGGATTTGTTATTCGTAGCAGATTTAAACCGAAATACAATACCTTAAATATATATGCAAAGGTCAAGTATGGTGTGGGCGTGTGGGGGTCACTAACTGATGTACGACGATGCCCCAGAGTATGATTTTGTGCTGTAAGAGGAAGTAAAACTATACATATCCTATCGTACCATTCTACTTCCTTTTTTTAAATAGAAAATCACAAGTTGATTTAATCCCAGTTAAAAGTTAAAGAATTAAAGAATGAGATATTATTTTTTTGCATAGAAGAAAAATCCTCAGGTTGCAGGGAAACTGTTATTAGGCAAACAAATCATCGGAACTTCAATTTATTATTTTGACATTTAAACATATTTTCCTGACACACTGTTATTAGACACTGTTATTAGAAATGATACAATCACAACACTCTTACGCATTCACTCGCTGCACCACATTATCCCAGGCACTGTCCTTCGCCGCAAAACCCCTGTCAGCACCGAAAAAGTTGCCAAACAGGGTGTCATACTTTTGTAAACAAACGTATTCGTTTTCGTTCAAAAATAAATCTTTAAAATTATTGCAACAAACTTAGCAGAATACTTAGATCAGTTTTTAAAGACTTAAGTTTTTAATGTTGTTAAAACCGATTTCGGGTAAGTTTAGTAAACTTACTTAGTTAAGTTAGATTTTAAGTTAAGAATCAAAACTTAACGAAAATGTTGATGAAACAGGAGCCAGTTGGAAACAAAACGTTTCACTGCTTGTGCCAATAGATACCTTTTACATATTTTTTTATATGATTGGTAATGAAATTTAAGATGAAATAAAACAGCCATTAAAAACCATGTGATGGCTATTAACTGTTACTATTTTACTCTGCACAGCTTGTAGGATAATTTAAGACATTCTGTATCCAAATTCTACCATCTAACGGCAAATTTTCATAAAATGGATGATAGACTGTTTGGATTGTATTTTTTCACACAATGTTAAGAGATCACCGAGTTTTGCCTTAGAATTTTGGGTGTGTCACCTTTGAAGAATAGTTTTTTTTAAGTTTTGTAACTGAACTACAGTTTTTTTCTAAGGTTGGGCTTAATGCATAGATTGACATAAACCACTGGACCATCATAAGCATAGCGGATCATGGCAGTATCTTGCATCTCGTCAGTAAACGACACACTCCTTATTTCCCTCCACTTAATTCTACTGCCCTGGGAATCGACATCTAAATTTTTAACCTAATCAGTTAAATCTTTGAAATCAAAGAAATCGGCCGGAGTCATTTGATGTACTTTATAGGGATGTAAGCGCATGGCCAGTTGTATGGATGCAACTTACTGAGAAGTTGTGTAAAGTGGCACATTTTTCATTAATTGGGTCATTCTCTTCATGATATGGCCACGTTCAAGAAATTTGTGAGTAATATATTTAAAATTAAATAGTTTTAAGCTATACCACATCATAGAAACAAAGTTTCTATTTCGATTTGTTCCTGAACAGTTATCTGAATAAGTGATGTACTTAAAAAAAGAAAAAAACACAGGATGCAATTTCGCATGATCCACGATTTGCTATGGCTTCATTCCATACATAACAAAAAGCAAGACTCAAGGAATATACAGACAGGTTAAAGTTGTTCAGCTTTCTACTACAATATAAGTTTGACTGATTAGCTTTGGGCAAGGGGATAACTTGTTGCATGACTTGAAGATGATTTTGCCATCAACTTATCACGGTCCTAAGATTCCCTGGCAAGCACTTTGTTTTTTGATATGTCTTGCATACAGTTCAAACATTTTGTATTTTCTTCATCAGATTTGTTTTTGTATTCAGTGCATTAATCACACTCATCTTTCAAAGGTTTGTGAAATGAAATATTAAATGCATTGTTAAAAGTTTGCCTATACACCCTATCCTTAGCAGGCACACCATTATTGTCAATGTACTTCTGCATATACATTTGATACATTTTAAAGTACCCTCAAGCTACTCTTTCTGGGAGTTCTTCCGGCAATAATGCGATTCAACACGCGGAAAGCTATTAATGTGGTCTTTAATGTCTGACCGGATCGCGCTATGGATTTTGTTTGGCCTGTGTAAGCGTTTCCCCCGTTTATCAATCCTGGTAATACTACGTTGTGTCAAAGCAGTGTCAATCTTACGTAACGAAATAACAAGAGTATTTGTGTAAAATGTTTTACAAACATAAACAACTTTACCATTTACATTAAATGTGTACTCTCTTGATATATTTCTTTTCTTTAAAGTTACTTTTAATTTTCTTTTTGTAGCAACTTGTTTAACAGTTACATTTAAAAAGTGCCGTTGCTTCTCATAACTCCTTAAATTCATGAACATTTCCTTCCCTCTGTTCCTCAAATATCTTTTTGTTTACATCCCTTCCCATATCCTGATTTTAATACTCCTGATCGTTTTTTACCGCCATATCCAACATCACTCTCTCAATTATTTGTCTTTCTCTTCAATATATTTTTTTCCATTTTGACTCGTTTCTCGCTCGCTTCCTACACTTATATTCTCTACATCAATATCATCATCAACAACAACCCCACCATCATCATCAACATCTCTACTATCTATATCAACAACAACATCCCTACTATTATCACAGACAACAACCCCACTATCATCATCAACATACTATTATCAGTAGCAACAACCTCATTATCATCACTAATAACAACCCCCACCACCATTATTACTATCTATAATTTTTTTCTGGACATGTACATCACTATTTTGAATCATAAAATGCAAAAAAAAATTATTTTCTGAAAAAATGTCAGTTATCTCTTTTGTACACTCAAGGGACGTACTACTACTACTACTACGACTACTAGTACTACTACTACTACTACTACTACTACTACTACTACTACTACAACTACTACTACGACGACTACTACTACTACTACTTCGAGTACTAAAACTACTACTTCAAATATTATGATTATTACTACCACTCCTTTTACGATTGCTATTACTATTAATTCGACTACATGAGCGAGCGGGCATCTAGAAGTTCTCAGACAAATCTCATAAGTTTGATTTATTTAGATATTTGCGTCATTTTTATGAAATTGAGGGCTAACAGACGACCAGTTTACCTAACTACTCTTTTCTTGGATCCAGACAGGCTAACCGGTACGGGAGAACACCCATCAACGCAAGTAAACGATAAATTGAATCAGGGTGAGAGACGAATCATAATGAGACGCAATATCGTCACGGATGCTTTGGTCTGGCAGTGATTTAATCCTACGACCTCTGGATTGATAGTCAGACGCGTTGCCGACTGCCCTAATCGGACCGGCTACAGAAACTCTGGTTTCTCCACATACGAATAAATTAGTTTGCCTTTTACTCAAGACACCAAATTAATACCATCTTAAATGTGATTATATAATATAATCACAACCACCATAACCATTACCATGATTATCATCATCATCATCATCACCATAATCATCATTGTCAACTACAACAATAACAAATGTATCCTCCGTGGCCGAATTGTCTAGGGCCCTGTATCCAGATCACTTGCTATTTACCTCTAAGGTCGTAAGTTCCAGTCCTATTTGTTTCCAAAATCATTATGTGAGAACGTGTGCTAGTTATTAGCAGCGATACGGTACTTCTACTCCGGTTCAATCTGAAATTTTACTCAAACTGGAAGTGCCATACATAACCTGAAATGTGTTGATCCCATTAAAAAATGTAAAAGCGACATAACAAAACTTGTTTTCGAATTCGACATAAAATGGTTTAGCAAAATTGAATGTTAAAAATAATTGATGTTTGAAAGAAAACAAATAACTTAAAAAAGAAAGCAAATACTATGAAGAGAGAGAATATACAGTGACTAATCAAACAATTGTACATTATAAATTAGAGATAGATTATGCCAAATTTAGTTTTACAATTGGTATTCAAAACTTCCTGAGGTACTTGACATGGGCAATTGTTGTTGATTGAAAGTTTGATTATCTTTGGTGTGGTTATATATTTGCACAGAGTTAATACTTAATAATAAACTTTATGGATCATACTCGATAATCTTAAAACAGACGTTTCCTTACACCTGTATTCTTGTCGTCAGTTGTTACTACAAATCAGTTAATCGTAAATAATATCGACATGGATCAGTTTTATTTTATCTACGGTTAGAATTTATATCAATATATAGTACAGGGTGAATAATTTCATCCCTTTCATTATAAAGTAAATTATTAGATTAGTAACATAAGCACGTTTAACATGCGCTTTCTGAGATAACACGTTTTCTTACATTACTGGCAATGTGAGCTCAAAAATATTCAATCCCTCCGAAAAATATCATATTTTCGTCAATTGGAAACTGAATGAATCAGGTTTACAGGAGGTAATTTGCATGGTGCTATTTCTTTGAATGGTTTTGCAATTATAATTCCAAAAGTACTGTCCTTGACTTGATAGCTATTTCAAAAATCATGGGAACCGTTAACCGGACATTTCCTCTCTTTTATACCAAAGTAGAGAAACCAGTATGTATTAGACATTGAAACACAATGTAAATATAAGATATTGGTAGAATTTAGACATCATTCAATTATCAGTTCATGCGCACAAATATTCAAGAGCACAAACGCAAACAGAGCAAAATATCATCAAATTTAAAAGGTTGTGGGTTCGATCCCCGACTGAGTCTCACCAAACACTTCAAAAATGAAACCAGAAGCTTTTAGCATTTAGAGGATATTTCTAGATATGGTCGGCCCGGTGTCAATTTAATGTGTCTGGATGTATATCATGTGTCTGTGGCATGATACTCCAGTGCGGTAGCGCTAAGAGTACTGCCTTATAACGTCTAATTGCAATCCCACGTTAAGCAGTACTTCGAGTAATTTGATATTAGATTTGTACAATAACTACTGGATAACCTCTCTTACGTCTCTTTCTACTGTTACTACTATTATCTCTACTACTACTACTACTACTACTACAACAACAACAACTTCTACTAATACTGCTACTTCTGCTTTTACTACTATTACTTTAATGCTATTACCACCACTTTTTGTTATAAATATAATTCAGCTGATAACATTGAACAAGTTTTCTGATTTCGTTTACTTAGTTTTTTACTCCATAATTTTAAATAGTATCGAAACTCCATCGGAAGCTGGAGTACAACACTATCAACCAAAACACTAATTCCACCACATAGTTTGACAAGTTTTAACTATGGTACTACCACGATCTCTAGCACACATACCAACAGTAGCGATACATATTTAGAATTAAATATTATACTTCTACTACGAGTGATACTTTAAGAACTAATATACAAATGTTACAATAGTTATGAACATATGTGACTGATTGTAAATATATGTGTATTAGACAACGTTTTAATTAATCAGTAAATATATGTAAATCACATTACTGAATACGATTACAGAGAGAACCTTATTTCAAAAACGATCTAGTTTAAATCGAAAGAAAGCTTTCAAAGAAACTTTAACTTTCTGTTCAAAACAAACATTTCTCACGGAGAACTTAAAACACATACAAATATTCAAATATACCAACTAATGTATTAGTAACACTGTTTCGTTAGTATGCCAATATTACCATAGTTATTGATAATTTAAATATAGTTATAAATACCGTTGATGATTATGTCCACTGAAGATTTCTGCACAATATTACCATCCAAGCCTATTATGCCATTTGAGATTTTACATATGTATGTGCCGGTGTCTTGAAGTCGTAGTGCAATGAGGTTAAGTGAACTATTGACAGGCGTTTTTGTGACCGGACCCCGGGTGTTTGGTATTGTGACACCACTCCATGATTGTGTCAAGGCCACATAGCTGTAGTTGTTAGGAACCCCGGAAACAAGACATTTCAGTTCTACATCAGTGTATTCTATCAAGGAATTGTTGGACAATGCGATGGTCACATCCGGGGCATCTAAAATCAATGTAATATAACTCATACAACGTAACAGTATTAAAAATAATAGCAATGCTATACTTAATATGAATAGGGCGAGCGCAACTGTGCTATGTAATAAGTATGCGATGTTTCACACACACACACACACACACACACACACACACACACACACACAACTAGATTGCTTGTTGTATACCAATGTTTAATTTTAATATGTAGGCACAAGTGGTTTATATGCCGAGGACCTTCCCAGGCATAGATGGATACATTAACAGATTGACATTTTCTGTAAACTAACTGCTAGATTATTTTGAAATCGTAGAGAACAATTCCTAATGAAAACCTTCATTGTTGCATGTAGCAAAATGGTTAGTAAAATAGATGTACGCGTTCAATATCAGGCGTTTTATAGAATAAAGTGTCAACATTGAAAGTCAACATATTCGCAAGTATGTTACATACACGTATATTCCGGAAGGTAGGTATATTAACAGTGACTTTATTAATACAAAAGGATGGAAAGAGAGTAATAATCATATAAATGAATAAACGGGTGCAAATATCCTTATATGTTAAAGAGTTTAGGGCGAACAATATTGAGTCCCTGGAGCTGTCCAAACAGCCACGACGGGGTGGTAGTGTATTCAATAGAGTAACGCGGGTTAGATCGCCGGCTCGACCAGATACCTCTAATAAACACTTGGTACTGGTTTTACATATGAATCTGACTCGAGAACGGTTCACATAAGGTTACGTTGAACTTTCTTCGCAATCGAGCTATAATGAATTAGAATAAAACTAAGACGTAGCCAGAAATGGTGTTCAAACTTCGTTATCCGATATTCAACATTAAACAAACATCTAACATTAACTTTTTCAGTCTTCAACAGTGATGAGTAAAATACTGTATTTGACAATTCTATCGCATAATATAAACACAAACAATGCATTTGACTACGAGTATTGGTAAAGTTTCGGTTAGAAAACATATATATTGTAGTATTAAATAGAACTTATTCTATTTATAGGTAATATTCAAGAAGTAACAATGTGTATGAGAACCATGAGAAGTTCACAGCTCTTGGTATAAGTAATAGTATGAAATAAACACCATGTTTATAATAAATTACTTAGACTACAGTACTGTGCAGAAGTTTCAAAGTTTACACCGAAATACATTTTATTTAAACCATACTAAAAAGCTATGCAAATGTATTTGCTCTGAATGATTTTATATTGTGCAACGATAAAGCTAATGTGTTAGTTGGTAACTCATTTTGAGCAATTTACAGAACTTTGGCAACAACTATCTATTATAGATGTAATATTATCAAGGAAAATAGTTGCATCTTAATACATGTATTATCACCAGAACACGGTTAATATACATGATCTTTCGGAGGAATCTTATTCAAGCAGAAAATACAAAAAAAAACAAAACCAAAAAAAAAAAAAACTTACACCATACAGTTATGTTCAAAATGGTGTCGGCTGTGTGGTTATATTCAACAACTGTATTTCTGGTAGTACATTTATAACTGCCTGACTGATATCTGGTAACTTGATCGCATGATAAAGTATCGTTGCTGATGACTGCTGGACTACTTGTTAAATTACTCCACGAAGCATAACAACTCGGGTAACAATCTGACGTACACCTAATGCCGACATTTTTCCTTCCCTCTGTTAGTATGAGTTGTGAATTGCTACTTAATACTGCCTCGTCTGGACCATCTGTTAAAAAAGTAAGTGATACTTAGCATTGTGATGTGCATGTTATATATAGAATTTAAGAAATTTCATACCGAATCAACGTGACGCAATGATGTCGTACATGGTAATGCTACCTAAGCGTAATACGACGTTAACGTTAAAATTGTATAAGACTTTGACGTTTTAAATATGCATGACTTTCGTTTCATTCAATTAACAAGAAAATATCCTAATATAGGTTACTGTAATGGAATCATGTTACATTGTGGATATTAAATGTATCAAACTGACGTTGTTAATACTTGATAGAGGACATCGGAGGTGCTTGATACGAGGTGTAAGCAATTTCCCATTATTTTCAAAATTTGACACACCAACGGAAACTAAATTTACTCGTAATTTTCTAAAGACAATGTTCTATGTTAAAATATATTAAATATGGTCAAAATATGATGGCAGTCGTTATTTTCCGATAAAAACGCTACGGGTTGCAAATCATATAAGACATGCTACATACAAAAAAATGAATCAGAGCAAACTGTATACATTATATCTATTTCACATAAGAATGTTTCATTGAAATCTTATTTTAGCATGATAGGATTTTGAAATGTATATGTTCGCGTTTTTTTCTAAAATAATTAAATCAATCAAATACGTTTTAATTATTTCATTCAAATTAGGTTATTTAATAAAAATGTAGTATCTCATAATCGCAATAAGAAAAAAATCATCAAGTATCATATGGTAAAACAATGAACATAAACATACATAAACATAGTTTCAATGCAATATTAACACTATTCTTCATCTTAAGTGTTCAGTATGACTTTATTGATGATTTTTTTTCGGGACATTTAGCATGTGCGTAATGAAGCGCGTGCTGCGTACTGGCCGTTTACTATATTGTAATAAAAAAAAAATCTGTTAGCGCAATTATGTCACTTACTCCAGTGAATAGAACTGTCGTCTGCCCTTTCGTGCCGTTTTTAAATATATAATTTTAGGCTGGGACCCATGTTTTAATGTTACGCCGGGAAATGTTGAAAATGACGTTGAAATTGACTTATTGTCAAATTAAGTATATAGATTATGTCAACAGCATATGCTATACCAATCGACTAAAGAGATATTTTAACTGCCTTTGATTTGATATATGACAAGTTTAATTCCGAAAACGATTATGTATTCGGGGAAAGTTTTATATGTTTCGGTTATTAGTTTTATAACGTAAGTACCATTACCGTGCGCGACGTCAATATATCGTTTTCATTTAAAGTTGAATTAATATTTCAAACAAACCCATGCATAAAAGCTGTGTTTTATCATTATATACTCCAGTTTAATTTCACAATATTGCTGTTCGAGGTTCATCACAATCCACAAGTCAGTTGAAGAACAATATTTTATAATTATAGATAATGCGTACATGTAACTATATATGTACCATTACTTGAAGCGCCGTCTTATTATTTATTCTTTTTATGTTTTGTAAATTTGGATATTATTGCGACAAGTGTTATACTTATTTTGGAATAACAGTCTGATTGACATTCATCAGCTTGGCTGATTTACAACTGATCAGAAAATTCCATCGGCTAATAAAATTGCATGAAGACCGCTGTGGTACTATCAGCTATGCTCAGTCATGCGTAAATATGTTACGTACATCCGCGAGTAAGAACTATATAATGACATGCGGTGAATCTTATAGTGATAGGATTACTGTGTTTTGTAGTACAATGTTGATCATGATTGAAACATTTCATGTGAAAAGCGAAACATAATTAACACGAATAATTAGAATAACTTAAATATGTTTAATTATGTAATAGTAGCTTACAGATGACATTAACGTATACATTTCGTGTTTGTGTCTTACTCATCCGTGGATTAGCGGCTGTACACGTGTAAGTTCCGGCATCTGACCTGTTCAGCTTCCCGAGATGAAGTTTATCATCAAAGCTGGCTGCCTGTCCTTGTTTTATCCATGTGAATGTACATGACGGGTAACAAGCTGCCAAACACCGGATATCTGACAAACTTTCCGATTCATGTATATTATAAGTATCTTTGGCGGGATGTAGTACAACTGTGTCTGGACCATCTGAAAAAAAATGATTTAATGAATTAACATTTGTCTAAGCATGTGCTCTCTTTAAATGAAAAAGCACCTTTAGCTGGAATATGAACAGGAGAACCTTAGTAACCATCCATTCGTTGACTCCGGCTTCCCACTTGTAAATAGTCACATTATATTAGTTTGATAGGCCTAGTATAGAGTTAAGTGTCAACACTGAAAGTCAATATTAACATAAATTCTCCAAAAATGCATTTTTATCAGCATAAGTTCCATAATCAAACGTTGCTTATCTAATTTCAAAGTTATACACTCAGTTACTTATTACTGAACATTCAATGTGATGCAGTTCCAGAAGACTAAAGTTAATGAATTATGTAACGTATTTAACATACGACTGCGTGTTAGTCAATAAATCAATAAATTTTGTCGGAATAACATATCTGTGTACCTTCTTGTGTATCATGTATCAAAATACGATGATTGTGATTAAAGTTCATATAAGATTAATATTTTCTAGGTCTCCAATCGATCACTTTAAATATCAAATATTAAATATTCCATTTATTAGCTAGCTAGTCTAAGAATAAAAAAATAGGTTGGCTAATCTGACCGTCGTCGTCCGTATTATTGTATTATGTGCACTCTAGATAGCTCTCGCATTTTAAACAAAACTTAAAAAAGTAGCTATATAACCAAAACATCTCTTGAACTGCCCAAATAGTATAATTATTATCGCAATTAATCGTCCAAAAATTGTTTTGGACGTCGTATGCAATCAAGTGTTTTCAGCTTTTATTTGAACATTCGCCTAACTTACACAATATTTATATAATATAGCTATATGATTATCGCAGTTATGGCTTTAAAATCGTCAAGAAATGTGTTGTATGATGTTGTATGCACTCTAGCACCATTCCGTCGTTTTTAGCTGGTACTACATGTTACACAGCAGTTATATACCCATAATATCTCGAACAAGGTATTGTCCACTCTAGCACACACACAATGTTAATTTATTTCTCGTTTATTTCAAACTTACACAATAGTTGAATAGCCATACTACCTTGGATATGTCCCTTAACAGGTTAATATGGATTCTACTTGTTGGAGTTATAGGCCTTGAATTGTCAATAATTGAGTTATTTGACTTTCTGTGCACTATATTACACGCATATTTCACTCGAGCTTCAATACAATTATATGATGAAATCGCCGGAACGATATTGCATATGAGCCCGTTAAACTATAAGAGATGCCTATTTATTCTTTGGTCGTTCGGTTTTGGACTGGCGAATCTAGAATGGATACTCTAACAACTTTAGTTTTCTAGGTCCCGTGTGTGGTTAATATTATAGAAGATGGGAACAAAACAAGAGAAGTAAGAGCCCTTGACAACATGTGATCGTTTTGCAGAACCGAATAAATATTCTTGTTTACAATGCGATAATTAGTGTACATTCAAAAAGTTACGTTAGATACACGTAATATTGTAATTAAATTCAAAAGTATAGTGGGGCAATATGGTGCAGTATATTGAGACAATTGTGCCTTTTTTTGAGAAAAGCACCAAACTTGGCACGAACACAGTACAAGGTTAACTGATTATTTTAACACCGAGACCCACTTTCAAAATGGCAGAGAATCCAAGATGGCCGCCAAATTTTACTAATTTCACATTTGTCCTTAGTTTACAGTATTTTATGACATCGTCTTACTCTTTATGACTAATGTTATCAAATTATACTTATATTTAATAATTCTAATGATTTTATTGCGACGAAATATTCTACAAGAGAATTTAATGCACATTCATGACTAAGATCATCAAAATTAGCAAACATTTCTATTATATAGATATTAGTTTATACTTTTGCACAACGTTTTCATCGAATTTTACAAAAAGACATGCTTTGACATGTAAGATACAAAATTGCTAAAATAATGCACAGGAAAAGTTTGAGTCTACATGTAACTGAAAGTGGGTGGGGTAAATCAACATGACATTATGTACCAGCATCAGTCAATGCTAGAACAAATCAAAGATTAAAATTTAGAAATATCCAACAGCTACTGGCATATAACTAAGATATGTACAATACTTCAGCTTTTGTACATTTATATCTTTTGAAATACCATTTGTCAGCATGTAGAGAGACGACCATATTGGTTCCGATATTTTCTCCAAGCTGTTTTTGGGCTTGGAATTATGATAGGAAACGACCTGATAAGGTGTTTGTTTGGTGCGTTATAGCTGAGCTGTCGATATAAATGTTGGTCACCTTTATGTGTAAACAATTCTTTTAAGGACTCATTTACATTTGAAGAAGTCAAATACAAATCACTTGTATAGCACGTGGTTTAGAGGTAGAGAACCGAACCCATCGTCCACCACGGCCATGTGTGGTAACCTTGAGTAAGACACTTTTCCCGCATATGCTTAGTAGTGGTTCTACCCAGGAAGAATTTGAACGTAATTTGTATAAGTTGTTAGAACTTCTTTCGTAATCGAAAGAAAATAAATAAGTGCAAACTAAACTTAAACTACAAATCACTCTATAAATGGCATTACACCTTTATGGATTGTAGGTTTCCCCGGCTCTATAGTTTTCCTTTCCCACTAAGTAATGATGAAGTTTGGTCACACACCGTGAATAAATGAAATGCTGGCAGGGACCTCCTCCTTTCTTTATTAAGTTGATATGAAATGGTATGCATATGAGAAGTATCTTCCAGTTCCAAAATCCAACCTAATTCACACTCAAATTAGTTTGTCAACTTAAATCAATGGCTAATCCCAGGACATATACATGTACATTTAGTGGCAGACCATATATGTGCTTGTTTGAAACACATATTCCACTATTATTGTACAAACTGGCTAAAAGTTCTTTCTTGTCGTCATCAATCCAAAGAAATCCGTCCCAGATGTTTGGAACTTCACATAGCTTTCTATACGTATCCCATTTCCTATCGTTGATCATGCTAAAGACTACAATGCACATACTCATCCCTACCAATCTGATTACATCAGAGAGTTCTTTTCTTATATTTAGTGTAAACACATTTTAACCATAATTTTGGGATGTCTGGCAGGATATGGATTTCACTTCGACTTTCACCGAGTATAACATATTGTGTTTTCTTAGTTATATACTTGTTTAGTGTAGAGTGTGGGCAAAGACCAATGAATGACCAACTCAGAACTGGAGTTCAATATTTATATTAGACCTATAAAATAGAATGATAACATAATAAATACATAGAATAGTATGACAGAATAAAATACAGTATTTCAATGTATTTCATGGCAATTCAGGTTGATTAACAAATCAATGCAATTAAGATATCAAAATATTACATCTACAATACATTGATAAAAGTAAAACCTTACCAGGTACTGCTGGCTAATCTTCTAGTGTAAAATAGTGTATGGGTTAAACCCAAGAGTTCTAACAACAGAACTTATGAAATAAACAAATACAGTATTATTGTATTATTGACTAAAGAACTCGCGTCCTCTAGCAAGGTTGACAAAAAGTGCCCATAGCCAGGTGGGGTGAAAAGAAGTAAAAATATAAAGATGTTATGTGCCTCTCATCCAATCAAACTCTTACACACACAATATACAAGATAACTATTGGGCAGCACTGGACATAACATGATGGTCAAGACAACAGACAAGGTTCACAACACATGTAAACAAGACAATACCCATAATTCTATAATGATGAATGGACATGAGGTCATGTGACTATGCATGAATGAACTACAGTAACACTATGATAACTTGGCAGTAGTATTTTACTATCAGACTAATGTATAGTTAAAGTATGACCTTATCTACACACTCCCCCACTAGATTTAAATGGCACCGACATTTCAAAGAACCTGTAAATTGTCAAAGTAAATTATTAGTAAAAGTACTTTATAATATTCAAGTACAAAACATTGTACCTAAACTAATACTAATGGAAATGAATATCCAAGGATGTTCCTGAAATATGATCAATGAGTTCTAAGTAAATGCAGTCTAAAATAAAACAGAGTAATTAACAATGGGAGTTAACTGCACCAATACATGTCTGTAATTGGTATTCAGTAAAGTAAAGTGTTTACATATTGATTCACTGTACTGCAACCTGTACTGAAAATTGTGTTAAAAGCCTACAACTCAAAAGCATAAAACATGATGATGTAAACTTAAACTATTGAGTTTTAAATCTGAAATGATTGAAAGAGCAGACATTAGTCTATCACAATGATAAAATATGAAATGACCATGAAATGAAACTGTTTTAATGAAATGTGACATATGCAAAGCTGTAGGGTTTATCTGCACAAATCACTACAAATGAAATCCTTTCAAAGTACCTGAAATTATCATTTGCCTTGAAAAACTGAAATAAAATAATATTTACAACAAATACAATGCAAATATCAAATGATAATAGAAAATATCATTTTGCAAAATCCTGAAAAGGAATTTAAACAATTTCACAAAATGTTATTCCCTGTGAAGGAAAAATATAATTGATTCAGAATTTGAAATCTGAAAAATAAGCAAAATTACATGAAAGTAATTTGATTGAAATAATTCACATATTTCAATCTGGCATGTATTGCTTAAGAATACAAAAATATTATCCATAGTGCGAAATAATCTTCTGGCCCTAAAATAAATCTAATTTTACACATAGTAAAAATTTACTTTTTCAAATTCTTTAGATTCAGGTATGACAACACTAAAAACTACTATAGGTTGTAAACCACTAAAACCTGAAAACTAAAAATATTTATGAGCTTAGCTCAAACATAAAAAACAACGTTTTGAGCTACTTGGGATTTCACCCATTCACCATATCTATCCGGTGAACGCCTTGTTCTTCGCGGTCTTGGTGCTGGGACTGGAGGCGAAGGTGTGGCATGAATCGCTGACCTAAAACTAGAAGAACCTTGACTTTGGGGTGTAACTCTAGATGAAGCTGTGTTCTGTAGGTCAGGGGTGACAGGATAGGGGGAATGGGGAGTACTGTGGACACTCGGCTCAAATTCTACAGATGGAGGGACTGGTGTAGAGGGAGTGACGCTTGCGGTGGGACTCTGATCTGGGTATTGCTTGTTCTTTGGGGAATAATATATACTGCTGATGAACTCGACTCGGCTGAACTCGAGTCGCCATCATACTCATGATCCTGAATTGGGTTTGACCTAGTTCTGGGCTTGCGACCAGGATTAGGGGTTTGAATCTGTTCAGGCTCAGGTATGGAGATGAAGGGTAGCAGTAAATTGCAATGTAAGGTTCGAATAGGTCCCTTGCGAGTCTCAAGCTGAACCTTAAACACCGGCTGGCCTTCGTAAGGAATGTCGACAACGACATACTGGTCTTTTTCCCATTTGTCAGCAAGCTTCTGTCGTCCCTGTAGATTGACTTTCCGTACCAAAACCAGGTCACCTATAGAAATTTTGTTCTCGCGAACACGGCTATCATATAGGCGTTTGTTTTGGTCGGCTCTCTTGTTGGCAGCCTCCCCAGCTACTCTGTAGGCGTATTTCAGGCGGTCTTGAAGTCGAGACACATATGAGGCATGGCTCACGCCAGGCTCATTCCCGGGTGCAGTGCCTAAGTAGGCATCCACAGAGAGTCGTGGATGCCAGCCAAACATAAGGAAATGGGGGGAAAACCCAGTAGAACTGCTCTTGGTAGCATTGTATGCTTGAACAAGAGAGGGGACAAAGTCGGCCCAACTGGTCTTATGGTCATCTGCCAGGGTGCGGAGCATACGGAGCAGGGTACGATTAAAGCGCTCAGCAGAAGGATTTCCCATCGGATGGAATGGAGTAGTTCGAGTATTGCGCACGTCTGCAATTTTGCATAGCTCCTTAATGACTCTGCTCTCGAAATTACGACCCTGGTCGGAATGCAGCTGTTCTGGAAAGGAGTAGTGAACGATGAAATTCTCGTACAGGGCTCGTGCTGTGGTAGTTGCCTTCTGATTTCTGCAGGGGATAGCCTTAGCATAACGTGTAAAGTGGTCCGTTATGACTAAGACATCCTCGTACCCACCCTTAGACCTTTCTAACTTCAAAAAATCCATGCAAACAAGCTGCATAGGCCTAGAAGTCTGGATGGGTACAAGATCCGCCGCAGGCCTTTGAGGGGTTTTCCCACAGACACAAGACCTGCAAGAGGACACACGTCTCTTGAAATCTGCCTCCATTCCTGGCCAGTAAAGACGTTGACGTGCAAGCCAAAGAGATTTGTCATGTCCCGGATGGTTCGGTAAGAAGCAGGTATGACAAGCTGCTTTACCGGTTCACCATCGACAGAGGCAGTACGGTAGAGGACTCCGTTCTCCACACACAGGCGTGAGCTGTCACGAAGCAGGGATTTGACATCTTTCGACACCTCCTCCCCCCTGTGGCGAGAACCGTGCTGCAAAACAAAAAGAACCTTGGAAATATCAGGATCTCTGGCTTGCTCGAAAGCCCAATTGACAGGTTGAAAAGATTTAGTAGGAGATAGCTCAGTAAGTTTAGGGGCTTCAGAACCAGAAAGACAGTCGGCAGAAGAAAAAGAGGCAGTAGCACCAAGGCAGATTGCTTTTACAGTGTCAGAGAACAACTGAGGTTTGCGGCTCAAACCATCACAATCACCATTTAAGCGGCCAGACTTGTAAAATAGGTCAAAGTCATAGGCTGACAGTGCAGCAACCCACCTATGGCCTGTAGCATCAAGTTTGGCTGTTGACATGACATGGTCAATGGGTTGTTGTCAGTCGTGACCGTGAACTTATTGCCATAAAGGTAATCGTGGAACTTGTCCGTCACTGCCCATTTCAGCGCGAGAAACTCCAACTTGTAGGCATGGTAGTTCTTCTCACTCGGCCTGAGTCCGCGACTGGCATAGGCAATAACTCTCTCTGAACCATCATCTTGTTCTTGGAGCAATACTCCACCAAGTCCCAAACCGCTCAGGTTCAAATCCCGGCACAGGCATCTGATCTCATGACGCCACTCATAATAACTCCCTCGTTCTTTGGAGTTGGCTCATTACCTGAAAAGAGTGGAATTTTGGGCGGCTTGGAAACCAAAGAGGGGGTGGTAGGTGTTAAGATCACTGGAGGTAGACCTGAGAGAGGAGGTGGTGAGCTCAAAGTTAGAGGAGGGGGTAATGGGTGCTTGGGTCTAGCCCCACCGGTTGCTTCTGGAGTAGAGACGGGCACGAATGTGTATTTCTTTGACAGAATTTTAAGCATCTCTTCCTCCGTAGGCATAGTTGGTGTGGGAGGGGTAGCAGTTTCACCAGACTTAACCTTAGTCTCTTCCCTTTTAGGACTATCCATATTTCAGGAAATAGCTAACACAAAATATAAGTACACAAACAAAACACTAAAAATAAATAAAAGAGCTGTTATAATGAAATGGCAATCAAGTTTAAACCCTGTAACTCACACTGTATGAGTTATAAATATAAACTACTCAGATTTATTTAACTGTCTATTAACCAAATCAAAAGAATACAAGTTTGGTCACAGCTAAATGCACTAAGTTGACCTGTAAACCAAGTCAAAACAACACACACATTCCAATGATGTTTACCTTACATCACTTTAATACACTAAAAGTAGTACCTAATACACCTGGGTTTAAATCTATGACCTAGATAATAAATCAACTGGTTGTAGTGGTCAGCTGATTGTTTACCTGTGTATCAATGTTGTAACTCAATATCTAAAAATGATCACAGCTACTACAATATTAGTGGTAAACCAAAATAAATATCACCTGTGTTCAAAAGTGACACAAACTATCCTGTAAAGATAACTGAAAAATGCAGTGAGTAGAAATGGATTATATCAGTAACCAAACTGAAAGGAAAAATATTTATTTACACTGCAAACAAGGTGTGTTCTACCAACTCATCAAACCTGAAAATCACTGAAAATATAATAGTACATAAATCAGCAAAAAGTCAAAGTACTGAATACTGGGTATGTTTTCAGTCACAACTTCCTTCAGAAAATAGCAGACGGCTGAAATTTCACTATTTAACAAAATAAAACAATATGAATCGTGCAAGAAACATAAAACACTAAATACAGTAGCACAATAAAGAAAATATGCTGAAAAAAATATACTGCTTGCCGGTATTCCTTGAAAAAGCTGAAATTGAGAAAACTTTACACTAAAGGGCTTGAAATCTCAAGTATCAATATGTGCAAGCAATTTCTATATCGCCTGTCAACAAGAACACATAAAATGAGATTTCAAATGGAAAACACACAAAATGAATAAATGAATTGCATATATATCTTGCTAGAACAGGTCTATCACACACGGTTAGTAAGGTGTGCAAAGAATGTTATAATACAGGGAACTGGGCAATATAATATTATAATATAATGTAGGCCAAAAATAAACACAGTAAATAACACACTTAATCTAGATTTCTAATTATAATCTATAGCTTTATTCAAGTGAGTGATAAATCAAAATATCACTCTATCCAACTAGATAAGACATGAAATATACGTGGCACTTAATGCAATGTTCACTATAACATTAAATAACCATAATATCAACTTCACTATATCAGAAAATTTCAACTTTATAGTGCATAAAACATCAAAATGTCAAATGTCAAAACAAAATCACTGACATCATAACACACATGAAAATTAAACTGATGGCAATCAAAAATATCAAATGACTACAAATGCTTCACTAAATCAACACTGTGAAATCAAATATATCACCAAAAATGGAAAATAGCTAATTGAAATGGCACACAAAATGAAAACACTACTGTGAACTGAATGGGGGTCACAGAATCTATAAGATCAAAATTTAACTTTATCACAAGAATGACAAAACTGACAACTGCAACATTCAATCTAAATAGCAAAAATGAAACAAATTAAACTAAACATACCTTGCAGTTGAAAAAATTCAATGAGAAAACATAAAAAATTTAATGTTCACGTGTTAGAAATTTCAGAATAAGACCAAATCACTACATGTACTTTTATATAAAGCTTATGCGAAGAAAACAGTGCGCCCTCAGAAAAATGAAAAAATAATTTAAAATAACAAAAATGAGAATGAGAAACACATACTTACATAAATATCCAAAATCCAATAAAACACTTTAAAAAAATACACTTAAAACACTAAAATGTCCGATCCTGTATCCTGGCGCGATATAATGGACTGACCAAAAGGTCAAGTTCAATGTTTACTAAAAACAGCTGTTTTCACAAACAGTCACTGTGTATAATGTGGCACGCGTAAAACAGTTCATTGTATGTTGACGCGTCCTGGGCCCAGAAGTAGGTGGTGAGACGTGCACTATGGGTGGGTTTGGTTTACATTTCAGTTTACCTTTGTGTTGAAGGACTGAAAACTAGAGGGGAACACTCTAGCTTCCGGTCTCCACTGAAAGGGTTGCTGGCTCTGCCCTCGGGTCTCGCACTTCTCGGATACCTCCGGTGCAGCTAAATAGGCCCTGACTGTGGAATGAGCTCCGGTACCTGGTCGCCTCAACGTCGGGGAGCCATTTTGTAGAGTGTGGGCAAAGACCAATGAATGACCAACTCAGAACTGGAGTTCAATATTTATATTAGACCTATAAATAAAATAGTATGACAGAATAAAATACAGTATTTCAATGTATTTCATGGCAATTCAGGTTGATTAACAAATCAATGCAATTAAGATATCAAAATATTACATCTACAATACATTGATAAAAGTAAAACCTTACCAGGTACTGCTGGCTAATCTTCTAGTGTAAAATAGTGTATGGGTTAAACCCAAGAGTTCTAACAACAGAACTTATGAAATAAACAAATACAGTATTATTGTATTATTGACTAAAGAACTCGCGTCCTCTAGCAAGGTTGACAAAAAGTGCCCATAGCCAGGTGGGGTGAAAAGAAGTAAAAATATAAAGATGTTATGTGCCTCTCATCCAATCAAACTCTTACACACACAATATACAAGATAACTATTGGACAGCACTGGACATAACATGATGGTCAAGACAACAGACAAGGTTAACAACACATGTAAACAAGACAATACCCATAATTCTATAATGATGAATGGACATGAGGTCATGTGACTATGCATGAATGAACTACAGTAACACTATGATAACTTGGCAGTAGTATTTTACTATCAGACTAATGTATAGTTAAAGTATGAGAAAATGACCTTATCTACATTAGTTTGAAGGTCAGATTTCATCCAATGCGCATATTATATTATATATCTGCCTTTCGCACAAAACTTGACAAGCGGTGTAATAGTACCTTGGATATCATTGGTCGCTCGTTCCAGATTTCAAATCCAATTTCGACCATCTGGTCTCTCAAAAACAACTCTAGTTCCACATAGAAAAGGCACTCCAGAGTGATACATATAAATTCTGATCTTACTTCGTAGTCTAGCTATATAAATTGTTATAATCTAAACCTATATCATTGCCTGTGTTATATACCAACATATCTCCAGAGTGCTTTACAAATGGATTACCCATTGCATCAATAGTCACACAGAGGTCATTTACTTATAATTCAGGCCTTAATTTAACGCATTTGACCTGTTTGTGTTGTTGAACATTTGCTCCTTTTCTCTGTGTTACTTTTTATTTATTTTCCAGTGTCGTCTAAAATTCATTTACTGCGTTCCCCATCTTCCGAATAGCACCACCCATATGAGAACATCTCTCCATCTAATTTTACAAGCTTGTTATTTTATTCATGTGTTTAGTCTGTGTTGTGTTCATTGTTCACTTCAAACTCGTCCACCAAAATCATGTCATAAATTCCAACAAGGAACCAAAGTAAAAGTTCAACAAGAGTCTTTTTGTCAAGCTGAAGTTGCCTTCTTACAGCGACCTGACGATACTTCAAAGTAACAGATCAGTTAAATATTCTGCGGTGATGCAAACAACAATAATTTTATTCACTGCTGCCTTCATCTGTATTAAGTATGTGAAATGCGCAAGCAGTCACCTGAAAGGCGAAAAGTGTACTTTTATGTAGATGGCCTTGTGGAATGACCTGACCCTCTGATACATTATCTGCCTTTCCCAGAGTACTAATGCAATCATTACCTCTAAGCCAGTTGCCCAGATTGTTCAAAGAAGCTTTCCCAATATGAAGCTTTTCAAACAATACTGACTACTAGAATCTTCGAATGTACCTAATCATTTTTATTGAATCTGTTGGAGGCTAGTCACAAACAATAAAGGTAGTTTGCTCGGGATTGAAAAGGTTTACAGACGCCATGTGATGTTAACTGACTGACGGACAGCCTGAACAGATTGAGGTAGAAGGGTGCATTTTCCAATGATTGAATATGAAGGTGATCTTTCCAACATATTGGCCTGATTTTGAATTCTAAATTTTTAAATTAATGGATATGCAGCAACTTGTAACTGGTAGTTTTGAGACAACAAACACAATTAACACCAATCCCCTTAACTTATATATGTATATATACATGTGTCTGTTGTATTCATATTTTGAGTTTTGATACTTGTATTGCATAGAAATTATATGAATCAGTACAGCAAAGCATTAAAACAATAAAAGCATAACCGACATTATTAGTATTTTTTTTACATTATAAACCAATATATACGATATATACAATGTCTATCGTATTTTCTCATATCCCTCACTTAAATAGTATTACATCTTACAATTTTTTTAATTTATTTATGAACCTTTAATACAATTCGTTAAATTTACAGGGTAAAGTATGTTAATATAAATATAAGGTCACATCAGTATTTATAAACAATTAATATTGATTTACCCCACCCACCGTATTCTGTATATATGATACACTGTTTTGCTCAATATCGTTAGAAACTTTATTTTTATATGTTTATAAAATGTGTAACTGCTATTTTTTAAAATATCTATGAAATATTTGGGCAAAATTATAATAGAATATTCAAATTATAGACAATGTTGCTATTTTCTTAAGATTTTAAGTCTATATTTTGCATATTTAATATTTTAAAATATTCTTTTGCAATCAAAGCATTAAAATCAACAAATATAAATATATTTTGATACCATTAGTCATAAAAAAGCTATCAAATATCATTAACTACTGTAAATATAAAGACAAATATGGATTTTCTCAAATTTGGCGGCTATTTTGGCGGCCATTTTGGATTTTTCGCCATTTTGAAATTTTCAAAAAATGGCTCCAATATTATTGAATACATTAGATAAATAACAGTCTCGAAGCGTGTCATCCGAACAACAACTTAATGCCAGTTTCAGCTAACATTGACTCGAGACGCTTTCTTAGTGCAATTCTACGTAGATAAATGTGGATATATGGTATTGTGCATGCAGCTGTATGTGTATTATTTAGAGAATCATTCAACTTCAGAAATGCACAATTGTTGATAATAACAAAAATGATTGCAATAAAATGTGTTAATAGTATTGCTTAAACCATTCATGTAGACTCCTTAGTGACTGTTTTTTAAAAAAAAACACGAGAAAATAAATAACGAAATGTGTATTTCTTAAACGAGCTGACTAATCTTTTAACTTTGGTTTACATGTTTTTTTAATTCCGTAATGACTCGGTTGCTTTCCGACTGTACCTCCGCCAATGTGCGAAAGAACATAAATGAATACTTGTATTATGATGCGCACATGTTCTCAGATTTGGCAAATAAAATATAGAAAACAAAGATACATCACTTTATGATCATTATAACATTACAATGGTAGAAAATAAAACAACTGAAGATTGTTTATTACACAGTTGAGGCATAATGAAGTGTTATGTATTTAGGTGACATACAAGCTTATTTTTAAAATAAGCCAACTGCGGTGGTAGTATGCGGATTAAGACCGTTAGATAAGGGGTTCATTAACAAGATTAGAAATGTTATGGCTTGAATAACAATATGCATCGTTATTGGTTTTTTTTTTATTTAACAAAATGAATACTGATGTCTGCAATAAAACTGTATCGAGTGTAGTAAGCAATATATTATTTATAGGCACTGAAAAACAATGAGTACCAAATACTAGTTTGGTCTTGATCCATCCTTGACTATACGCTTAATACTATCGCACGCGCTATTACGTCATGATCCACTTATTGAGAGGCTGCCAAGGGTTGTTTGTTTAGTACAGTTATTAAAAAAAAAATATATATATTTTATATGAGCGATTCGTCGCTTCCGTGCAATTAATTAGCTCGTGGGTTACAGTTCATTAATACACTGAGGGGAATAAAAGGGATGTTCTTAAAAACTATCTAACCGCAACCCCTACAGCTCCCCATACTGTGTTTCTCTCTGAAGTGAAATGATAATATATAACCGACCGATGCATGTCCGAACACGCTTTGTAACTCCCCGTTTTATGCCGACGGGGTTTATCGAATAGAGACGAACATTAATTTGTAAACAAAACCCGTCTTTACTTATGTACTAATAATGTGCTTTATATTTATTTTTTCGTTTGCAAAGTTTTTCAAGGATTAAATAAACATGTATTCTATAATATGGAAGCATAAAACTGACTTAAATTAAATTTAAAAACGACCGTTTTTGAAGTTTACTAAGCCTTTAATCATTTGTTGCAGCTACTCGATCTTTGAGGTATTGTAACAAACACAATATTGGAATGCAACAATTATTTCACTTGGACAAGTATGGTCAGGCATGGGTAAGTTATCGATTGCCTAAAAGTTGTAATACTAAAAGATTTGCAAAACACATGAAATAGCGTGTAAGACCCTAGTACACTATTCATGTTGACCTGTGACATACTTACCACTTCCATAATTGTAAACAATATGGATGTCTGCATATTCAGTTCTTGTGTAAAAATAAAAAATTAAAACTCATTTTTAAGGTATTGAAACCAGTATATGAGTAATTAACGTGTCTTTCATTTCAAATAATTTCCTTGATCAAGTTTATATTCAAATGAATTACAATGTGTTGACATATATATTACCTCGATTGTGAAACAAATTATTATAACTTTGACTCGAGGTCTTCCTAGGTAGAACCAGTATTTAGCATACGTGGATAAAATGTATTGCTGAAGGACACACACAGAATCGTGGCGAAGGACCTTCCTATTCTGAGTCAGATGCTTTATTACTGGACCACGTGCTCCACGCGCTCAAGGCAGGTTTTACAATGTAACTGGGATTTAAAACCATCAGAAATCCAAAAGCATAAAATCATCCAGAGACAAAAACACCTGGAAGTGACAAATACTTATTTTTAGGTCAAACAAAGATTCGTATTTATCGAAAACGAGAATTGTTGTATCATTTACTTTTAGACCTAGAAACTGTGTAAGAAAAAATATTGTTAAGAAATTATTCAGTAAATCCGCTATTGTATTTGTCAGTGATCCATAATAGCGTTCGTGATCCTTGAATCACTATTCCGTGGAAAACCTATCCGTGAAGTATTTCTTTTTTGTTTAGGCTTTAGAAGACATATATTTTCCTTGAAACAAAAATAGAACAACTTAATAATTATATAATAACCATGTCAACTACGGGAACCGAGTACGAGAAAAGACAAAGCGTAAACCCCGCTGGTTGATACGTTCAGTAATTAAAAATTGGCTATAGTAACATACCATATAGTTAAGGTGCTGAAACTTTGTGGTGACGACTTCGTTGAATTATAAATAACCAGATTTCCCTCATTTTTTGAATGCATGTTCAGGGTCAGAAAATCTTAAAGTGACGTCATGCCCATTTTTTAACTGTAAAACTTAGCAAAAAAAAGCATATACGTCTAAAGATTATGGTAAATAATGGCTAATGACCCCTTATTCCCAAATTTACCTGCCACGAGTTCAAAATAGTAATCTTCCAAAGTATCATTATACTTATTTCACTGCCCCAGTCAAACAAGAAAAAACGAATGTTCCGTTAATTTCCGATATGAACCAAAGACGGTGTTTGTCGATTTCCGTGAATCACGTAGGCAATTAATTATGCATGAAACAAAATACGAAAACAAAACTGGCGGATACACCGTCTCAAACTAAAACAAAAAAAGAGAAAAAGTATACCAAATAACGACAAAAATAAACACATAGATATAACGTTCCATCGTTCAAGAGTATATCTTGGTTCTGAACAGGTTCGTTGGACAACCATGAAAAAGGAACACAACTTGAAAACTGATGCTAAGTGGCAAAATCGTTGATTGGCCAGTGAGTGTCCAGTTTATATTATCAATTTATCGTAATAGAATGATTTTTAACAATAACAGTAGGGTACTTAATCTGGAATAATTATGAAACCCATGTAATCTCGTTCTAGGTAACCAAAACCCATGCAATCTCATTCTAGGTTACCAAAATCCATGTTATTTATTCTAGACTACCAAATACCCTTATAATCTCATTAGGTTACCAGAGTTCATGAAATCTCATTTTAGGTTCAAAAGCTAGGTTACCAAATAACTTATAATCTCGTTCTAGGTTACCAGAATCCGTGTAATCTCATTCCCTATGCAATCTCTTCTAGTTTATCCAAACCGACGTTATCTATTAAACCCATATTATCTATTCTAGAATATTAAAGCTCCTTATAATCTCATTCTAGGTTATCAAATCCCATGTAAACTCATTACTGGTTATTAAACCCCACAGTATCTCATTTAAGGTTAGCAAAACCCTTTTACTCTTTTTCTAGGTTATCAAAACCCATGTTATTCATTCTAGGTTATCAAAACCCATGTTATCTCTTCTTGTTTGCAAAATGCCCATATAATCTCATTCTAGGTTACCAACATCCATATTATCTCAATCTAGGTTATCAAAACCATGTAATCTCATTCTAGGTTATCAAAACCCATGCAATCTCATTTTAGGTTACCAATATCCATATTATTTCTTCTATATTACCAAATACCCTTATAATCTCATTCAAGGTGATTAAAACCCATGTGATCTCTTCTAGTTTACCAAAACCGATGTTATCGACTTAACCCATGTTATCTTTTCAAGGTTGTTAAAACCACTATATCTCATTCAGGATATCAAATCCCATGTAAACTCTTTACTGGTTATCAAACACCACGGTATCCCATTTTAGGTAAGCAAAACCCTTATACTCTTAATCTAGGATATCAAAACCCATGTAATTCATTCTATGTTATCAAAACCCATGTTATCTCTTCTAGGTTGCAAAATGCTCTTATAATCTCATTCTAGGTTACCAAAACAAATGTTATTTCTTCTAGGTTACCAAATACCTTATAATCTTATTCAAGGTTATTAAAACCCATATAATATCTTCTAGTTTACCAAAACCGATGTTATCGACTAAACCCATGTTATTTATTCAAGGTTATTAAAACGCCTATATCTCATTCTAGGTTATCAAAACCCATGTAAACTCATAACTGGTTATCAAACACCACGGTATCTCATTTTAAGTAAGCAAAACCCTTATACTTTTATTCTAGGATATCAAAACCCATGTAATTCATTCTAGGTCATCGAAACTCATGTTATCTCTTCCGGGTTGCCAAATGCTCTTATAATCTCATTCTTGGTTACCAAAATCCATGTAATCTCAATTTAGGGTATCAAGACCATGTAATCGCACTCTATGTTATCAGAACCCATGTCATCACATCATAGGTTTTCAAAACCAATACAATCTCAATCAAACACCATGATATCTCTTCCAGATTACCAAAACCCATTTTATCTATTCTTTATAATCAAAACCTCAGTTATCTTAATATAATAATTTTAGTAAACCAAAATCCTTGTTATCGTATTCTTGGTTTTCAAACCCTTGTAATCTCTTCTAGGTTACCAAAACCCATGTTATCTCTTCCGGGTTACCAAAACACATGTTATCTCTTCCAGGTTACCAAAACCGATGTTATCTCTTTTAGGTCACCAAAACCCATGTAATCTCATTTTAGGTTATTAAACTTATGTAATCTCTTCTATGTTACCTAAACCACTGTTACCTCATTCTATGTTATCAAAACCCTTTGTTTCTCATCTGGATAACCAAAATCCATTTTATTTCTCCTGGGTAACCCAAACCCAAGTTATCTATTTTAGTTCATTAAACCCGGTGTTATCTCTTCTATGTAACCAAAATCCCTGTACTCTCATTCTAGGTTATCAAAACACATGCTATCTATTCTGGGTAACCAAAACCCATGTAATCTCATTCTATGTTATTAAAACACATGTTATCTCTTCTAGTAACCAAAACCCTGATAGTCTCATTCCAGGACAATAGAACAAGCATAATCTCATCAGAGGTTATCACCAACGTTATTATCACAGCTTTTAACTAGGATATTATCATAATTCCCGTAATCACATTCCTGATTTATAATAACAAAGTTGCAGTATTCTCTTACAATGAGATAGCACAGCTATTGCAAAATACCTTGGGCCGGTTTCACTTAACACCTCAATCTGAGATTGTCTCATATTTTCAATTTTTCTATATGATTACTGTAACTCATTACACTTTAAACGAATTCACAGACGTTAAGTCACAACATAAAATAACATTTACCCATTGGTTATTGATAAAATGAAAAATGATCAATGTAGATGTATTTGGGCCTTAAAAAGATTTGTGTTGAGAAAAATCTCAAGTTGAGATATTTAGTGAATCTTAGGCTACTTTACTGAAATTTGAGGAAGTTGAAAGTTGAGGAAGGTATACTAATTTTACAAAACATTCCTATTGTGTGTTCTTATACTTGAAAACAAATAAAAATTACAGGTAATAGTGTTAATTTATTGATATGTCCATCAATGCATCATGATCGCCCAATAAAATGAACACATAGATTTTCTAATTCATTGATCTGACAGGGCGGAGTGATAAAATATATTTTGCTTTAAAATAAGGAAAATACCCAATAAGGTATTAAAGGGTGTGTGAGCTGTTTGAAAGGTTAAATCCGCCAAGTCATTTCAATGTAATTAGAGGATATAAACACATACACAGTGTAACTATACATAATAAAACATCTCAATCGAGCATAACACCGAATGGCTTGAGGTTAGATATATACTGTGTTACATGTAGTTGTTCGTTCCTCCACAGTAGTCCGATATGAGAACAGGATTTTTTTTCTGAAAAATTTTCAGATGCGGCCGGGTGCCTATTTGATACGAAATTTATATGTGCGAAAGGACAAATGGTAATTTAGGGCATACTTTCACCAAGAGCTTCTTTACATATAGGATATTTGTGTGTGTGTTTTGGTGTAAGATCAAATCATATTTCATCAAGTGATCACCAAATGTCATATTATCATTAGTGGCTTGCCATGAGTGAGAATATCATTTTTGCTGATCACGAGATGAATACAATTTAATCTTGCACCTAAACAAACATATTCTTTTTACATAAATTCGTTTCTATTCACGCACAGTTTCCGAAATATCATATACAGACCTCAATTTGCCATTCGTTATTACTGGATTAAAAAATGTAATTAAAGTACTTATTTATATACCGGTAATAAAAGTTACTTTTAGCTTATGTCATGGTAGTTTGTCCGTTGTTCTTTTGATACACGTTTTCCTGTAGACGCTAACAGTTGAAATATTGAAAAGGGATTTCCCAACATGGGCTCACCTAGGTTAGACTAAAATAGATTTCCCGTAGTATTTAAGTGCTGTTTATTTAAAGTTTACCCTTCCAATTTAAATATCGATTGTGTCATGTTTTGGTGGCTATAACATACCAAACCACTCTGATTTTATTCATTAATAATACATTGAGAAGCTCTGTAACCATTTTAAAAATAATTTATTTGTAAGGCGTTTATAGCGTTATTTCCTGATATACTACTACTCACTTTTAATTGATGTTCAAGACAAAAACAAATAGATATTTATTTGCTTAGTTTATAATTACTGTTGGAAAGAGTGGTTTGCTATAAATAATCCGCGGAGAAATCTCTATAATTCATCAAATATCGTAAAATAAAAAGTAATATTTTTTTTAAACAGAACAGCTTCAGACAAGTACGGATCCATTTAACCAAGCAAATCTGGAAATGAAAAAGAAATCTTTGTTGATTGTGCAATTTTGAGTGAAAATGAGAGTAAACAGTATTTTCTTTTGGGAACAGTTCCGATTACCTGCCCCGTTTTAAGCCAAGTAAAACTTTGGAGACTTTTAACATCATTCGTACGACAAAGTTTAAGTAACCATTAAACAATAGTCTGATCGACACAGATAAACACTTAGTCTGACTGACATACAGATCAAACAATATGTTGACACAGTCCAAAGCTTTTGAGCCGGGAATGAATTAAACGTTTGCAGTACAAATTATGTATACTGTCTAAATGGATCCGAGAATTTATCTCTGATTTTTAACACACAGCAAGATGGAATGACATGTCTGTTTTCGACACCAAGTCTACCGTATGTCCACAGGATATAATGTTTATACGTTTGGTGACGGTTGATCTTCCTTTGATCGGGATCATCGTCGAACAGAGGAATGTCCAGTTTGTACAGGGCAATAGCCAGTACCCCTTAATTCAGTACAAGAACCTGAAAATCCTGAAAATGAAAATATATTCATTGATTGCATGTTCATTTACATTATAGCATATACATTCATAAAATCTGCCTCTAACAAATTTTCTAATGAGCCAAGCCAAATATTAAATATATATGTGTGGGGCACGTGGTCCAGTGGTACAACATCGAACCCAGGATCAGAAGATCGTGAGTTTGATCCTCTGCGTGTGTGTCCTTGAGCAAAACACGTTACCGCATAAGCTTATCACTGGTTCTGCCCAGGAAGACATTGATTTGTCCAACTTGTAAGAAATATCGAGGTGAAATAAATTAATTTAAAATAACTAACTATAGCCATGATTCATATGCCAAAAAGCTTACCAGATCAGTGATTTTACTCATGTAATATGCTTTATTTTTACCAAAAATTCAAGCAGGGATATTTTCGAAATCCCCCAACAATGAAACTGGACGTCATATGTAGCATAAATAAAGATATGCCGATATATGAACTAATGCTCAACCAACCTCTACCTTAAGGTAAATCATATATTTTTTAAGGTTGCAATTGTATTAAGAAATTTTTGTTTTATGAAGGAAGTTTGTCATTTAGACAGTTGCATCTTGAAATGCTAATCAACACATCCAACAGTCGAGGCCAAAAAATAACAAAGGTCAAAATCATATATTTGATGTTGGATGTCATCTCTCGGCAGTTATACTTCAAAATCAAGATGATTTAATGTTTTCATGTTCAGTATCCAGATATGTAAATTCAAGGTAAATGCCACAGTGTTTGGCAGTATATCTTTGCAAGGGACTTAAATCATGCTACATAATAAGTTCAGCCACTAAAACACAATATAAATTTAAGTCCCGATGTTTTATTGTATTGCAATAGTTGAGATGCGTTCTTAGAATGTTCTACCTTTAATTAAACTTAATATATATGTGAACAATAAATGTAGTGTCCTTTCGCAAGACACTTTTCCGCACGTTCTTAGAACTGGTTCTAACCAGGAAGATTTCGAACGTGATTTGCCTAAGTTGTAAGCACGTGTTTCACAATCGAAGTAAAATAAATAAGTTTAAAGTAACAATAAATATTGGATAAATTGACAGCTGCAAGTGTTATGAGCCTTGAAATAGTTTTAACCAATCATATTCAAATGGTGTAACCCGCAACTTTCCCCCCATCTTTTCCTCGCCCATGAAAATATCCTTTTAAAATCATGCACTCTGCCCTTTGTATTTTTTTTTTGTGAGCAGGGGCGCCCTAAACAGTTGCAGATATATGGTAATGATACAAAATATTATACTCCTTTGATTGCAAAGTGCAAATTGAAACTATAGATCTCATTCTTATTCTCAAAACGGTATTGTGGTTAACACTGATGAAATTGTGATCTCTAATGGTTTGTAGAGAAAATCATACGGCTCGGATACAAATACGGTATACAGTGCGTCCAGGCTTTCATAGACTGAGAACATATAACCATCAGAGTGATGATAATAAATATATTACCAATGTATCAATTATCGGTAAGACAGAAACACAATTTTCTATTTCACAGCAGATTTTCTCAGCTTCTGTTGGCATCTACATACAATGGCCACACAAGCACAAGTCTGGAATGTCTCTTCCTGGGCCGGGATGGAATCCGCCTGGCTGCCGCTGTGCTCATTGATTCGAACATTAGACTCAGATATTTCGTTATGCCCTACATTAAAGTATCTTCCATCTTATCCCGGGTCATAGAAGATAATTCTTCCTGAAAAAAAAGTAATCATGAATAGCATTTTATAAGACATGTTTTACCAGTCCCATCCAAAGAGAAAAGATGTAGTTTGGTTTACTTGAAACATAAATACATGGTACATGCCAGTCTGGCTTGGTGCCTTTTACTATTAAAAGTAATTAATTCAATAACAAGTATTTTGTGTTCGAAATGTAATAATTTATTTGAAATGTAAATGATTGCCAGACAGCCCACATATACTGTATACATACAGGGTAATAGCTGATCCCGTGCTCAACTCTTATTTATTATTTTACTGAAGTTAGTCCATAGTTTACTGAAATATTCATTTTCACCTGAAATACACTGTTGATATTTAGATACATTATAGAAATGTTTCTCTGCAATTCATCAATAAAACTTAATTCTCATAATCGATAGAAATAAATAAATCCGAACAGAAAAGGTATTTCAGATGTTGCATATTAACTTACCCTCATGCTTTCCTCTAAAGCACCAACTTCTCTCTGCAAACCCCGACCCCCTCTGCCTCGCCTTCTTGATCCACTACCTCCCGATTCACTCCCTTTTGACCTTCAGACACTTGAACTGAAAATTGGTATATATTTGCCGTGAACTTCAAAACTGTTTACATAGAAAACTCTACAGTCAATCCAATTATAGGGGTCGAAACTCTACATTAATTACATAGGGGGTCAAATCTCTACATTTAATCTAAATAAAACTTTGTCTACCTAATGGCATAAGCTATTGGATTTCATTAAAAATAAAATGCATGTATGAACAAAACATGTTCTTTGTATTTAAAGAAAATGTATCGCAGTCAAAAACATTGACAAAGTTATACATTTCAACATTGAATATCTACAAATGTCTACCTTATGAGTCCAGAAAGGAGAGCCGAAGCTCTACATCGCATTATGCAAAAGAAATAAGGTTCAAAACTCATCATATCAGTGGCATTACTTTAGTGGCAAATTTTTTCTTTCTCCTCTAAAACGCTTATAGACTATAACCATCTGGGCAGTATTGCTGTGCGTTCAAAGACAGTAGAACCCCTATTTCGAATTAAGGGCCTTTCCCACGGTATGTGCCACCTACATTACATAACAGTTCGAGTTGCTACACATTAGTTTGCTACACAATATCACGGCGTAATATGCTGGAAACTTACTCATTTTCATTTGCATACATTCTTTAACGAAGCAGACGGTCACTTGTATTGACTAAAAATTCTTACCGGTGTCATTTCTGTTCCTTTTCCTGCGTAGATTTGTTGACGAAAGTGTTGTTTTGAAAATGTTTTAAAAATGTATCTTTAAATTCCGGAATATTGCTTTAGGAATGAATCAGACAATTAAGATCGTGCAAGAGTTTACGGAACTACTCGAATCACGGCGATATCTTTTGAAACCGAAACTGATATATTTTTGTATTACTCGTAATTCTATTTTTCTAATACATTTTCTTCAGATTTTGATACGACAGTAACAGTGTAAACAGTACAGCAAACGAAGAAAGCGAGCGATATGCTCTTATTATGACATTCACCGGTAAAAAAATAGACTGTTGTTAAATGGGCATAACGCCACATTAATATATGCAATGGTTTTGTCTGAGATATTTTTGCGATTGTGTTCTGTGATTAATGTATGTATTGAATATGCCTTAGACGTTGTGGGGGCTGTGTTCTATGATTAAGTATGTACTCGTCCTGCCTAAGACGTTGTTGGGGCTGTGTTCTGTGATTAGTATGTGTACTGGTTCTGCCTAAGACGTTTTTGGGGCTGTGTTCTATGTTTAGTATATGTACTGGTTCTGCCTAAGACGTTGTGGGGACTGTGTGTGTTCTGTGAGTATTATATGTACTGGTTCTGCTTAAGACGTGTTGGCGACTGTGTTCTGGAATTATTGTATGCATTGCATCTGCATAAGACGTTGTAGCACGGCTGTGTTCTATGACTAATGTTTATATCGAATCTGTCTTAGACGTTGTTGCGGCTGTGTTCTGTGATTAGTTTATGTATTGAATCTGCCTAAGACGTTGTGGCGGTTGTGTTCTGTGATTATTTATTAAACCTACCGAAGACGTTATGGCGACTGTGTTTGTTGATTAGTGTATGTATTTATCTGCCCAAGACGTTATGGCGGCTGTGTTCTTTGATTAGTGTATATATTAAATATGCCGAATACGTTATGGCGACTGTGTTCTTTGATAAATGTATACATGTATATTGAATCTGCCTCAGACGCTAACGTATTTGTGCTCTGTAATTTTTATATGTACTGATTCTGCCTAAGACGTTGTAATGTATATTCTTAGAAGGTATAACACCAGGGACCTCATAAGAAAAAAAGCCTTCAGGCTTCATGGGCAATCCAAGTTTACTATACACTAATATTATGTATGCCCAATGTTATATTAATGTAATATTTCTTTGAGAGTTATCATAGTTTCTTTAGAATATTCTATTGTGATAGATCATTAACTTTTTACATTGGATTTTGCTAAACAATAATATTAAGGTTGTATTTTGTGTTATTTATACTTAGTAATTTGCAATGCTTAATTAATCTTATATAATATGGTTGATAATATAAAATTACCTTTCTTTGGTTTATCTATTTGTATTTTAAATTGAGTTTGTAACCTGTATATTAATTTTGTATTTTAATCTGAATAAACATCAATCAGTCAATGAAAGTTCGGAATCATCCTTCCCCGATAACGTTTAAAACTAAAACGCAAAATGGTACAACATAACACATATTTGAGTACAGTTTTGATGATTTTGAGACAAAATTGTAATTAACGAATATGATATGGTAGGTACCGTCCCTTTAATTACCAAGAAACTTAAAATTTAACATAAAAGTATGTCTGGCGTGGATTGAAACCGAGTCATATAGCTTCATAGGTGAGTTTCTTTTTATTTTGCAAGATCAACTATACATTGTTACTATACATTTCTTTTGTTTAAGACAACATAATTTTCTAAATAATTATATGAATATACAATTGTTATTGACAGGTACCTATGCGCGGCAGATATATAGTGGATATAGTGAAAGATTTACTGACAGGCAAAAATCAAAACATATATATTAGGTTATCGTGTTGATACGGTTGTATGAAGCTAACAGCATGCTACTAATTAAGAACATGTTTAAGTCATATTTTCCATTTGGTTGTATGAAAGACGTGTTTCTATATGTTTGCAATATAATTAATATTTATAATACACTTGCATTCATTTCACAGTTTTGGCTGTTTTATATATCCAGGTAAAATGATAACATACCGGTACACTTGGTCCCTAGTATTGGGGCTATTTTTATAAAGTAAGGTAGCACACTTTTCCATATAAAAAACTACAGGCTTGAGTTTCAGTGCAACTAAACACTGAATTATGTCATCCAGAGTTATAACATGAATGTTAGTTTGTATATTTCATTCGAAAGTCTTCCTCAGGGAAGTAACCATATAAAATAAGCTCAATTTAATTCACTCAATATTTAATTTTCGGCCACCTGGCTTTCATTAAAAATTGAAAATTTAATATTGCAGCTAGGTAACGTCCATTTTCCTATAAATTGTTTTTCTATAATGATGACATGATGTCACATCCTGTGTGGACAACGTAACGCCATTTCCCGCACTATACGTTAATTAAAGAAGTAGAATTAATTAATTGTAAACTATTTCTTTACTCATCTCTAAAGAATGCAACCTAATGTGAACAACATTATAACAACAATGTTGCCTTCATCGTTATGTGATATTTCAAAAGGTATTCAATATATTTTTCAACATGAAGTATTTCTGTTTACCACCTAGAAAGAATGTTCAACCAGTTACGTATCATTACAAATTGGTTGAAACTTGCGCCAACAAAAATAGATACATATTCCATTACGTGTTATGACAGATTCACTAAATACGTGTTTAATTACTTTTCTCTGGCGTGTTCAGAGCTCCTAATGTACTTTATATCAGATAATATCGTTAACTTACATATCACATTAATAGTAATGGCAATCTGCACGGTTCCAATGGCTCCACTGACAAAGCATGTGTAGACACCGCTCTTAGGTTGTGATAAATCAGCAATGTATAATATGGCATTTTCACTGACAGTTGATGTATCGTTCATCCATTTATAACCGCAACCAGGATTACAATCTGCAAGGCATCTAATTGGACCGAAGTTGTTCCCCAGTTGTTCATTCCACACAGTTTCACTAGAATTCAAACGAACATTTTCTGGACCAACTGCATAAAAACAAAACTTGTTTTAACGATTTAATACATATATACAGCTATAACACATACACTATAACTTACTAAAGTGATATACATATAAGTATACCATTAGTTAATTTAGTAAATAAGTGAGTGAGTGAGTGAGTGAGTGAGTGAGTGAGTGAGTGAGTGAGTGAGTGAGTGAGTGAGTGAGTGAGTGAGTGAGTGAGTGAGTGAGTGAGTGAGTGAGTAGGAACATGTCCATATAAGAGAGCGGATAAAGCTCTTTCTGTGTGCATGTACACATGTAATTATATAGTTTAGCTATGTTAATAGGTATGATCCTGTCTGTAACTGTGGCTAAGATAATTAGTCTGGTTGGTGCAGTGAAAAATGTGTTTGTGTTTGTGAAAGTAGATGTGGCTGTGATAGAATACGTGTGTGATTGTGGAAGATGACTTAAGCGTGATAGAATGTATGTGTGCGTATGTTTGATTGTTGAAGTGGATTTGTGATATAATGTGTGTGTGATTGTGAAAGTGAATGTGTGATAGAATGTGTGATTGTGGAAGTTGCTGTGAGTGTGATATAATGTGAACGATTGTAGAAGTAGATGTGAGAGTGATAGAATGTGTGTTATTGTGGATGTGGACGTGACTGTGATAAAATATGTGTGCATTATGTAAGTGGATGTGAGCGTGATAAAATACATGTTTGAATGAGGAAGTGGATGTGTGCTAGAATGTGTGTGTATGATTGTGGATTTGAACCTAAGCGTGATAGAATATATGTGTTATTGTTGAAGTGAAGTGAATGTGAGAATGATATAACGTATATGTGATTGTGAAAATGAACGTGGAAGTAGAAGTGTGATAGAATGAGTGTGTGATTGTGGAAGTAGATGTTAATGTTAGTAAATGTGAGTAAATGGAGAAATAGATGTGAGTGCGATAGAATGTGTGTGTGATTGTGTCACACTATCACATTAAAAAATACAATTTTACAACTTGTTCACTCTTTTATTAATAGTTTATTTCTAAGTCAACTTAAATTTAAAAACGACTGAAGATTATGCCAAAATATACAATGGGCACTTTCTGTCAGAGTATAGAATAAATAGTAACTGTTGTCCTTGCTATAAAAATCCCAACTTACAAACTAAATCCCCGTAATAATATGTATCCGTTCATTAACTTTTATTTGCCGTCCGTGCTAACAAAAAGATTTGGTAATTTACAATATCTACGGTGATCCTTTCGACTTATTTATTAAATGCTGATAATATGCAAATACATAAATATAAGTTCTAAAACAATAACCAAAGGCATTTGCGTAACCAAACAAGAGCCAAATATATATTTTATGCAGCATAGGTCCACTGACCTGTTCCATGTAAAGGTATATCTAAGTACTATTAGTTTAATCAGCAACACAACCAATATCAGTTAATTAGTAGGACAATTTGGTGCAGCATTGTGCCTTTATTTTAGAAAAACACCAAACTTGGCACAAACATAGTACAAGGTTAACTGGTTATTATAACACCGAGACCCACTTTTAAAATTGGCGGAAAATCCAAGATGGCCACAAGAAATGACCGCCAAATTTCACAAATTTCATTTTTGTCCTTATATTTACAGTATTTTATGAAATCGTAAAACTCTATATGACTTATGTTATCAAATTATACCTATATTTAATAATTTTAATGGTTTAATTTGTACAAGAGAAAAAAAATGCAAACTAATGGCTTCAAAATTAGCAAACATTTCTTTTCTTTAGATATTACTTTATACATTTGCACAACGTTTTCATCGAATTTTACAAAAAAAAGACATGCTTGGACATGTAAGATACAAAATTGCTAAAATAATGCACAAGAAAGGTTTGTATCTATATGTAACTTAAAGTCGTTTTTTTTGGGGGGCTTGGAATTGTGATAGGAAAAGACTTGATAAGTTGGTGCATTATAGCTGGGCTGTCGATACAAAAGTTGGTCATGTTTATGTGTGAACAATTCCTTTAAGGACTCATTTACATTTGAAGGAGTACTTGTCAGGACAAATAAAACCCGTGGTCGCAGAGTATTGGCTTTGATCCTACTTTACTGTCATGTGTGGTAACCTTGAACAAGACACTTTCCCGCACATGCTTAGTACTGGTTCTACCTGGGAAGACTTCGAACGTTATTTGCATAAGTTGAACATACTTGTTTTAAAACCGAAGTAAAATAAACAAGTGTAAACTAAACTACAAATCACTCTATAAATGACATTACACCTTTATGGATTCTTTAAAGAAAGTAGTGAAAACAGTTGTGAATGCCTTATTTTTTCCAGTTTCACCTACTCTTTAGTTTTCCTTTCCGACTAAATAATGATGAAGTTTGGTCACACAACGTGAATGACTGAAATGCTGGCAAGGACACCGTTTTCTCTTTATCAAGTAGATATGAAACGGTATACATACGAGAAGTATTTTCCAGTTCCAAAATAAAACCCAATTCACACTCAAATCAGTTTATCAACATAAATCAATGGATTATACCAGGACATATGTATCAACTGCTTTTTATCATGACATTTCATATGCATGTAGTGGCAGATCATAGTTTGAAACACATATACTACATATTAATATAAGTTCTTTCTTGGTGTCAATAACCCCAAGAAATGCGTCCCGAAAGTTTGGAGCTTCACATGGCCTTCTATGTGTCCCATTTCCTATCATAGATCTTGTTAAGGACTACCATGCACATACTCATCACTACCAATCTGATTACATCGTTTTCATACTTAGTTGTAACTCATTTTAACAGAAATATTGGGATGTCTTTCAGGTTTTAGGATTTCACTTAGATTGTGTCACCAAGAATAACATACATTTTAGTTATTGTTTTCTTAGTTGCACAGTGGATTTTGTTTAAAGGTCAGATTCGATCCAATGCGCTTATTTCACTTGATGGGGAGGAACTGTTGTTTTTTCTTCAACAATAGGCAAGATCTGTCTTTCGGACATGACTTGACAAGCGTGGTATTTGATCCTCTGGTCACTCAAAATCTACCTAGAAAAGGGACTCCAGAGTGATTCATATAAATTCTGATCTTACTTCGCAGTCTATTATATACGTTGTTATAAACTCAATCTATATCATTACCTGTGTCATATACCAACATATCTCCTGAGTGCTTTACAGTTGAATGACCCATTGCTCCATTAGTAACACAGATGTCATTTACTTCATGCCTTACTTTAACACATTAATATTTTGACCTGTTAGTGATGTTAAACACCCTATCTCAATTTACAAGCTTGTTATTGTATTCATGTGTTTGGTCTGGTGGTACTCAAGAACATAATGATGTGTTTATTGGCTCACTATAAATTTGCCATTCGCAAACCGTTTTGCTATCTCGTCCACTAAAACATTCTATAAATGTCAACAAGAAACCAAAGTAAACGTTCAACAAGAGACGATTGTTAAGCTGAAGTTGCTTTCTTATAGCGACCTGACGAAACTTTAAGAACACAGATCAGTTAAAACTTTTGCGGTGACGCAAACAAGTACAATATTTATTGCGGCCATCATCTGTATTTTGCACAAGCAATCACCTGATAGGCAAAATTGTGCTTTTATGTGGATGGCCTTGAGGAATGACCTGGCGCTCTGATACAGTGTCTGCCTTTTCGAGAGTACTAATGCAGTCATTACCTCTAAGCCAGTTACCAAGATTGTTCAAAGAAGCCACAACCATGTGAACATTTCCAAACAATACTGACTACTAGTATCTTCGGTCAGTACATGGTCAGCTTTATTAAATTTTTTGGAGGCTGGTCACTAGCAATAAAGGTAGTTTGTTCGAGATTGAAAAGGTTTACAGACACTGACTGACAAACATACTGAACAGACTGAGGTAGAAGGGCGCATTGATCAATAATTGAATATGTAGCTGATCTTTCAAACACAAATTGACTATGATTTTTCTGTATTCTGTTATCATGAAACAAATGATGCATTTGAATTCTAAATTTATCAAATAATGAATAAGCAACAACTTGTAACTGATAGTTTTGAAACAACAAACACAATTAACACCAATCCCCTGATACATGTATATATACATGTGTCTGCTGCATATATCTTTTGAGTCTTGTACTTGTATTGCATAGAAATTTTATGAATCAGTACATCAAAGCATTAAAACAATAAAAACAAAACCGACATAATTAGTATTTTTTACATCTTAAAACAATATATATATATCACTAACTTAAATACTTTTACATCTTACTTTTTTTTTTAATTTAATTAAGAACCTTTAATACATTTCGTTAAATTTACTGGTTAATGTACGCTAAATAATGTAAATATAAGGTCACATCAGTTTTTATATACGTTTAATATTGATTTACCCCACCCATCGTATTTTACATATACATACAATGATTTGCTCTTTATCATTATAAATTTCATTTTTATATGATTATTAAATTTGTAAAATATCTATGAAAAAGTTAGGCAAAATTATAATATAATATTCAAATTATAGGATTTGTGGCTATTTTTAAGATTTTAAGTCTATATTATGAATAAATTTGTATTTTAAAATATTCTGTCACAATAAAAGCATTAAAACCAACAAATATTAATATGTTTTGACAACATTTGTCATGAAGAACTATCAAATATAATTTACTATTGTAAATATAAAGACAAAAAGGGATTTTGTCAAATTTGGCGACCATTTTGGGGGCCATCTTGGATTATCCGCCATTATGAAATTGAGCCTTGGTGTTAAAGTAATCAGTTAACCTTGTTCTATGGTTGTGCCGATTTGTTCACAAAATCACATCATAGACATGACTCCGTTAACTGCTAAGTATTAACTTTTAAGATAGTAGCACTTGCCTAATAAGGCTACACAACCAAAAGTGTTACAATTGTGGAAATGGATGTGAGTGGGATAGCATGTATGTGTGATTGTGAAAGTGAAAGTGAGCTTAATATAATGTTTGTGTGTGTGTGATTATGGAAGTGTATTTGAGTGTGTGATTGTGGAAGTGGATTTGAGCGTGTGATTGTGGAAGTGGATTTGAGCGTGATAGGGTGTGTGTGACTGTGGAAGTGGATTTGAGCTTGATATAGTGTGTGATTGTTGAAGTGGATTTGACCGTGATAGTGTATGTGTGTGATAGTGGAAACGGATTTGACCATGATGGAATGTATGTGTGATTGTGGAAGTGGATGTGAGGGTGACAGAATGTGTGTGTGTGTGTGTGTGTGTGTGTGTGTGATTGTGGATGTGGAAGTGAACGTGACAGAATGTATGTGTGATTGTGGTAGTGGATGTGAGAGTGATAGAATGTGTGTGTGTTTGTAGAAGTGGATATGAGCGTGATAGAATGTATATGCGATTGTGGAAGTAATTCTGAGCCTGTTTTAATGTATGTGTGTTTGTGGAAATGAATTTGAGCTTCATAAAATGTGTCTGTGATTGTGAAAGTGTATATGACAATGATAGAATGTTGTGTGATTGTGGAAGTGGATGTGAGTGTCATAGAATATATGTTTATTGTGGAAGTGGATGTGAGAGTGAGATAATATGCGTTTGTTGAAGAGAGGCATGCGACTGTCATAGCATTTGTGTGTGATTTTTTAAATGAATGTGAGCGTGATATAATATATGTGTGTTTGTGGAATCGAATGTGAGCTTTATAGAATGAATGTGTGAATGTGAAAGTTGATGTGAGAGTAATAAAATATGTGTGTTGGTGGAAGTGAATGTGAGCTTTATAGAATACGTGTATGAATGAGAATGTGGATGTGCATTTGATATAATGTATGTGTGATTGTGGAAGTGAACATGAGCGTGATAAGACATATGTGTGATTGTTGAAGTATACGTGTGATAAAATGTGGGTGTGATTGTGGAAGTAGATGTTAGTTTGATATAATATGTTTGTTATTGTGGTAGTGAAGGTGTAATAGTATGTGTTTGCGATTGTGGAAGTGGATGTTAGTGTTATGGACTAAGCTATTGTAGTTATAGATGTGTGTGTGTGATTGTGGAAGAGGATATGAGCGTGATAAAATATGTGTGTGATTGTAGAAGTGAATGTGATAATATGTTATTGGTTATGGAAGGAGATATGAGAGTGATAGAACATGTGTGTAATTGTGGAAGCGGATTTGAGCTTGATTGAATGTTTGTTTGATAGTGATAGAGTGTATGTGTGATTCTGGAAGTGGATTTTAGTGTTATTGAATGTGTGTATGGTTGTGGAAATAGATCTAGGCTGTGATATGACGTGTGCGTGATTGTTGAAATGGATGTTAACGTGATAAAATGTGTGTGCTATTGTGAAAAAATGACTGTAAGTGTTATAGAATGTGTGTATGTGTGATTGTGTATATAAATATGTGAGCGTAATATGAATGCGTTTGTGATTGAGGACGTATGATGTGAGCGTGATATAATGTGTTTGTGGTTGTTGAAGTTGAACTGAGCGTACTAGTAAATGCGTTTCAATGAGGAAGTGGATGTGCGTGTGGTAGAATATAATATGTGTGTGGTTGATTGTGAAAGTGAACTATAGTGTTATGGCAGGTATGAGTTATTTTGGAAATATATGTTAGTGTGAAAAAAATGTAAATGTAATTGTGTAAGTAGATGTGAGCGTGATAAAATATATATGTTATTGTGGCAATGAATATGAGCATTATATAATGTGATTTTGAAAGTGAACGTGAGCAATATAGAATATATTGGTGATTATGGAAATGAATTTGAGCGTAATAGAATGTTGTGTGAATTTAGAAGTGGATGTCAGTGTTATGGTATGTGTCTGAGGTTGTGGAAGAAGATTTGAGTGGAAAGGAAAGAGTGTAATTTTGAGTGTGGCATAATGTGTACGTGATTGTGGACGTTGATGAGAGAGTAACAAAATGTATGTGTTTGTGATTGTGGAATTGGATGTGAGTGTAAAAGAATATATGTACGATTGTGGAAGTTGATGTGAGTGTGATAGAATGTGTGTGTGTGTGTGTGTGTGTGTGTGTGTGTGTGTGTGTATGTGATTGTGAAAGTAGATGTTAATGTAATAGAATATGTGTGTTGTTGTGGAAGTGTATATGATTGTAATAGAATGTGTGTGTTTGATTGTGGAAGTAAATTTGAGAGTCATTTAATATGTGGGTGATTGTAAAATTGTATTTGATTTTTTTTGTGATTGTGGAATCGATGTTTTACGTGATAGAATGTTTTGTGATTGTGGAAATGGATATGAGTGTGATATATTGTATATTTCATTATGGACGTGGAGGTTAACCTGATAGAATATTTGTTCAATTGATGAAGGATATTTGTGTCATATCATGTGTGTGTGATTGTGGAAGTGGATATGGGCGTGAAAGAATGTGTTTTTGATTGTGGAAGTTGATGTGGGTGTAATAGTATGTGTTTGAATGTGGAAGTTAATGTGAGTGTGGTAGAATATAATATGTGTGTGATTGTGAAAGAGGATGTGTAATAGAACGTGTGTGTGTGGTTGTGAAAGTGGACTTTAGTGTTATGGAAGGTGTGAACATATATGTTAGAGGGATACAATGTGTGTGGTTGAGGAATCCGATGTAACCCTGATAAAATGTTCGTGTGATTGTGAATGTGAGTATGAGAGTTATAGAATGTATGTGTGATTGTGGAAGTTGATGTGAGCGTGACATATTTATGTATGTTTGTGGAGGCGAATGTGATCGTTAAATAATGTGTATGTGATTGTGATTGTGGAAGTGAGTGTGAGTGTTATAGGATGAGTTTGTGATTGTGGAAGTGGAAGTGAGCATGATAGAATGTATTTATCAGTGTTAAAGTGAAAGTGAACGTGATGGAATATGTGTGTGATTGTGTAAATATATGTGAGTGTAATAAAGTGGATGTGTGATTGTGAAAACGAATGTGAGCGATATAGAATACTGTATGATTGTAGAAGTGGAGTTGAGTGTGATAGAACGTTTAATCGATTTGGATGAGAGCACGATAAAATATGTGCGTGTTTGTGGAAGTGAATGTAATTGAAATATAATGTGTGTTATTGTGGAAGTAGATGTGAGAGCAATAGAATGTGTATGTTATTGTGAAATTGGACGTGAGCGTTATAAAATGTTTGTGTTATAGTGGAAATGTATGAGAATGAAATTTCGTGTGTCTGACTGGAAAGATGGTGTGAGCAGTGAAAGAATACGTGTTTGCATGAGAATTGGATGTGAGTGTAACAGGCTGTGTAAGATTGTGAAAGTGGATGTAAGTGATAATGAATGTGTATTTGTTTGTGAAGTGATTGTTTGAAAGAATGTGTTTGTGGTAGTAAAAGTGGATGTTTGTGTTATGGAATGTGTGTTTGATTGTGAAAGTGGATGTTTGTGTTATGGAATGTGTGTGTGATTGTAGAAGTGGATGTTTGTGTTATGGAATGTGTGTGTGATTGTGGAAGTAGATGTTAGTGTGAAAAAAAGACTTGGAAGTGGTTGTGAGTGTAGTAGAATGTGTGCTTTTATGTGGAAGTGAGCATTATATAATATTTTTGTGATCTTGGAAGTGAATTAGAGCGTGAAAGTATGTTGCGTGGTTGTGGAAGTGGATAGTGTGACAGAATGTATGTTTGAATTCGGAAGTGTATGTGAGCGTAATACAGTATACGTGTGATTTATAAAGTGGATGTGTTTGTCCTAGAATGTATGTGGGATTGTTGAAGTGGATGTGTGATAGAATGTGCGAATGATTGTGGAAGTGAAGGTGATAGAATGTGTGTGATTTTCAAAGTGTATGATAGCGTTTTAAAATGTATTTTGATTGTGAAAGTAAATTTGAGCTTCATACAATGTATTTGCGATTGTTCAAGTGGATGTGTGATAGAATGTGTGTGTGATTGCAGAAGTGAAGGTGATATAATGTGTGTTATTTTTAAAATGTATGATAGCGTTTTAGAATTTATTTTGATTGTGAAAGTAAATATGAGCTTCATAGAATGTATGTGCGATTGTTGAAGTGGATGTATGATAGAATGTGTGTGTGATTGTGGAAACGAAGGTGATAGAATGTGTGTGATTTTCAAAATGTATGTTAGCGTTTTAGAATGTATTTTGATTGTGAAAGAAAATGTGGACGATATAGAATATTTTGTTGATTGTGGAAGCGGAAGTGCGACATAATGTTTGTGTTATTGTGGAAATGGATGTTAGTGTTATGGAATGAGTAATTGCAGAATTAGATAGAATGTACGTATGACTGTGGAAGTGGATGTGAACGTGATATAATATGTGTATGATTTTGGAAGTTGATGTTAGTGTGACAGAATGCGTGTGTGATTGTGGAAGTGGTTGTAAGCAAGATAGAATGTATGTATGACTGTGGAAGTGAATGTTAGCATGATATAATGTGTGTATGATTGTGGAAGTCAATTTGAATGTGATATAATGTGTGTTTGATTGTGGAAGTCGATGTGAATGTGATATAATACTTGTATGGTTTTGGAAGTGTATGTAAGGGTCATATTCTGTGTGTTTGTGGTTGTGGAAGTGAATTTGAATGTGATAGAAAATGTTTGTGAATGTGGAAGTGGATGTGAGCGTCATAGAATATGTGTACGTGTGATTGCGGTAGTGAATGTGAGAGTGATAAAATGTATGTGTGTGATTGTGGAAGTGGATGTCAGCGTAATATAATGTGTGTGTGTGTGTGTGTGTGTGTGTGTGTTTGTGTGTGTGTGTGTGATTTATCATATTAATATGATCACAATTATAAACATTAAATAGTTATTAGTTAAATGTATGGTTATGTTATATTTCATTATGATACACGTTTTTAACGCTATTATATTTTGTTAACCTACAGCGGACATTGAGTATTCGTCCTTCACTGGCGTCCGATGTTAGGTCCCCATTGAGGTTCTCTGTAGCTGTACACACGAACGTCAAACCAGTGTCGTTCTTGGATATTGATGATACCGTTAGAGTGTTCCTTGATGAAGAATATGTGTATCTGGTATCAGCGGGATTATTGACGTCATTTACCCACCAACTGTAGTTCATTGACAAACCATGGGTCGTTGGTTCGGTAGTGGAAGCACTCGTGCATGCCAGTGTTGCATTATGACCTGAGATAACGTTAGTAATATTCCGTATAAGAGGCAGTGTCGGCTTTCCTAAAATATAAAATGATAAACTAATTTAAAACATTACAGAGTTATATACATTAGTAGTGACGGTATGATGAATCATTGTACAATATCTATCCTGTTTATCAAAAATGACTCATAAAGTTGTAATATTTGCAGATCATTATTGCAAAAGACTGGTATAGTATTTAAAAGAACGAGACATGACAGGCAAAGTGTGTAAAATATTTTACCGAAATGATGGATATTAGAACTGCAAAGGTTTGCGTTAATATTTCACTGTCTTTAAAAATGAAATTGGTACTGTTTAAGTTACTGTGCGCTTTCATTAGTGACTATATTTCAAAACGTATTTATGAGGATGAAAGCTGAAATTGATAAAAGAAAAGTTATATTTTTAGGTCAGCTCTGTAGGTTGTCACCCTACTTCATAGTAAAGCAAATATTTGTTAATCGTTTATTTGACTATAAGTTAATACCTACTAAAGTTAAAGGTTTCATTGCCGACATAAAAAAATGTTTTTTAAAAATATAATATTTCATCGTACTTAGATGAATACTCACAGACAGACAAGTGTTTTTCCGTCAAAATTTCAACGGAAAAAAGTAAATAATGCTGTTTATTGGTTCGAAAATAGTTATTGAATAGATGTTGAAATGATGAACCTCCCAATGGATTCCATCTTATCCATTGTAACTTGAATTTGTGCTTACTTTGGAAACTGAGTAAAACTGAAATGCTATTTACAGAATCATAGGTACAGTGGCATATCTAATGTGTAGTTTTTTTTCAAGACGATTTTTGTAAAATTATTCCAAGTGTGGATTTAGTGGAACATGTTCTACTTGATTGTATTTATAACAATAACAAACGGGATAAGTTATGGCAAAAACTATATGTGAGGTTTGGTGTGAAATTGTTTTGCTATATACTGTATATGCCAACACGTGTACAAATAATACATATGTTTACAGGAATTAAATATTTCTTGGACAGTTTAAAAATATGTGTCTTACCATTTCATAACACGTGGCATTGCAGTTATAAGAAATATGTCATGGAGTTAATAAACTATCAATATATTAATAAAAATTGTGCAAACTGGCTTATTAAACCATATTAAACGCTCTCTATGGTAACCTTATATTTCGTTTCGATAATGTAGCCATATTATAGAAAGAATGAGTACCAATATGGATTAAAATGTTATTATCTTTATAAAATAAAATTTATATATTGTTTGACCAAATCGTGAAACTACAATCTGCATAATTATTCGCTTACAATATCATATAATCAGTCATAGTCATGTATAATGTAATTTTCTGGAAATAATGGAGATAACGTCTATTTTGATAAACGCGACGTCACACAAGCAATTAAAAGTCGAGATTCCGTAGTAATTCCAAATAGTACTCTTTAGCTTTGCCCAGCTTCAATTGTTTTGAATTCAGTCGGACTGTATCGATTGAGTTCATTTTGACAGGTTGCAGTAAAATTATATATACATACACATCAACATATGGTTTTATTTAACTATCGTAACTGATTGATTCACACTGGTTATATGATATAAAAGTTATATAGTCTGATGTTAACTTACCGAGAACATAGAGGACCTGATACTGAATCGGAGATCCATGACTATTTACAAGCTTGTATGTACCGTAATCAGTCAGCTGTACTGTCATTATGAACGATAAATTCCCAGCACTGACGTTCCCTGTCATAGTACAATTAAGTGTCTGAATAGCCAGAACGGGAACATATGGAACTCTTACTCTTACGGTGCCTGACTCGTGTTTGATTTCATAATTCTGATTATAATCCGTGACACTGAATTCGAAATGTGCATTCCCCAATATTCTTGAGTAAATAGCGTCCAGTTGACAATTCTGACAAATACCTTAAACAAAAATATGAATATATACAATATAGCAATATTTTACATTATGTCGGGTTATTATTAAATGTTATCCGTATATAAAGACATAAAATATAGTTTTCTGAATTTTTACTAAAATATGTTATATTTAGTTCATCAACACACGCTCGCACACACGCACATACGAGGGGGGATCAGAAAATTCGTAGACTTTTGCCACTACTTTTTTATATGATTGACGAATAACATACTAGTGTGAAAGTATTTGAAATAGGTGTATTTGTGACATATTTTAACGATCCCAGCATGATACGTCAACTATTAAGGAAATAAGACGCTATTGAAACCATAACAGTTATGTATGTCGGGGCAAAATGTTGACGTTGTATTCACCAAAACCCGACGTCAGTAAATAAAAACGGTGCTTTCGTATCACATTTACCCAGTCACTCTTTCTTAAAATACTCTCCTCCGTGGTCTATACATTTTTGCCAACGTTTACACCATTTAGTGTACATGTAAACGAAATCCGAAGATGGTATGCTGGACACAATATTCTGCAAAGCAAAGTTTAATTCCGTTATGTCTTTTAATGCGCGGAAAGAGAGCAAAATCGCACGGCGCTAAATGAGGGCTGTTAGGAGAATGCTGTAGGCCGGTAATATTGCACTTCTCAAGAACCGCATTGGATGTTTCTGCCGTATGTGATGGAGCATTTTCCATGTGTAATACAATATATTGTCGATCTGGTCTCTTTTTACACATAGCACGCAGGAAATATCGGCGAATTACCTGAAAAATATTTAATGATCTCCTTGAAAATGTTTGTTTGATTTTTTGTGTTTTTGTTTTTTTTAATATTAAGTGTCATTTTATGCAATCGAGAGCTAGCAGACGATCAGTTAGCCTTACCACTTTCCTTTACAGATAACTTTCCAACTTTTATCAGCGGTCAGAGATGAATGACAATATGAGACAATATCCAAGTGTACATTGTAGTACATGTTGATATTTTTAATTTAAGAATTGGAGCCGTTTTGGCAATGGTACTCTTGTTTGAATAGAACATAATGAAAAAAAGCTAAAACTGCCCCGACTACGTAAATCGACGTTTCCATAGTTACTATAGAATGAAAACTAATTCAGGAAAGCGGCAACACTTTGCAAATATATAGCGGTACAGTTTCCTACAGCTTTACTAAAATACAATGGTAAATAAAAAAGTAATGGCAAAAGTCTACGAATTTTCTGATCCCCCCTCGTATATACACACGTACGGATGTAACTACACACACGCACACACACGCACACACACACACACACACACACACACACAATCAATACACATATTCTGTCGTCTGCCTGCCTGTCGTTCTGCACCAGAACATATAACGAATATAGACCGAACACTACCATTTATGAATATTCTATGAATGTCTTGCAACTGATTACTGTTTGTATTATGTTTAAGTTGAATGAATAAAGCCTGTTTGAAAAAGTGTGATATATATATGTATATATATATAACGGCTCGAACACTGTAGCCTGGTATGTGTAGCCTGGTATGAAACACTTTTTAAGATAAGTCAATAACAAATGAACTCATTTATTCTCACTTACTTATATCAAAATTGCCAAGAACAACTTATTAGAACACCTTTCAACTCAATAAATATGTTAAAAAATCCATCTTACGCGCTGATTCGTCCTTCCTTGGGAAGTGTATTTTAGGTCTAAACAATGCGCTTCATACATGCATTGTAATACAGAATTCAAAAACAGAAAATAACAGACTGCTCAACAATACGCTTATCAAGCAGTAACTGTAACAGGAAATTCCATTTACTTTTTAAAAACTGAATATTTCACCGTCGAATGATATGATTAATGCATTTGCAGGAATTGTGTTAGCTTATTTTAAAAACACCATGAGTGCCAGCCTAATTTAGACACATGCAGTAATTCATATATGTTAATATGTACCTGATCCAATCAAAGCAAACGATTGCACTCGTCAGCGATATTCGAAAGCGTTTTTATGTTTTCAAGTAAATCAAATATATTTCACTGATGAGACACTCTTGCCCATGTTCATGCATCGAACAATTCTCTGCTCCAGTAAACACACACACACACACACACACACACGCACGCCCGCAGGCCCGCACACACACACACACACACACACACACACACACACACAACGATATTAATATTTACGTACCCCTGGCTAATACCTCATAATTTACATTGTTTACAAATTTACATTAGTCATGAAAGAAAAGGTACAACATTTTTAAAAAAAAAACAACATATTGATGCTTCTCGATGAAATACTGACCACATTCTTGTCCTATATGGCTGCGAATTTCATTAAAAATAACAACAAACAATAAAGGTCTGCATAAATTCCGAATTTGGTTTGATTTTGTATTTTGTCGATATATCATTTTCAGGGATAAAGGATATTTGAAAATTTATCACAATTTTACAATATAACATAATTTTACAAACACTTTACGCGGGAGCTCATACAAAGTATGCGTATTTAATATTTTGTCTGCTTCATATAATCGCTTTCGAAACATTCTGGGAAGTTACAAGCGTGATTTGATATAAACTCTTCGCAGATCGTCGGTTTATGTATTATTCTTTGTCATTTTACTTTTGTATGTGTATTTTTAACAAAGATAACCCTCAGTACGCAGACAATTTTATTTTCTCGCTTGTCTCGCAAAACTTCACAGTTTAGACACAAAATAGTTAACTACAAAGTTACAAAGTTACTTGATCATGCAAACATGTTGAATTGCTTAAAATATATTTTGAGGAGGTCAGTAAACTGGAATTTAACCTTAAACACTATTTCCAATAATGACCAATGAAACCTCCAATTTATGTACTAAAAAACTAAAATTGCAAACTTGAAATGTCTTCATGTACATTTTACAAATGGCGATCACATGGCGGATGTGAAAAAATATATATTTAGGTCAAGTTAAAATGCGTTGTTTACCTGATAACCATTACCCATTTATTTTTTACTTTTAAAATATGCTCGCTGTCACTCAGAAGTAAGTGTTAGCGTTCTCAAAGGAAACAAAGTGAATTTCTTGAAAAACATTTTTTTTATCTTTCGTTATTTTTATTTACAAAGAATCGTAGTTTTAAGTAAATGACTGTGCGATCAGAAAATGTAACCAAACGCATTATAAGTTGCCGATTTATCTCACAATTGTAAGCTAAAGACACCAAAACTGTATACTGTCTCACTTTTTTTTCAACCTGGAACGTAAACTATCCATTTGGAATATCCAATTTCCAATCGGTAATTTCCATTTGGATACGGAAGTCTATTTTAAAACCCATAACTTTTAGCGCAGATCGTGTGCTAAAACTCGATATTTCGTCTGCTACAGGTAATCGCTATTGGAAATGTTCGGAAAATAGATATATATATATTCGCCAAGACTTTCGTTAGATATCGACAGTTTCGGTTATTTTGTTTCGCTTTATTGTTAAGAAATTTGCAATTAATAAAATAGGAATAGAACTTATCAATTTCAGCGAGAAGGTATACAATTATTTGTTTTTAATAATTTTTATTTTTTTAGTTGATTAGTACAAGTTAGTTATTCGCTGATTGTCATGTAATCTTGCTGATGTTTTAGTCTAAATATTTTTATCATGTTGGTAACTATTTATCCAGTTAATTTATTGTTTATGTATCCCTTGTTTGTCAATGAAATTAATACTTTGCTATAGTATTAGGTTCTAATCTATTAATTATATTTTTCTTTTAATTGATTCTTGTTCTAAATAGAAAGTGACAGACTAAATTTCAGGGTCAATTTAGAAGCCAAGGAATGTGCTTCGTTATTGGAAGTATTAGTATAATCTCGTGAAATCTCACAAAACTGAAATCTCATCTGAATCTCGTCTCTTCCTCAACAATCTAAACCTTGAATGGAACACTTGCATTGTGTTTCTGTTCCTTTTATTGTACAGTTCCTTGATGATGATACTTTTATTTATCGTCGCCATCGGTTTCCCTTGGATTCGCAGTCCAAGGCCTTAACCACAGGACCACTTAACCACTCCACTATACTTCCTTGGTCAAAATCAGTGACTTAATTGACCAGTTCACAAAGCGCATTAATTAGAATTTATGCAGTAATAAACGAAATAATACAATCAGACAAAATATGGGTGCTAGATTCCAGAATGTGAAAACTTGAAGAAAAAAAACAACTGAAATATGTTTCTGGTTGAATGCGGAAAAGTGACCTTTATAATGCTATAAAGTAACTTTCATTTGTTATATACGTGTCAATTGATGAACCATTATAAATACTGCACATATTTTAAACTGAAATCCGTTTATTTTGTGTATGTAAACAAGGACTTATTTAGAGTCTTATATATAAGTCCTTGATGTGGAGAAAATCAAGGACCTTAAGAAAATTAATAAAAATGTATACTTACATGATACAGGCATATTAAATTATATTTACCCGGGATTTTCGTTTTAATTACTGGTCAAAATAAGTCATCTAATATAATTAAAAAAATACGTTATATCTTTATTTTCAAAACTAGCTTGACCCAATTTGTTGTATTAAGTAAATATTTTCTGAAATAGATCTTCTTAGTTTCAGATAATGGCACTTTGAGATGGTTATGTATTCATAACAGTAACCATTGATTCGATGCTTGACCATGAAAAATCAATTTCATGTGCCAACATAATCGTGGCTTCTGCTTCACTATTGCTTTACATTAAAACTTAAATCCTTATCTAACATTTGACTGGTTATTTATCTATAATTATATAATTGGTTTGAATGAAACAATTTGCAGTTTTACTTGAACCAGTCTAGATCATGATCACCTGTCTGCGTTTTTAAATATCTAAGTATATGTTGGTGAAACAGGAACCAGGTGGTACTTTTTAATGACGTTTATCGCCGTTTTTAACCACAGGTCCACGAGAAAAGAGTCGTGTTAAACAGCTTCTCACCTCGTTTGGTGAATATCTGTCAAGCAGTTATGAAACAGACAGACATACAGACATACAGACAGACAGACAGACAGACAGACAGACAGACAGACAGACAGACATACAGACAGACAGACAGACAGACAGACAGACAGACAGACAGACAGACAGACATACAGACAGACAGACAGACAGACAGGCCCGCACGCACGCACGCACGCACATACATACATTATGCGGACAAACAACGATCAGAATAGCTGACTTGAGCCTTTTATGCCCGATCAGTTCATTTTTTATGCAACTTGTGAAAATGTTTAGGTTCTTAGTGGATCATATGACTTGTTCCGGAAACTTGACTAATTCCATTTAAATGGTTCAAACCCTAAGTAGTAATATGTTATCTGTGTTGGATAAAATAACTTTAGATATAAAAACAAATGTATCAAATGTTTTGACTGTTAAAACCAAGTGTATGTCTGTATTTGAAATACGTTACGTTTGTGTAATCAATTTACACACAAATGGAATGTAAGTATAAACAATTCGTCTACACTTGGTCATTAAGTTCAATTTAAGAGCCATGTTGGTATACAATAACATCTTAGTAAACATACTACTCAAAAAAACATATTACATGCAAGAAATGGGGGTTTATTGTAAACTGTGCTATTTGTCGTTCGCTTGGTCGGTCAGTAGACCAACATGATTTCGGGGCGATAACTCAATACCGCCTGCACATACATTACTTTGCAGGTTGGTTTAACTCTCAAAGCCATCTTAGAATTTAGATTTCTTAAAGTTAGGCTAGTAATTACTTCAACATTTAAACTTCACCAATATAGCCAAGTTTTATTATTTTCTGTAACAAACAAATCTATGACAAGTTTAAGAAATCTGAATTCTAAGAAGGTTGTGACATAACATTCACCTTAAAGCAACCTATCCACGAATGATTAACAAACTAATATCCCATTTAACTTTACTTAAATATGCAATATATGATGATTTCTGTTCAATATAAACCTTTCCCAGGCTTTGGTAAATAAAATATATTGATATTTTAATGAATTATTGGTACGTGATGGTAATACTGGTAACGGGTTTCCCCATACGTCATTTATAAATAAAATATGTAAATTGTCTGTATGACGTAACAGGATATTACATTCGCGAATGCGCAAAAGAATATCAACACTTCCAGAAACTGTATAGTCCCGTGTAAGTATTTTCTATACGCAATTTATGTTTTTTGGATGCATATAACATTTTAAAATTCAACAACAGCATATAGATATAATGTTAACTATCTAAATGCAGAGCCAATATTGTGATTCGCACTGTTGTCATACGAGAACTGAAGTAAAGAAATGGACGCCTCCAACGTCTACTGTACGTCTTTTTTTTCTAGTTTGCGTTCGAAGCCGGTGCGATATCTAATTGCAAGTACCTTTGGCGTATTTTATTGTACATCCACCGAGATGAAAAGCACAGTCAGTATCCAAATAAAAATTATGTAATAAAAATGCTGCCCATCCACGCATTGTTTTATTAGGATAAAAGCCAGTAAACAGAGAGAGAGAGAGAGAGAGAGAGAGAGAGAGAGAGAGAGAGAGAGTTGTTGGAGGTTTCGTACCACTACAATTCATACCAGGTGGTTTCACGACTTTACTTACAGTTAGTTAATAGAAGCATGTAACAACTGTTCTATCATCCGTTAAAGCTTATACATGTCATATAGAACTTTACATTGTCTACATGTAGACCAATTTTATGGCCCCAATTTATCTTTATATCTATGTACCAACCATTTTGTGTGTTGCAATTCTATATGTACATGCACTTATTTTCTGGATCAAAAGTTTGTATGTAGGAAAGTAAATCTAAAATTGAAAGATGCAACATTTTATAACTGGAAATAATATAACATCGTATTATATTCTATTTCATTTTTTATCTAGGAAATTGAACTGTCACACTGGACCAAGCGATGTTTAAACACCAATACTGTTATATATGGTGATGCAATGCTCTGACATATCTGTATACTGTACAGAACTGACCTGTTTCCAACATATTCAGCTTGGAAAATGATATTGACAAGAGTAAAAGGAAACATCAGTGACTAGGTATTTTGTGTGAAGAATATCATTGACAGATCCTGAGTTTGTGTGAAGAATATTATGGACAGATCCTGAGTTTGTGTGAAGAATATAATTGACAGAACCTGAGTCTGCAGGGAGGGACATATACTCGTTTGCTTTTTCTTCTAGTAAAGTGCATCACCATATAATTGTCATTCTCACACTATAGTTCAAAACTTTGGACACAGACAAAACAGGTTATATCATCGCTACTGACAGTCTTTCGAGAGATCAGCCGCTAAACCAATGATTTAATACGTTGAGGGAAAGGGTGTTGACATTGCAATGATTTTATTTCCATAAGGCTCGTGGAGGCCACAGACTCAAGAGCTTTTCTGATCACTCAGTGACCGTTTGTCATTATCATTTTACTAACACAAGTGCTTGTTAATTATCGAATTTATTATGAGTCGAGCGTCAAAGTATTTTGTCAATTAATAAATTACATTGTGGTGGGACTGGAACATTTACAATGACAAATAAGTGATCTCAACGATGATTTGAACCCACATCTACTTTATGCAACGCTCTACTGATGTTGCTGCCACAAAAGCTGGCGAGACAGTAGGAAATTATAAATCAATAAAAAGTATGTTCAATTCAAGTTCCTTTTTATCATATAATTCAGATAATCATTTACCATTAATTTTTCATATAATCTCTTAACCATACAGTGATCTAGTGGTAGAGCATCTGCTTCACATGTGGAAGGTCATCGGTTCGATCCCTGACCGTGTTGTACAAAAAACTTGATTTTCAGAAAAATGAAACTAGAAGTGTCAGTATATGGAGACAAGTAGGGTTGGGTTTGGGTATCATACAATGTGTCTGCGAATTGATATTCAAGCATGACAGCACTTTGAATACCGTCTGGTGAAGACGCGGTTGCGATGACTAAAATATTGTTAAATCACCGCTTACTACCGTGCAATAACATCAGATCACCAGTCAGTGTTTTATGTAATTCCACCGAATAACGCCATTTTACCATAACAAATCAATGTCATTTATATATTTGGGCAAGTCGGAAAATTGCTCAGTATTTAGGTACGAGTGCAGAGTTGTACGATAAAAGCCAAGCAATGATTAAATAGTAGAGTTATTAAACAAGTATAATAGACCATGGGTTTCCTGCACTCTTGTGCCATATGTGATTAGTAATTATATTTGTCTAGTAAAAAAACAGATGTGTTGCATGTATATGTAACTACAAAATTTGTACTTGACATTATTTTGTATAGCTTGCACCACTGTAAGGTTTATTAAAATCAGAAACCCTGCATTATATTTGATCATGCCCGCGGTATCAATATAAAGCTTTATTTGAGAAGCCGGACCCGATTAGCTTAGTTGATAGCGCGTCCGACTATCCATCCAGGGGTTGTGAGCTCGAATCCCTACTCTGCAATAGTTTCCTTGATGATTGATGTCCGACATTGCATCTCATTATCATTTGTCTCGCACAGCTGATTCAAG